>NW_019104610.1:473985-528307 GCF_001995035.1 Momordica charantia
AGTGCTCACCTTTTTGTGCAGGTCCGCCCAAGTGTTCAGGTCGGTCCGGAGGCCGGGTTCGAGCTACAATCAGGAACACACTGTTGTGCACATCTTTGCATAAACAAATTTTAAATATGATATTTATGGTGATATATTGGAGTTGATTTCAAATGGAGAAGTTATGGTCGAGGTGATTATATGGTGGTTGAATCCTTCACGGACCAACCAGGTGACATGTGGTGAATGTGAAAATGTGTTATTAAAAAAAAATAATAAATGAAATTAAAAAAAAAAGAAAAAAAGAGTAGCAGAGGTTGACATGAGATTAAAAAAATTAATAATAAAATAAAATAAAATAAATCTAGCTGGTGGAGAGAAGAAAAAAAATACTATGATTATTATTTTTATCCAATTAAATCAACCTTTGATCTTTACTCATTTAAGATCTAATGGCCCAAATTGATTTTGATTTCAAACAAATTTCAAATTTTTTCCGTCCTATTTAAACATCATTCTTCCCTCAAAATTTACAACAATTCTCTCCACATTTCTCCCATTGTTCTTCATTTTTAAAAGCTTCAATGTTATTATAATTTCTTTCAAGAAATTTTATTTTGAGAGATTCTTGAGCATATAATTTTGATTTTCCTTAGCCATTTTAGGGTTTTAATTTGCAAGAATTTTCTTATAATTTTGTGAGCTTAAATTTGTAAATCCACTCTTTTTAGAGAGTTTGTAAGTTYGTTGTTCAAATTTCAAATCTATTGTAAAGGTTGCTCTTGAGTATGAAAAATAGCATTGTAACGGTTTGATCTTGAACCGTGGAAAGAATCGAGTTCGTTCTTGCTCTCGGAAAAAAAACATTGTACCGATTGGATTCAAAGTCATATACATCCATGAATTATTCATATTAGATGATTGGTTGGACCAAAATAATAAAAAAGATGATTTATTTGGAGTCTTTTTTATTAAAATAAAAAATTACATGTTTTGAGATTAATCAAAAACAATTTTGTAAGGTTTGCCCWTATATCGCAAGAATAGTGTAGCAAGTCACTTGGAGGAAACAAAAATAGAGTGAATGCATTCTTCTCAATGAGATAGAAAACTTGTCAAGTCTCAATGTCAAATCTTGTTGTCGAGTCAAATCCTTAACTTAAAAGCAACTTTATTTCSGCATCCCTATTTGTTCTCATATGCTAACTAGAAAAGCACCCAACTTCCATATTGGGGCAAATATGACTTTTGAGGTGACAATYCAAAATCATTCTCTCATGGCAAAACCTTGAGCCTTGCCCACTATGAACCTAACCTACCTTGAGCTAGCCTACCATATATGTGGTAAATATGGTAAATTGAGAGTTGGTCATTTACTACAAAATCCTATGCTCAACCCATCACGTACAATTTTGTGATGAATCACCATTATTTTTTTACCCACCATAAAAAGTCTTTTATTAAGCCTGTCACATCTAATTGTGTGGTAAATGTCCAAAATTATTCACCTAATGTTAGCAAGAGAACTTTGAAGGTAATGAAATGGTATTGGACTCTTATGATTTACTGSTTCATGAATTGACATGTAGTTGCACAAACATTTCCCTATTTCAACTTCCTTTTATTCACATCTAAATTCCTCTTCCCCTTTCTATTTCATCMTGTTCATCTAACTTAATCTTTCGTCTATTTTTTCTTTTGAGTAAAAAGTGATTTCAAGAATGAGGATAGTAATTTTGAGAATTGGGAAGCTAGCGACATGAGAAATGGTCTCAAGATCCCAATCTCCTTTGATGAGTTTTGCTTGGGAGCATTTTTTATCATAGTACTAGAGCAGAATCGACAAAGAAATAATTTGAAACAACGGTTAGGGTTATAAAGGGCGACTTACACATGATCATTTTTTCTTATATGTGATTGCACCATATTTTTGCTTGTTAAAAAAAAGTATATCTGGCCAAAAAGGAAAAAAAARATAAATGTATAAGGCCATGACAATTTGTTAATTCCATGTTGGGACAATCAACATAGATCAACAACTTTCAAAGGCTTTAAGGTCTTCTTTTCAAATATTACAACTGGGTCAAAGTCGAGTGTTGCTACATTGAGGCAAAGTTGTAACTGCTCTATACAAGACTTATTGGAACAAAGACAAAGTTCAATTCAAAATGTAAAATTTCTCTCCGCATAAAATGTATCATTTTTTAGAAGTCTTACACATTCACAAAAGTGAACTGTAGTAGTATTCTAGTGAAGAACTATAATAGATGTTGATGTTGTTTTCTGCCGAGTTCACAGGTTGGTCACGTGCTAACGAGGACGAGTTATCGAGGTGCTCGCGAGTGAACCTGCACARGGAACAAACACTCCAACGCCCAAGTTAGTTCCAAGCTCGAGCTGTTTAGGTCGTTCTCGGTCCCTCTTGGCAACATACTTCTTGAAGTATCCTTGTCAAATCAACCCCTCTATCTGTTGCTTCAGGTCATAGTAGTCTAAAGTGTACTGTCCGTGGTCCCGATGGAACCGATATAACTTGGACTTATCCCGCTGTTCGTGATCTCGTTACATCGGCCTGGGATCAGTCAACAGGTTGATTTTTTGTGTCCTGGACACTCGCCAAGATCTTGGACATAGGTACCCTGAGCTGAACCTCTGAGGCTTGTCGCTTCTTTAGTCATCTCGTAGGCGGAGGAATGAGTTTCCACCATCGTTGCCATTATTATTATTATTATTCTTGGACTTCGAGGCAGAGCCCTTCTTGTGGTATTTGTTGTCTTTGGACATCAGCTTCAATGAACTTAGTTGCTCGGTCTAGGCAACCCTTCAAAGTCAACTCGGGCTTCTTCACTAGTGACGAGCTAAGCTTCTCATGGGTCATGCCATTGTAGAAGGCGGATCGATTTAGCAGGTCGGTGCAATTTTCCACCTTGTCTACTCGGACAGGAATCGTTTGATGTAGTCTCTAACTGATTCCTTCGGCTTCTATTGAATCGAGAAGAGGTATGTGTTTAAATGCTTCGCATCTTTGTGAGCTGCGAACTAGGCCACGAAGACTTTTCTCAGCTGTTTCTAGCTCGCAATTAAGTAARGAGTCAATAATCAGAACTACTTCCTTGCTGGTCTCTATAAAGTGATARTGAAGGCTATGCACTTTATCGCATCTGAGTAAGCATGGAAGTCTATGATGGACTCATAGGCTTCGAYATAATTAGTTGGATTAGTCATCCCATCATATTTGTCGAAGATCGGTAGACGACTCTTCTGAGAGATTGGTGTGTCCAAGATTGCTTGAACGAACGGAGGCTCCTCTAGCTYGGCGTCATCACAGGTCGACTTACTAACTTTCTTCAGGTCTCCCTTTAACTCATTGACCAACTCTCTCTTCAGCTGGTCGAATTGCATCTGCAGGCTGACATTACCCACATATTCTTTAGAGTGATCTTTTTCCGGGTTTGCTCATCTTGGACTTCAAGTTTTAGTTTGATCKCCTCCAATTTTTCAAGGTTGGGGGGAAAGCTCCAGGTGGAGATCATCACGAGGCTTAGGTCGGTCGTTTCCACCTAGGACCAGTCGGGGGACTSGATTTCGGACTTGTTGCTTCTGAGCGTTTTCGCCCTCCTTCTCCTTCCCCTTTCTCGGATCACGTACGACCTCAGACTCTAGAAGGTTAGGTAGAGGGACTCCCGCATTCAGCAACGTCTGCACCATGGCAACCATGCGCGCCTGCATCAACAGTATCTGAGACTGCAGCTCTTCTGACGACTTATACCGGAACCGACTTCATCTTATGAGCATCAGCTCAGGTCTTAGGTTTCTTTGGGAACAGAGGTCAGTCCACCTACTTCCCAGGCCTGTCATTTTGTAGAGCGCGGTCTCCTTGTTCGTTACTTTCAGAACGGGAACCGTTGTCTTCYGCCATTATAGAGTGTCAACTTGTGATATTTATTATTGATTATGACTTATTTGTTTATGATATTATTTTTAAAAAAATAGCAATTAATTCTAAATTAGTTGATTTGTTTTTATCTCTTATATTGATCTTAATATATGTCTCATACTTTTATTCATTGTCAAATCTCTATATGATTCATATGTTTAGGGGAGCTATTTTATGTATAATATATATTTTTTGCATCTTCTTTGATGAGTGATGATCTYTAATTTCTTGAAAATATTATTTTGCTTTGAAATAAATATTATATGTTTTTATACATTTAATATATTTATTTTTTAAATGTTTGGATGAGTTCTTGAAAATATTATATCTCTTAATCTTATCTTCGGTCACAATTGATTGACTTTATTTATCAAAAAAGMTAAAATTGACTAGAAGTTATCCATTGCTCAATTACTATTTTGAGGGGAGCTTGGGGGAGAAATTGCAAAGAAAAATATATAGTAAAAGTGCTTAGTATTAATTATTGATAATTTATTGAAGTGTTCATTAGTGATTTAATTCTTTCAATATTATTATACTCATGTCACTTTATGAATATTTTTCTTAAGTGATTTATCATCATAAAAAAAAAGGAGAGATGGTTAGTTTTACAAGCTTCAATCACACCAAATGTTTTGATGATAACATACTTTATTTACTGATGGTTTTAATGTTTCAAAGTGTCTATAGCATAGAGCYTGGGAAGACGAATCCAATGCATTTTGAATCACTCAAATCAGAGTTCATACGAATARTTTATGGCCAAAACAAGTTTGGGAAGAAAAAACATATGTGGTTAGTGACATGGACAGTCCAATCAATTAGAAGACGACACGTGACAGATGACATGACAATTTGCTAATGTGTGRTAGGATGACGTGGTAGATGACGTAGTAAGTGATGTGGCATCTAATAGTCAAATTTATGCCAACATCRAAATGATGTGGTAGTAATGTGGMAACAATTTTGCTGACGTGGATGGGTCATGTGACGTCACGTGACATATTCAAATTTGAAGAAATCAATAGTTTCCACAAATTTCTCTCAATCCAGAAATCTTCTCAATTCCCACAATTCTTTCTCAATCTCCACCAATTTCTCTAAATCTCCATAATTCTCTTTATTCACTTTTCTTTATCTTTCCTCTTAATCTCCACCGCTCATCATTTGTTGCCCTAAATGCAACTGCTAAATTTCATCTACGAAACTCTATTTAAACCACCAAATTCATCCTCCTCTATACACCGATTGTCAAAGCAAACATCTTTCTCCCTTCAAATGATTTTGCTCTCAAATTTTTAATCTCTCCACATAAAAAGTTGTCCATATATTTTTTTTTTKGTGAGAGATATATTAGAGTGTGGCTTTTTAGCCATTGCTTTAGTGCAAAATTTGTAAATCTACCTTGGTGAGRCATTTCCTTCTATTGCTTACTTTTACATACAATTTGAGTTTTTGTATTAAGGTGTAGGTACACCTTGGGTTGTGAGAAAACACAATTGGTTGGATCCTGARCTAGTAAAAAGGATCGTGGGTTTTCTTTAGCCTAGGACAAAAAGAGGGTTAATCGGTTTGGTTCTCACCTGCAAGAAAGTCGTTGCAGTAAAATACCCAATAAGGAATCTTGGGGAGTAGAGTACGGATTATCGAACCACTTTAAAAATTCCTGGTASCATCTCTCTCGCTACTTTTTAATTTGTGCATTTAAATTTATTTGATTTTTGGTCATTCTTAAACTTTCATTTTAAAATCTACAAGTTCATAAGCAACCCTATTCACCCCTATAGTGTTGCCATATCAATCATACAGCCTGATTCGAGATCGAAAATTGAGCCCCACCATTGGCGGTCGGAATGGTGATTGGGGATGATCGCCGCGAGGGCGTAGATGAAGAAGGCGTAGGGGTGGTCATCGATTGAATTGTAGAAGTAAATTGAACCCCATTTTGCACGACACTGCACAACTTCGGTAAGAAAATGACAGCTATAAGAGCAATCAAATTCCCTATCCCCAAATTTATTAAATCTCTTATGCATACTTTCGTTTTTTTCAAAACTAAACAAATATATATATATATATATTTATAAGCTTCATCCCTAATTGTGCCGTCTTGCGAACTGGTTAAACATGTAATTCCCTTCAGTAGGGGTACGCTCAAATCTGCTTAGGACTGGAGGATTTTTACATTTGTCAGCTGTATCTCCGATTGAAGATTTTAAGAGGTGTGGGATTTTGGGCAATCATTTTATGTAGAATGAGGATTCTTAATTTGACACGTAGTTTTTCGATCAATGTCATTTCCCCAATCTATTAGTTTTTTAACGATAGGTTAACAATGAGGACCAAAATGAACAATTTATAAAAGTACAAGGACCAAAATAGACATTTTCAAAGTACAAGGATTAAAATGAACCAAGGTTGAAAGTATAGGGACTAAAAGAGTATTTTAACATAAAATATAATCTCTCAGGGTCATTATATTCTTTCTACAATGCCCATAGATGAAATGTGTTTCGTTTCATATCAATTCTTCGCTGCAATCGCTTCGATCCACTCCCTTGGTAAAAAACCATAATACGCCCTGAGGAATTCCTACCAGCAGACTTCCCTGTCTCAAAGTGAATTGTCTAAGTGCTCTCCTCTCTTGGCTTTGTCTCATTGTCGAGATCGTAATCATTCGATTGCTGAACAACTTTAAGGAGATTAGCTAAAACTTTAGTAATGATTTTATAAGATATATCACATAAATTGATTGATGGTGTTGGAGGGAAAAATACAACATGACACGTTGACCAATCAACTCATCTCGAGATCATTGGATTCATCCAACTAAGCTACTGGAGAAAACCGACCTACACTCGAGACCAAGCTGAAGACCAAAATTCAACCAGAGAATCACCCAAGTTCTCTTCAACTGACTTGAGGACTCCAACCTTATTTCTGACAGCTAAACTGGGGGCTCGACAGCCACAACAGTCGATTAGAGCGGTTCCAATGGTCTTGTTTCCCCCACTGCCTATAAAGGGACACTCTGTCACCTTGCTCAGGTACATAATTCTACTYCGAGAACGACTTACAATAGCTCGTGCCATACTGACTTGAGCGTCAGAGTGTTTGTTTCTTTTGCAAGTCCCTCTTATTTAAGGTTGCATATCGCTAGCTCGTTCCTATTGCCACATGGCCGACCTTCGGTAGCTTAACAGAATCATGCATCAACTTTTGGTGCCTTTTGTGGGAACTCAACGTAAATAAAGCTCTTGTGCTTTACAAATGGCGAATAGTTCCCAAGGTTCAAGTAACGATCACCCTGGAGATTCGAGTCCACCAAACAATGGCAGAACCAACAAAGGGGTTACCAAACATCGTAAGCCTACAAAGCAAAAGACATTAGTTGATGCTCGAAGGACTAAATCTACACATGTAGAGGAGGTCTCATCAACCGAGTTGCAACTCTACTAGCTYAAATGCAGGCGATGATGGACGCCATGACACAAGCTCTACTGAATGTCGGGGTGCCTCTCCTCAAGTTGCCARAACCTAAGATCTCGAGTGATTCCAGAAAGGGCAAGTAAAAGGTGGATGACCATCCCAAAAAGAAATCGACCAATCAACCTATTGAGAAGTTGGTACTCGATAGCAATGACCACCCTCGACCTCAGAAGGATCTCTGATTGGTGCTATCTGTGCGACCTTCCCAACTAGAAGAGGAAGACGATCTACAAGATACAATCATCCAAACTGAGCTTAGAGACGAGAAGAGCTCAACAGGTCGCAACTGTCGCAACATCATCTTAATGTGGAGTGTCCGACGTCATCCTTTAAAGGGTCTATTTCGAGATAAGAAGGTTGAAGTCGCTACCAACCATCTATGAGATGTGATTGGTCACCACATTTAAAATAAACATGACAAAAATAAACAAAACTATCCCACCTTACTCACCAATATAGGGAATGTTCTGGGTCTATCACCGGACTCGTAGGGAGACTTTATCGGGGGTCTGACTATCGTAGGACGCCGTAGGTCGGAATGTTGAGATTTAAAAAAATAATAAATAATAAAGAAAGAAATTTTCTTTCTTTATGGAAAATCTTTTAACTTTCTATCCTCATATTTTTTTGTTCTTTCATTTACTTTGTCCTCTCCCAAATGCTCAATTGATCCATATTTATAGGG
Source organism: Momordica charantia (assembly GCF_001995035.1). The sequence goes on from NW_019104610.1 coordinate 482,076, forward strand.
TAAGAAAGGTGGGTTGCTGAACTAAAGTAAGAGATTAAAAGGGAAAAAGTCAGATATTGAAAGGGAAAAAAACCAACTTAACAAAAACTTTGACTAATGACTTAATCCAATTTTTTTTAAAATTTTWTTTAATTTAATCTTTTACAACATTTTGTTAAAAACAAACCCCATATGTTTAATTTGTTTTTATTATTTTTTTCTTTTTATAATAAAATTTAATAATAACAATAATAATAGAAAAAAATAAGTCGGACCAACTACAGTGTCACAACATGCCCCTTTTATGTATTCTTGCAAAATTAAAAGGGTATATAAAGGAGAAAGACAAAATATTGGGAAGGCAAAAATTTTGCTCAAAGAAGGCAAAAGGCAAAATAGTAGCATACCCAACTTGACACCCCAGGCTTGACTTCAACAAACCTGCGCTTAACACAGGCTTCGACCTCGATTTTGGATCGGGTTCGATTTAACCAAGAAGATRATAACATACAAAGGACYTGCGCTATACACATGYTTTGATCTTGATTTTTGATCGGGTTCGATTTAACAAAAAAATATGATAAAATTTAAAGGACTTAGGCTATACACAGGTTTCAACCTCGATCTAGGATTGGGTTCCATTCAACCAAAAAGATCGACAAAATGGAAGGGGCTTGTGCTATGCACAAGCTTCGATTTCGATCTTGGATCATGTTCGATTTGACCAAAGAGATGATAAAATGTAAGGACCTATGCTATACACAAGCTTCGACTTCAATCTTGGATCAGRTTTGATTTAACCAAAAAGATGAAAATGCACTAAACCTATGATAGACACAAGATTCGAACTTGATCTTGGATCAGGTTTGAATTAACCAAGAAGATAAATAAAATGCAGCGGACTTGTATTAGACACAGGCTTCGACCTGGATTTTGGATCGGGTTCGATTTAACCAAAAAGATGATAAAAATGCAATGTACACAGGCTTYGATCTCGATCTTGGATTGAGTTCGATTTAACCAACAAGATAAATTAAATGCAGTGGACCTATGTTAGACACATTCTTCGACTTCGATTTGGGATAGGGTTYGATTAAACCAAAAAGATGATAAATGCAAAGGACATGTGTTATACACACACTTCGGCCTCGATCTTGGATCAGGTTTGATTTAATCCAAAAAAGATGATAAAAATGTAATGAACCTRTGCTATACATAGGCTTCAACCTCGATCTTAGATAAAATTTGATTTAACCAACAAGATAAATTAAATGCAGTAGATCTGTGCTAGTYACAAGATTTAACCTCGATCTTGGATCGAGTTTGATTTAACCCAAAAAGATATAAATGCATTGGACTTGCGCTTTACACATGCTTTGACTTCAATTTTGGATTAGGTTCGATTTAACCAATAAAAGATGAGAATGCACTAGGCCTGCACTTCACACAGGTTTCAAATTCGATCTTGGATCAGGTTCGATTTAACCAAAAAGATAAATAAAATGCAGCGGACCTGCATTAGACACAAGCTTCGACCTCGATCTTGATCGGGTTTGATTTAACCAAGAAAGAATGAAATGCAATAGACCTTTGTTTTATACAGGCTTCGACCTCGATCTTGGATCTAGTTTGATTTTATCAAAAAAGATGGTTTCAATTTTTCTAAAAAGTTGAAGTGATTTGATTTGTTAGGAAGTTCTTCACCTAAGTGCAGGATTTAGAAATCCTCCTTAAAAAGATGTCCAAGTGAATGAGATGTGCACTTGAAGCATGATGAAAAAACCAACACAAACCCAAGTGTTCATGAAAGTGTAGACTTCCACACATTGTATGCATTACTTGTCGTGTGAATGACATTTACAAGAATGATGGGTGTATTTGCAAATATGCATTGTCCCAATATCTTGAATGACAAGCGATAAGCAAAAATACTTTTTTAAGTTTGAAATGTAATAATGCATTTGAAAACGTATGAACATATGCTCTCTTTTTGCTTTTATTTATTCAATGTATTTAGCTTACATACATGATACATATACATGTGAAAGCTAGATGAATGCAACAGATATTCATGATATTCGTAGTTGCTTTGGCACAACCAATGAATGTCTCTGGATGCACATTCATGTGCATGATAAAGCTAGATGGATGCAAAATGTATGCATAATATTCATATTTTTATAATTTAACCATGGTATGAAACTGATATATATATATATATATATATATATATAATGCAAGTGATGTGAATGCATGATTTGTGAAATATGGTTGAGAGAACAAAAATATTGTCTACTTTTGAAATATTGTCTACTATTGTTCTTCTTATTAGAAAATATTTAGCATTGAATCAAACGAAAAAAGTAGTATCAACATTGGAGGAAATACGTCTACTTTTTTTCTTTTTTTTTTTTTGTGAATGTCTTTACTTGATAGAAGATATTGCATCATATTGATTTCTCAACGATATCAGATATGGTGGGAGATTTTTGTTTTTTTAGATGGATCTCATGTGCTAGTTAAAAGAACTATGAAAGATAATCCATTAGCATTGTGCATCTTGCTTGTTTAACCTGCTTCATAACCTCAGTCTCGTAATTGACAAGAATGTTGGATACAAGAAAATGAATTGGGGCTTAGGAACAAACAATGATAGAAATCATGATTTTTCAACAAAGCTTAACAATGACGAAAAATCGACGCGCTTTGTTGAACGAAATTGTGTTTCTTATGTGCAAGTGTACAGTATCRTTGTAGCAAGTAATAAAATGCTCGAATCTACAGAGAATGTTCACTACACAYTTTAACAATACCTCAAGAAAGCTAAACTATAAATGCAAACAAATTTTGGCCAACGCAAGTGAAAAGAGTTTTATATAAACAAAAAACTATGCTGCACAATGACTATTGTAAATCCACACCAAGATCGGCWCCAATAGCCCTTAACAAAATGGTAATCGRTGAATATGGTTAACTAACTTCTTTTTAACAGGGTAAGGGGGAAGGTTGAATGTGAATTTTTCTTGGTTGCTCAAACAGTGTTGTAGCATTAACAATGTGAGTACAGGCCAAGCCAAACAGACATAGAGCATTTCCAGGTTTCCTAGATTTTCTGCTGTTAGGATTTATCGACAAACTTACACAGCATTTAAAAGCAATTTATAGYCATGCTATGTGAGCCCTATTCCTAAGCACCCACTCTCTAACACAAGCAGAATCTAGCACAAGTTGAAGTCCATCAACTTTTTAACTTCGAAAAAAGAAAAATTGATTTGTAACTATTTGCAAGGATATGAGGGAAGGTGAATGCAAAAACAATGGCATTGAATGGATAAATATTTTGAAGGTTCAATCACCAAAATAAGAGTTAAACCAATCAAGTAAAAATATTGAAACAAGAATATGAAAATGCTAAATCATCCTTAGGATACATTATGTACAAAATAGATAAATCCAAAAGTCCAAACACCACAAAAAAAAAAATGAAGGTCCACAAAATGGCCAGTCTCAATGGAATTCTAGTCATAATCTAAACTGAAAAAGAAAGAGAAAAAAAAAAGAAAAAAAACCTCAGAAACTTAATAATGCCAAGAAATTCTATTTAAAAGATAATTAACATAAAAGAAATCCATAAATAAAAACTGCCTTCACCTGCTGGGGAAGGCCATCATAAGATTTAAACTCTTGAATGCCCCAAAATTTGCCCCCTAAACAAAGATGTGATAAAACCAGCAAACAAAAGCTTCTTCATGTTTTGCCCCATCATTTTTTACCCAGAAAAGTTCAGTTGATCCTCATAGCATGCAGTCCGTTCTTGCCGGCAACCTCCGGAAGAAGTTCAGAGGCACGGATGGGAGCTTGTACCGAAACCTCGGGTGTCTCAGCACGTAGATCCCGGAGAGAAGCGCCACAACTTGGAACGGCGTAACATACAGAACAATGGCAGAAACCAGGCAGAAGATCACAAACAATGCTGAAGCTCTCGGGTCGCGCCAACTGAGTAGAGACTGCAGCCTCTCGCCCTGCGTCGCGAGGTCCCCGACTACAGTCTGGATCCTCCCGGCAATGCTCCTCAGCCGATCGTACCTCATCCTCACGATGTCAGCGGGTCGGGAAGTGGGAAACGTGTCGAACTCCTCGTCGAGCTCGTCGGGGTGAGCGGAGTCGGCGTGGGAGAGGCGGGTGTCCATGTGAGGAGGGTGCCTTGGCCTCCATCTATAATGCCAAACTCCAATTAGGAACAGGTAGAGGAAAATTGTGGGAAGAATGAGCTCAGGGTACATGACAAGGATGATGAACAAGATGTGAATTAGAACAGTTGTAATTGGGTTTCTCCAATTGCAAATCTGATCAAACCATTTCCCAACTGCAATCAAGCCACTGAAAACTCCCATGATTCTGAAGAAATTCGCCTTGCTTCTCCTCATACTCCACATGTGGGAGCCTACGTCGAGCATATACTCGACGACCTCTTTTCGCAGCGGGGGCTCGGCACGGTTCAGCCTCATCGAGACGATCTGAGTCGCCTGGTGCCGTAGGCTATCGAGTTGGCTAACAGTCAATGGGTGAAGATAGTGCATTTTGGGGAGGAGGGGATGTGAGTACATGTGCAGCATGTTTAGCAAAGAAGAGCAAGTAAATCTCACAGCCAAATGAATCTCACCCATCTTCTTCACCCCACTTGAGTGCAGAACCAGCAGAGGATATGAATGTGTGTAAACTCGATCGGTTTCGAGCGTAGAAAGGCGAATTCTTACCTTCCCTATCCGTGCATCTTTCGCTGCTCCAGCCTTATCCCCGCCGTGCAGATGGCAGTTGTCGAAAACCCCAATTGTGATGACAGTGCAGGGGTCAAAAACCTCCCAAGTGTACTGCTCATTCCACTTGGGCATGAAACTGTCGATGATCGTCCTCGTTCGAACCCACTTCTGCCCGTATTTCGCCACACAGTACGCATCRGTCGTTCCTCGCCCATCTTTCGTCTTCATTGGCATTAGCCCCTGAGCATTCAGAATCCCCAATTCTAACACCCCAATGTGGTTCTTCCACAGTTGTTTTGCGGTCGGTCGGAGATCGCTACTGTAATGTGTCGATTCATCCAAAACATGGTAGCCACCTTCCAAACAAATCCTCATGTGAATCCTACTAGAGAACTTGATTTCCTTCTTCTTCTCCCCTTCAACAACAACAACGTGTTTCTCAAGATTGAACCACTTTGTGTTCACAGGTCTATGGTCCAATCTCCTATCGACATACTGCAGCGGGATTGCACACCGTCCCAAAACCTCATCCTTGTTCGGTGCAACTCGGTCTTCCACACTTAGTATCAAAGGCTCTTCAAATGGTTCGGCCGCAACAAACATCAAATCCTCATTCCACATTGGATTGATAGTTCTAGACTGCGAAATTCTAGTTCTCAAAGCCTGATTTCCAAGTATAGCCTTCACAAAAACCTCYGGATACCGACCCTTATCACTCGGCTGCAGATCCTGAGCTTCAATGATATTCACCCTCAAGTACCAAAGCTTAGCGGAAAGATACACCTTCGACCGAATATTCGCGATCCCATCAGCTCCGCTCACGGTTGCAGCATCCGAATTCCAAGCCTCGGAAAATGCTTCATCTGCCTGCGTTCCCATCCAAACAGCCAACATCAGCTCTCCTTTCACCTTGTCCCCCTTCCTATCATCCAACCGATACCATTGCGGCGCCAGGGGACTATCGGGCGGTACCCTTCTCGGGACCTCATTCATGTCGAAAAGAACCCTCCCCATGAAGTCATCCTTCACAAAATCCTTATCCTTCACAATCACCTCAAGAACCGAAGCCTGAATCCGATCCTTCGAAAAGGCAAACACCTGATTCCATTCGGGATTCGACTTCTTCTCGAAATGGCGAGTGGTACCTTTGTAGTTTCCAAGCTTAACCTCGACGTAGGGGTCGCAGCTCCCGGTGACATCTTTCCCGGGCAAGTCTTTCGCCTTGACGACCCGAACGTAGAGGTAATACATTTGCTCAACGAGGTCATAGGTGCTGGCTAGTTTGTCGCCAGTGACCTTCCCCCCGCCCAGATGGGGATTGGTCTCTTTCAGTAAGAAATCCTCTGGTGGAGGCTTCTGCATCATCTTCACACTTTTTGAATGCAATTTTTCTCAAACAGACCTAAAAAATAAAACCCAAAACAAAGCTCAAAATTCAAAATTTCCCTCTTGAAGAGCCGAAACATCGGATAACAGAGTCAGAGTCAAGCGGTTGCCGGAAAAATCGGAAGAAAAAATTCAAAAAAATCTCTCCATTGTAATACSGCTTGCAGAACCCAAAACGACGTCGTACGAACAGTTCTCGACTAGAAAATAGAAAACTTAAAATAAAAAATAAAAACATAGAAAAAAAAAGAGTTCAAGGGTGCGTGAGTTCACCTGAAAGCAAAAATGAGGGAGGAGAAGAAAAAAATTCCGGCAAGTCTTGAAAGCTTCAGATCTGGAAAGTTCTCAGGCGCTGCAGAGAAATGGGAAAAGAAGAAAGAAATGCAGAAGAAGTGAGTTTGATGAAGAGCCGTAGATCCAAAGAAACAAAAAAGTAATCCGCCACATTGTTTGCTGTTTGGTTGCCGAGAAAATGCCAGATTTTCCCTCATTTTCCAGGGAACCAAACAGAAAAATAGAAAAGTTAAAGGTACCGACCGGCAGCAGTGGTGATCTTCCATGGCATTGCTGAAAAGAGGAAGAAAAAGGAAACCCCATGAGAGAGGAAAATGGAGAGATGGGCCTTCGGTTTTAGAGAGAGAGAGAAGTGGGTTTTTTTGGTTTCCGATGAGAAGTATATACGAAGTGAACTTTATTGGATTTTCCATTTTTNGTGTTGGTTTAAAGGAATTGGGATGACTTAGATTGTCAGTCGTCCCCACAGACGGCGCCAAATGTTTATGCAAAGATGTGCACAACAGTGTGTTCCTGGTTGTAGCTCGAACCCGGCCTCCGGACCGACCTGAACACTTGGGCGGACATGCACAAAAAGGTGAGCACTCCGACGATCAAGTCAGTATAGGTCGGATTCCAAGTCTAGTTCGAAGCCAGAAATCATCGTACCTGATCGGGGAGTGAGGTCCCCTACTTATGGGTGATGGTCCCGCTAATCTAGCGACTGTTACATTTGGTAATCTCGGGACCGTCGGTTACATCCGGTAATCTCGGGACCGACGGTTACGCCCGATAATCACGCCGCAGACAGTTGCGCATCTCGGCCCATACCGAGCTCCCCGGTGGGTCGGACCTGGGCCAGGCTCACCTCGGCCCTCACACTTGGCATTTGTCGGCGTTGGTGGCGGCCGTCTCGGCCTTCCGAGCTGGACATGATTCATGAGTCATCTTGGAGCACCACTAGGGGTCTTCCACGTGTCCAGAGTATTCCCTTCCCCAAACAAATTGAGTGGTGGTTTATTCCTTCTTAATAACTATTAAAATTGTTAAGAGACATTATATTTTATTATCAATCGGCTTTTATATCCGTCCATCAGTTTTTAATAATTCTAATAATATTATTATAGGGCATGCCTTCATGCCATGAAAAAATAAAATAAATAAAGAAAGGGAACGTAACCAATAATTCTTCCTATTTATAGGCCAATCATTCATTATAATAATTAATTGAGCCAATTTTATCTTTTTTATACTTTAATTATAAGAAAATCCACCGGTGATATCTTAATTGTCAAAAGTCCAATGATTTAATATTTTCCTCCCACATTTAGATCTCTATGTTCAATTATATCTTTATTTCAAAATAAAACCCTCAAATCTTCAGAATCCAAATGTGATGAAACGTGTATCAAATAAATTATTTAAGAAAAAACTCAAATAAATTTTTTAAGTAAATAAATTGTAAAAAATATTATATGACAACAAAATAATAGGTCAAGCAAGCACCACTAAGGTCTTGTTGGATAACTAGCTATTTCTTTTTAGTTTTTAGATTTTTATTTTCAAATTATACTTGTTTGGTTTACAATTTTTTTTTGTTTTTCTTTCACATTTCTTAAAATCACTTAATTTTTAATCGAATTTAAAAAAAAAAGAAAACAAGTTTTTTAAAATTATATTTTTTAGTTTTCAAAATTTACTTTATTTTTTGAAAATATTTCTAGAATACATGTAGCAAAACGAATAAAATATCCGAGTGAAAGTAGTATTTATAAAGTTCATTTTTTGTATTAAAAACCATAACAATTCACATTAATAACTTGTTAGAAAGTTTTTTAATTCTTCCTCCCACATTTATAATACTATATTTCCAAGGAGAAGAAAAATAATAAAATAATGGAAATGATGACTTCATGTTCTGAGTTCAAATGAACTTTAGCTAAACATGTAAAACAGTCTCCAATCTTTTAAATAATTGGGTTGTTAATCTTTTAAAGCTCTAAACTTTATTTTTTATGTATTAAAATTTTCGATTAAGCCATTTTGTAAAAATATTGTTAACTGAAAGTTGATATATTCTTAAATTAATGTTATATTAAAATATTTGGACATGTGTACATTTTGTCGGATGAATTTGACATAAGAAACCTAACTCTCCCTTAAATAAAATTCAACTCCACCATCAACAAAATTCATTTCTTCCGAATACCACGTCTAAGTGGCATACCCACGTGTAAAATTATGTCAATAAATCAATAATTTAACAATACATCAACTTTTTTGTAACCAAATTTTTTGTAACCAAATTTCCTTTTTATGACATGATTTATAGAGAATTCTTAATACATTTGAGACAAAATTAAAAATTTGGTTTGAGAATTAAAAATTTATGCATTCCAGTGGTTGCATGCCCAAACACTCAAAAGAATTCGACAGAGTACATTAATATACACATAATATTAATAACAATAATTTTAGATTTATTTTAAAAAATAAAATATATTTCATCGACATTTCCATAAATTTGAAACTTTGAGATTTTCACGATGTTGAATCAAGAAATTGATCAACTCCGCGAACGTCGGTTCGGTTAGGATGAGCTAGACAGTGAGCTCCAAATAGTATGCAGAAGACCTGCAAAACAGAGTGAGCACTCCGATGCCACTAGAGAGAATMGAAATGTTCACGTACCTCCAAATGAACAGAATGATTCTATTTATAGACAGGACCCCGACAGTGTTCTCAACAATACCTCAATGACTCTTTAAGATTACCGTGAAATGAGACATATTGTCGTGGAGTTTGTTGGAGATGGGGCCGAGCTTAGATAAGCTTAATCGGCTAGACCAAAGATGTGGGAACGCAATTGTGAACAGACTTGTTCGACTCGGCTACCGATCGAGTTCGACTCGATTAAACGGATGAGYCGAGACGAATATACTTGGATTAATCCTTTGCACGATTTATGAATCATGTGTCATCTTCCACATCCACTCGTCTTCTACCACGTGTATGCTGAAATCTACCTCCAACACACGATATCCAGATTTMAAACAATCTTTTATCTCTCTTCCTTTATTTTCAAGAGTAGATAGCATCCAAGAGTAAAGAATGCATAGGCTGAAAATGAATGGAAGGTCGGTCCTTTTCACTCTAAAAAGATACTAAAGGTCGCTTCGCTTTTTAGGAATTGACAGCAGAGAATTTGGTAGGTGTGTTGGAAAAATAAAAAATACAAATTTAAATCGTACGTTTTTTTCCCTTCTTCTTTTTGTAATAATTGCAAATTGAAGTGCTCTTATTATTTATTATATTATTTGGGTCCTTTTATATTTATTTTATTGGCTATATATACTATATGGTTCTTCGTTTTTTTAAAGATAATTATTAATTGATATTTAATAATTAAAAATTTTATCTTTAATAATTAAGAAAAATGAATAAGGTACTCTACAAAAAATAATAATAAATAAACTCTGTTCAACATAACTTGATTCAAATATTATTTGAATTGCAGAASAATGAGATCTTATAATGTCATTTATTTTATTTTTATTCCAACTAATTRAAAAGTATTCCACRTCACTTGAAATTAGGTTCTAATTATTGATCAAAAGTTCGATTCATCATCGTTCAATTAATGTTTTATCATATTGGAATACGTTAACTCTAATGTTATTTAAYGCATAAAATTCAAAGTGTTCATCGGAAAAATCTTATCCATCCTTTAATAAGGTCTATTTCTTCTRAGTAGCATGTCCAAGTGACATATTCACGCATCCAATTAKGTTAATAAAACAATAATTTCATTTTCAAGACTTGATTGAGAATTTTCAATAATGTAAAATTAAGAATTTTCAAAAGATTAAAGATTAAAGACTAAATTGAGAATTAAATAAATGATTAAAAATGATTTGGTATATTTTRCCTATATTCTTCTTTCTTTATAAGAAATGTCATGATTTGATTTTAATATTTTTTTATTTTTTATTTTTTAAGTARTGTGGRGTGAGAATTCGAACCATTAACCTCGTAATTGAATATATATGTCTTATCGCATTRGAATATGCTCTTGTTGACCTCATGATTTATACTCTATTGTATTAACATTTTGGCTTGGAAGTATTAGATGTGACATATATATATATATATATATATATTAACATTTTGGCTTGGAAGTATTAGATGTGACATATATATATATATATATATATATATATATATATATATATTATATCTTGAGAGATATTAAGTGATCAGACAAGTATTATGTTTCAAATATGAACCATATTATATCTAAAAAAACATATATTTATATGAACCAAATTATTGCCTACACTAACAAGAATAAAGGGAAAATGAAGCAGTAATAGCAAAATAACAATAATGATATTATTTTGTTCTATATACTTTCATCATTTGTTCATTTTAGTTTATATATTTTTAAAATAAAATTTTAATCCCTATGCTTTCAAAACATCTATTTTAGTTTTTATATTTTTGAAAAATGATTATTTTAATATTTATTTAACAAAATTTTAATATATACAATAGAAACTCTTTAATATAAATTTATGGGTGAGTGAAGCGTTGTGCTAAAATTTTAATCAAAATGAATGAACCAAAATTGTACGAGAAACAAAATGAACATTGTAAAAGTATATGGACTAAAATGACAAAAATTGAAAATATATAGACYAAAATAAATTTTAAGAAATATAGAGATCAAAATTAACCAAAGTAAAAATTACATAGACCACAAAATTATTTAAACATTTTTTTAACTAATTGATATGTAATGACTTAAAAATGAAATTTATTTGTAACTAATTTGCAAGGACATAAGGAGGAAGGTGAATGCTACAACATTCGCATTGAATGGATAAATATTTACCCACCTAAGCATAGTTTATGTCTGACTAAAAGGTCGTGGATAAATATTTACCCACCTAAGCATAGTTTATGTCTGACTAAAAGGTCGTGGGCATAAAAGGTCGTGATTCCCGTGATTCGAGTTCCTACTYCCACACATAGAATGGATAAATAATTTGGAAGTTCAGAAACTAAAAATAAGAATTAAACATATCAAAGTAAAAATGAGTTAAAACTATCAAAGTGAACATAGATGAAATAACAATATGAAATTGCTAAATCATCCTTAGGCAATTTATAGTTAATTTTTTTTCCCATTATGTACAAAATAGATTAAATGCAAAAGTCCAAACACCACAAAAAAATTGAAGGTSCACAAAATGGSCAGTCTCAATAGAATTCTAGTCATAATCTAAACTGAAAAAAGAAAGAGAAAAGAGAATCTCAGAAACTTAATGCCAAGAAATTATATTTGAAAGATAATTAACATAACATAAATCCATAAATAAAAACTGCTTTCACCTTCTGGGGAAGGCCATCATAAAGATTTAAACTCTTGAATGCCCCAAAATTTGCCCCTAAACAAATATATGATAAAACCAGCAAACAAAAGCTTCTTCATGTTTTGCCCCATCATTTTTACCAAGAAAACTTCAGTTGATCCTCATAGCATGCAGTCCGTTCTCGCCGGCAACCTCCGGAAGAAGTTGAGCGGCACGGATGGGAGCTTGTACCGAAACCTCGGATGTCTCAGCACGTAGATCCCAGAGAGAAGTGCCACAACTTGGAACGGCGTAACATACAGAACAATGGCAGAAACCAGGCAGAAGATCACAAACAATGCTGAAGCTCTCGGGTCGCGCCAACTGAGTAGAGACTGCAGCCTCTCGCCCTGCGTCGCGAGGTCCCCGACTACAGTCTGGATCCTCCCGGCAATGCTCCTCAGCCGATCGTACCTCATCCTCACGATGTCAGCGGGTCGGGAAGTGGGAAACGTGTCGAACTCCTCGTCGAGCTCGTCGGGGTGAGCGGAGTCGGCGTGSGAGAGGCGGGTGTCCATGTGAGGAGGGTGCCTTGGCCTCCATCTATAATGCCAAACTCCAATTAGGAACAGGTAGAGGAAAATTGTGGGAAGAATGAGCTCAGGGTACATGACAAGGATGATGAACAAGATGTGAATTAGAACAGTTGTAATTGGGTTTCTCCAATTGCAAATCTGATCAAACCATTTCCCAACTGCAATCAAGCCACTGAAAACTCCCATGATTCTGAAGAAATTCGCCTTGCTTCTCCTCATACTCCACATGTGGGAGCCTACGTCGAGCATATACTCGACGACCTCTTTTCGCAGCGGGGGCTCGGCACGGTTCAGCCTCATCGAGACGATCTGAGTCGCCTGGTGCCGTAGGCTATCGAGTTGGCTAACAGTCAATGGGTGAAGATAGTGCATTTTGGGGAGGAGGGGATGTGAGTACATGTGCAGCATGTTTAGCAAAGAAGAGCAAGTAAATCTCACAGCCAAATGAATCTCACCCATCTTCTTCACCCCACTTGAGTGCAGAACCAGCAGAGGATATGAATGTGTGTAAACTCGATCGGTTTCGAGCGTAGAAAGGCGAATTCTTACCTTCCCTATCCGTGCATCTTTCGCTGCTCCAGCCTTATCCCCGCCGTGCAGATGGCAGTTGTCGAAAACCCCAATTGTGATGACAGTGCAGGGGTCAAAAACCTCCCAAGTGTACTGCTCATTCCACTTGGGCATGAAACTGTCGATGATCGTCCTCGTTCGAACCCACTTCTGCCCGTATTTCGCCACACAGTACGCATCRGTCGTTCCTCGCCCATCTTTCGTCTTCATTGGCATTAGCCCCTGAGCATTCAGAATCCCCAATTCTAACACCCCAATGTGGTTCTTCCACAGTTGTTTTGCGGTCGGTCGGAGATCGCTACTGTAATGTGTCGATTCATCCAAAACATGGTAGCCACCTTCCAAACAAATCCTCATGTGAATCCTACTAGAGAACTTGATTTCCTTCTTCTTCTCCCCTTCAACAACAACAACGTGTTTCTCAAGATTGAACCACTTTGTGTTCACAGGTCTATGGTCCAATCTCCTATCGACATACTGCAGCGGGATTGCACACCGTCCCAAAACCTCATCCTTGTTCGGTGCAACTCGGTCTTCCACACTTAGTATCAAAGGCTCTTCAAATGGTTCGGCCGCAACAAACATCAAATCCTCATTCCACATTGGATTGATAGTTCTAGACTGCGAAATTCTAGTTCTCAAAGCCTGATTTCCAAGTATAGCCTTCACAAAAACCTCYGGATACCGACCCTTATCACTCGGCTGCAGATCCTGAGCTTCAATRATATTCACCCTCAAGTACCAAAGCTTAGCGGAAAGATACACCTTCGACCGAATATTCGCGATCCCATCAGCTCCGCTCACGGTTGCAGCATCCGAATTCCAAGCCTCGGAAAATGCTTCATCTGCCTGCGTTCCCATCCAAACAGCCAACATCAGCTCTCCTTTCACCTTGTCCCCCTTCCTATCATCCAACCGATACCATTGCGGCGCCAGGGGACTATCGGGCGGTACCCTTCTCGGGACCTCATTCATGTCGAAAAGAACCCTCCCCATGAAGTCATCCTTCACAAAATCCTTATCCTTCACAATCACCTCAAGAACCGAAGCCTGAATCCGATCCTTCGAAAAGGCAAACACCTGATTCCATTCGGGATTCGACTTCTTCTCGAAATGGCGAGTGGTACCTTTGTAGTTTCCAAGCTTAACCTCGACGTAGGGGTCGCAGCTCCCGGTGACATCTTTCCCGGGCAAGTCTTTCGCCTTGACGACCCGAACGTAGAGGTAATACATTTGCTCAACGAGGTCATAGGTGCTGGCTAGTTTGTCGCCAGTGACCTTCCCCCCGCCCAGATGGGGATTGGTCTCTTTCAGTAAGAAATCCTCTGGTGGAGGCTTCTGCATCATCTTCACACTTTTTGAATGCAATTTTTCTCAAACAGACCTAAAAAATAAAACCCAAAACAAAGCTCAAAATTCAAAATTTCCCTCTTGAAGAGCCGAAACATCGGATAACAGAGTCAGAGTCAAGCGGTTGCCGGAAAAATCGGAAGAAAAAATTCAAAAAAATCTCTCCATTGTAATACCGCTTGCAGAACCCAAAACGACGTCGTACGAACAGTTCTCGACTAGAAAATAGAAAACTTAAAATAAAAAATAAAAACATAGAAAAAAAAAGAGTTCAAGGGTGCGTGAGTTCACCTGAAAGCAAAAATGAGGGAGGAGAAGAAAAAAATTCCGGCAAGTCTTGAAAGCTTCAGATCTGGAAAGTTCTCAGGCGCTGCAGAGAAATGGGAAAAGAAGAAAGAAATGCAGAAGAAGTGAGTTTGATGAAGAGCCGTAGATCCAAAGAAACAAAAAAGTAATCCGCCACATTGTTTGCTGTTTGGTTGCCGAGAAAATGCCAGATTTTCCCTCATTTTCCAGGGAACCAAACAGAAAAATAGAAAAGTTAAAGGTACCGACCGGCAGCAGTGGTGATCTTCCATGGCATTGCTGAAAAGAGGAAGAAAAAGGAAACCCCATGAGAGAGGAAAATGGAGAGATGGGCCTTCGGTTTTAGAGAGAGAGAGAAGTGGGTTTTTTTGGTTTCCGATGAGAAGTATATACGAAGTGAACTTTATTGGATTTTCCATTTTTTCTTTTTTAATTTCTTTATAAAATTTTTTTCTGTTTATTCAGTGAAGGAAAGCATGTGAAGGGAGCGTCGGAAGTGTAGTTGGAGTCTGGTGTCGGTCCGCTGGGGCCCACTCGCACGTGTGCAAYGGTGTACTTCGCACGTGTGAGTTGTATTTTTCTTGGGTCAACTATGAGCCATTGTGTGCAATGCATGTTCTTCATTTTTCATTTATTSTACGGTCATTTTAAAAATTTCAATACTACCTGCAATTTTGTAAATCTTTTAATAACTAYGAGACTCCATAATATTTTGAATAGAATATTGACGTGGTAAAATTTAAAATGCATAATAATTAACGAAGATTAATTTGTTGTAGTACTAATTAATTGTTCTAGGCATGCTTCTAATTGTTCCATAATTCTAGATTTTGTCATGCTGATTTTTTTTTCAAATTTTAATGAACATTTGTAAAATAGTACCCTTTGAAACATTTACGAAAGGTTAAAAATAAATTGAATTTTTTATAAAAAATTTGGACGTTTGTTCAAATGGTACCCTTMAAACATTTTTGAAAGATTAAAAATAAATTGAAATTTTTTAAAGAATAGAGATTTTTTTTTAACAAATGACAAAATGTAGGATACTTTTTGTAATTTAGTCTAAAATTTCAATAATATCGAGATAAGAAGTACATGTCAATTACGACTCAGTTCATATTGGCCATTCAATTTCTACCTTCAACTTTTGATTTTATTGGATTGAAAAAATAAACCTTAAATTTAGGTTAGTGTGGTAATTTTAATAGAAATTCTTTAATCACCCCCTAACTTTAATAGAATAGAATAAAGTAAGAAATTCTAAAATCATTAATATAGTGCAAACTTAGTTCGGTACCAAGTTAAAGTTTGATTAATGCACAAAATTGGTTATAAATAATTTTCCCAAAACTTACCTATTTCAACAAAAGAATCTCATTTTTTTTGTCCGAATCCTATTAATTTCATATAAAAATATATGTTTTAATTTATAGCTCATTTAATAATTTTCAATTATACTCTTATTAATGGGTGAATTCTAAACGTCCCTCGTGATAAATTTACTATGATGTGATATACTTTGTCCATTAATAGAAATTTAGATTAGAAATTAGGGCACCCAACAGAAAAAAAATTCAATGCCGACTCACTAAATGTCAAGAGTTTATATTCTCACTCAATTTTAACATTCACCAAATAAAATAGTATAATTAAAAATTGTTAAAACATAATGGATTAAATTGAAAYATTTTAAATAATAAGGACTAAATTGAAAAAACMCACAAATGTCAGACTAAATATTATTTAGCCTGGTATTGGTTCTCATAGAAATTCAATTTTTGCTAAGGTAGTTTTCGTCTGAATCTTAAATAATTTCATACAAAATATGTGTTTTCATTTGACACATATGAAAATACTTTTTTCAACAATTTTGCAAACGAAAACTTATTCAATGATAAAAATTACAACACCCTGGAAAGTTATAGGGCAAAAATTGAAATATTTATCCAAGTATAATGTACAATTCACTGAAATGGAAAGTTTTACCTCCCTAAATTTAGGGTTAAATTAATATTTTTCCTTTTTTTTATTTAGTTCAAATATATATTTTTCGTTCCTCATGTTTTGGTATTTTTTTAATTTAGTGTTTAAAAGTTTCAAAGCTAATCTATTACATTTTAATATTTTTCAATTATTATCTTATTCATTCGTAATTCTAAATGTGGCTCATGTTTATTAGATTTATGATATATAAGTGGTGCATTTAGAGGAGAAATTAAGACACTCAAGAGAAGAACAAGTTGAGATTTATGTCAACTTCTTAAAAATTTGGAGGAATTTTAAATTATGGAAATGATTTCAAATCAATAAAAATAAAATTTTTTATTTGATTGATTGCAGGAAATGAAAAGAAATATTTATTTTATCATCATGTCCTTGTAATTATATATAATTTTTAAAAATAATATCCTAACAATATTCCTCTATATTAGAGGAAAGCAAATGATGCCCTCGTTTTCTAGCCAGTAATGACGAATCTTGTATGTGTTCCGAAGAAAAGTTGTTCGGTTTTCGGGGTCTTGAAGGAGCGTGGAAATACATAAAAACTCTAGAATAGAAATGGAAAAGAGATGTAACTCCAGTTCCTTCGGAAATGGTAAGATCAAATATTTTTTTAGTATATATTAAACTATAGGCGGTTCATCGAAGTCTTCTCGGGTGATCGATCGGAAGGGCTTAAGCTTTCTATTATTTAGTAAAGGGCAAATGAGGGACGTGTGCAATAGTTTTCTTTCTTTCTCCCGCTCGATCGCTTCAATGCCTCTAATTTGAGAGATAACTAGAAAGCCTTCTCCCGAATGAGAGGATGTGTACCCTCGGAGGCTCCACTTTGTCGTAGATCCACTTAGGTTTTGTCCCGAACTTCTCCTTGACCCATCCTCTTTGATTCAGATTGTGGAGCATTCAATGCACTTGATGTAGACTACAAAGAAGAGGCTTGCCCGTGGGCTGGGCTAGGAGAGTAGCCACCTCTTCACTCTCCTTCAGTCGATTCTGATACCAATCTTATCTCTTGGAGAGAGGTGCAGAAGCTCTCTCTTTGATTTAGGAGAGCGTTCCACCACTTCGATTGATGTGGGTCGTATCTATAGGGTTACCAGGATAAGGTACCCAACCTTATCCATGTACTACAGACCATTTAGGTTATTATTGGAACATTATCCACTTGTATATCGAATGTATACTGTATATCAAAAATATACACTATATATTAAATATATACTGTATATCAAATATATATTGTTCCGGTTACAGTAAATAACCTTGGATATTAGTTTATTGGAATACGAGTAATGCAAATAAATAATAAGATAACTCTTTATTGAATAAATAATTTGTTCATAAATTACAAATATACGAGCTAAGGGCACCAAACCCAACAATCTCCCACTTGTCCGAAAGCGAGTGAGATGTACAAGTATTACAATGAACTAGGATATACAATATACCCAATAACATCTCCCACTTGCCTTAGACTAAATGATACATGTCTCGTAAACCTAGACTCTCTAGATGACCCTCAAACACTTTAGCCATGAGAGCCTTTGTAAACAGATCAACAATATTGTGCTTCTCCCAAATCTTTCATTTAGAATTGTGTTGCCAGCCAGTTTTTTAATGTTGGTGAGAAAACATACATCATTTCCAATGGTAGGATATCATCAATGTATAAAACTAGGAAAGCTACAGTACTATTAACGACCTTCTTGTAAACACAAGGTTCGTCAACGTTTTGGTCAAAGCCATAAGATTTGACTGCAGTGTCAAACCTTATGTTCCAGGATCTYGAAGCTTGTTTCAATCCATAAATGGATATCTTAAGTTTGCAAACTTTTTGATCTTACCTTGTTCTATTAAGGCGGAGCATCGGTAGTCGGCGTCGATTTTTGGCTAAAATCGGCGCTGAAAACCGACCTAGTTGGTTTCAATTTTAGGAAACCGACCTTTTCTTCAAAGCTCTTTTGCACTGATCGAAACGACTTCAGTTCGGTCGGTCGATTTAGTCAGTTTCCACCAAGAAGCTGCATAAACTGTGAAGGAGGGGAGATGCGACATTGCCCATGGAAGAGAAGTGAGGGAGAGGTCACAACGGCGCTGAACAGAAGAGAARGGAGGGACACTTAAAATATTGAAGAAGAAGAAGAAAAAGTGAACCTCCCTCCCGGCGGYGCTGTGAACAGAAGAGAAGGGAGAGGAACCTTAAAATATTGAAAAAAAGAAGAAAAAACGAAGATGTAAAGATAAATATTGAAGAAGAAGAAAAAAAAACGAAGATGATGAAAAGATGAAAAAGCAAATACATTGGGAAGCTAAAAACCATCGATAAAAGAAATTTTGAAAACTAAAAAGTAAACTTAAAACAGCTGCTGKTTTTCAGCTGCGYTGCTTTATTGAGTGCTGCTRCCAGTTGGTAGCAGCTTTTCTTACTTTTTTTTCCGGTCGGTCAGTTGGAAAGTAGATGTTTTGACCATTCCGACCGACATATCGGTTTTGCATATTGCAAAACCGACTCCRACCATACTATCAACTAAATYGACCGACCGACGTCGGTTTGGTCGGTTTCGTTCGGTCGGATAGGTTTTTCGGACATGTTTGCTCACCCCTACGTTCTATGAATCCTTCTATTGAGACATGTAAATGCTCTCATTAATATAGTCATTCAAAAAAGTTGTCTTGACGTCTGTTTGCCATATCTCATAGTCATAATATATGGCAATCGCTAAAAGAATGCTGATGGACTTTAATATGRCAACATGGGAGAAAATTTCTTTATAATCAAAGTCATTCCTGCTGGGTATAACAATTTGCCACAAGTCTAGCGTTAAAGGTCTGAATCTTTCCATGACATCTCTCTTCTACTTGTAGATCCATTTGCAACCTACAGGTTGAAGGGACATTAATCCCGTAGCAGAAACAGAGATCTTGTTCTTTGAATTTTGAGGAACAAAACCCACAAAACCAAGCAAAAATACAGGGGTAAAGAACTTACTTTTGAAGAACCTTTCTTCAAGTGATCACCAACAAACACTACCACTGATTTTCTCGCTATCCTCTGGGAATGACGATCTTGCTTGTAGGAACAACGAATTTGGAATTCAAAAGGATTTTGTTATATTTCTTGAGAGAACTCTACAGGGGAAAAGAAAGACAAGGAAGAACCTCTTTGTTATATTCTGTTTTGCAGAACTATTCTGCAACATAAAACGAACATGACGTGGGGTAACTTCCCCACTCCCCTACAATTTTACAGAGGAGTTTTAATTAACTAAATATTAATATAATTAATATATATTAATAATCAATATATATATATATATATTAATTAATCTTACTAATCAATTAATTAATTAATAATCTAATTAACAATTATATATAGGCCGTCCATTAGGTTTTGATCTGTACGTCCATTAGGTCCCCTTGTTAGCTCACAACAGGTAAAACAAAGATCAAGTTTCTTGGAAGAATTTGAAATGTTCAAATTGYTCAAAAGATTATATATGTATATTGATACATTACGATATATAGTTAATTCTAATTAAAACTATATATTATGAGAGAAATTATTTGAATGAGATTCAAATGAAATTAATATGAATATGATTCATAGTAAAATTATTAATTATATTAATCAAATAAATAAATAACACTTAAGTATTTATTACCAAAATAGAATCATATTCTATARCATTTCTTTCGTATAACCTATAGTTGTAATGTACATTTTATGTACATTATTTTTTTAACCTATAATTTTACTATGAATAATATTCATATTAATTTCATTTGAATCTCATTCAAATAATTTCTCTCATAATATATAGTTTTATTTTAGAATTAACTATATATCATAATGTATCAATATACGTATATATAATCCCTGGAGCAATTTAAACATTTCAAATTCTTCCAAGAAACTTGATCCTCATTTTACCCGTTGTGAGTTAACAAGGGGACCTAATGGACCTACAGATCAGAAGCTCCAATGATACGAGATCAATCGGTCAAATTCATTAACCGAGTTAATCAACATTCATTAACTACGGGTGACTCCACTAAAGACCCGCAATTGCATTCTTCTCAATACAGAATATTTTCGTGTCCACGGATATACAACCATTAATGACAAGTCAATCCTACACGAGTGCTCGTAACTCAAGCTGGGTTAAATTACTGTTTTAYCCTAAGTTACGTCTTACTACTTAAATACCACTGCTCTTCTAATGAACAACCCGATTATGGTCCAACCAATAACCGAAAGTCCCTCTCGGGCCAGTGAGAGGGTGAGGCCCATTGTTCAATTCTCAGAGTCAGCATTTAAGAGAATACTCATCTACTCCTCTAAAGTCGGGAGGAGTGAACTYCATCTTATGAAGTTATGTTCCTAACTCCCCACTTGGTCTCGTCCCCACAATGGTAGGAATGTTGAGTCGGCGACTCGGGCCACTCTCACCCATACAGATCAAAGGACGAGCCTCATGGGCAGGAGTCCATAACTCACTCAGGATTGAGAATGAGTTGCTTGGTCATCCTATGAAATAGCAATCAGTTAGTCAATGGCGTTACATCTAACGATTTGTTATTTTGCCATCCGATCTTATACAAACTCATTGTATAGGATACCCTCACTCGCGTGTCTCCACACGAATGATAAGGTACCCTGCCTTATCCATATACTATAGACCCYTTAGGTTATTCCCGGGACATTATCCATTTGTATATGGAAGGTATATCAAATATATACCAGAATATACACTGTCCCGGTTATATGATAATAACCTTGGGTGTTTAGTTTATTGGATTTGGACAGTACAATGCTATGAATTCAACAACAAATTGATTGAATATAAATTTGTTTTTACATAAATACAAACTATGAGTTTAGGGCAACACACCTAACACGTTTTACCCCATCAAGTTGATCCACAAGCTCCTAGACAGAATTGGAGTACATAGACTCCATTTCCTGATCCACAGCTTTGACCTATCCATCTTTTGTCAATATCTTTCATTATCGGTTTATAAGACAACGAGTCCTCAACGCCATCATCAGGTATGACGACCTAGGATTTTGTTAATCCCACGTTACGRCCAGGTTGAGTTACAACCTTCCCGCTACGTCGAGGCCCTCTCAAATCTTGTGAAGTTTGATGTTAGCTCGATGTACTGGCTCTGTCAACAACCCTTGTTGATGGTCCAGCAGTATCGACAACTCTTGCTGTCGTACTGATAGCTTCATTSGAAATTTCATTTATCACCATTTTACTACGTGGTTTATGATCTCTTACGTGATTTTCTTCTAGGAAAGTAGCATTTGTCGATACAAATACTTTATTTTCATTAGGATCGAAGAATTAACCACCTCTTGTTTCTTTGGGAAAACCTACAAATAGGCATACATTTGAACGTGGTTCCAATTTCTTTGGGTTTGCCACAAGCACATGTACTGGACACTCCCAAGCTCTGAAGTGTCTTAAACTAGGTTTACGACCTCTCCAATGTTCAAACGGTGTTTCAGAGACACTCTTTGATGGAATATTGTTCAGGATATAAACTGCATTCTCTACTGCATAACCCCAGATCGARTCAGGCAATTAAGCATAGCTCATCATTGACCGAACCATGTCAACAGTGTTCTATTTCTCCTTTATGACACACCATTTTGTTGTGGTGTACCGGATGCTGAGAGTTGGAAAGCAATTCCGTGTTCTATCATATAGTCTTAAAATCTTAAGTCCATATACTCACTACCATGATCTGATCGAAGTGTTTTAATGGACTTACCTAATGAATTTTCAAATTCAGTCTTATACTCTTTGAATTTTTCAAGAGCTTCAGACTTATGTTGCATTAGGTAAAGATACCCAAATATTGAATAATCATCTATGAAAGAGATGAAATATTCATACTCACCACGAGCTCGAACATTCATTGGACCACAAAAGGTCTGAATGTACAAGTTCTAAGGGTTCTTTGACTCTATAACTCTTTGTTGTAAATGACCTTKTAGTCATTTTTACCCTCAAGTAATGATTCACATACTAGTAAAGAGTTGTTCTCTAACTCACTTAGGAGACCGCTCTTAACCAGTTTCTCAATCCTATTGAGATTAATGTGGTCAAGTCTGAGTGCCAAATATGGACATTTTCTTTAGGAGAAATTCTTTGTCTTTTGGAATGTGTTGTTGYAGTTTTAAATAATTCAGTGTTTAGAATTGTTTTAGTTAAAGTTGGTTTTAGTACGTACAAGTTATTTTCTAATTTTGTTGAACAAATTTCAACACMTTTTCTTATAATAAACGCTTCATTAGAAAGAAAATAGATTGACATAGATTATTCAAGTAAGCAAGCAACATAAATTAAATTYCTCTTCATTTGAGGGACAATGTACACATTATCTAATAACATGTATCTACGCTTGCTGAAAAATAACTTGACGCTGCCCATTGCAACAACAGAGATGATCTCTCCGATTCCAACTCTCAGAGACATCTTTCCGGCCTCTAGTTGCCTCAAGGAACTAATTCTCTGTAAAGAAAAGCAAAAGTGATTAGTGGCTCCCGAATCAATTATCTAGACATTCTCCACCAAACATGTTTCTAAAACGAGTAAATCGAATTTACCTTATTTTTCTTTCTTCTTCTCGGCCAAGTACTTCGTGCAGTTCCTCTTCTAGTGCCTTTCAACACTRCAGTGGAAACATTTTTCTTTGTCTACGACCTTAGCCTTTTTTTTCCTTTTGGGCAGCAGCATGGACAGTTTTATTCCCCTATCTACCCTTCTTCTTCTTGAATTTCTTTAAACACGAAGAAGAAGATCCAGGCTTAGTCCCAAAGGTCGAAGCTTTGTGGAAGTTTTTGTTGGAGGTGATAACATTTGCCTTCCCCTCAGGTCCCCTGTTTTTCATAAGGGACTCGTAAGTTTGGAGCTCATTGAGGAGCGTGGTTAGGTTGTATTCTAGTTTATTCATCACAGTGTTGCTGCGAAACTGAAGGAAGCTCTTCGGAAGAGACTCCATAATAAAACTGACTTGCTAGACTCATTGATGACAACGCCATTCATCTCTGCCACATTGAAGTGGACCATCATACCGAGAACATGTTCCCAGACAGATGTTTTCCCTCCTTCATCCGTAAGTTGGAGATGAATTTGAGAGCTTCATGCATGACTTGTGAGAAAAGTTTTCCAAACATGTCGTACAATGAATCCATGATCTCGAGTGCAGTGATCATGGTCTCATGCTTCTTTGCCAAAATATCAGATATGTTGGCCAAGATGTAGACTCGGGCCTTKGAGTTGGCCTTTATCCTTCTTTCATATGCGTCACGAACAACTTTCGTGGCGTCAAGTCTAACGGCCTCCAGACAGGCCTCCGTTAAGACAAAGTAGAGATCATCTACTACGAGTATGACATTAAGGTTCGTTTTCCACATGGGATAGTTATCCCCAGTCAGTTTATTGGTGTCGAGAAGTGAAATTAAAGACGTAAACATAATTGCTGATAACAAACAAATTATTTACATTAGAACTTTTTAAAAACTCTTTAAACCAATCAAATTTAGCAAATTAAGGAATAATCAACCCTAACAATTAAATAATTTGCAATGATACTTCAATGATTTAGAACAACCGCCACCGAAGGGTAGTCAGTTATTCCTTCACTGAATTGAGACTATCTCAACCAAGCACTATACTAGGACAACTCTTACCCCTATAATGATTAGCTACCATTTCATTTGGTCCAGAAATCATTAACTAACTTAATAATTTCTTGTAAGTATAGCCCTTTCATTTTGTACCCTAAAATTCTGCCCCGACACACCCACCGTARGGTAGGACAATACCGTCGTAAAAACTTTAGAATCCTATCCATTTATGGAGTTTACCATAGCATTGATCTCATGCAAACACCTTCTGAAGGGAGGATGCTCCCAGGACACCACGAGGCCGAGCATGAAACCCTTGCTTTGCAAACTAATGAAGGAGACCATAGGAATGTTGTCACATGACTTTCTCTCACTTACTTTAAATACTTTCTYCATTCACCTTGATATTGATCCATGCAAACACCTTCTGAAGGGAGGATGCTCCTAAGGCACCAYGATGCCAAGTATGAATCTCATAGTGTAAACTTCACGGAGAGCGTGAGGTAAATAGTATATATTATACATATATCGTATATGAAACATACTGGTATGTTATATACATACAGTAATCCTCTCACTAAGTATTTTATAACTTAGGGTTTATTATTTAAGAAAAAAAAACGGCTAAAACATTTTTCCTTAAATAAAATCATTTTCCCAATAGAACTTATTTAAAGTTTTGACTAATGTTTTTAGTTTATGAAACAATTTAATAAACTAAAACATTATTGCATGCTTTTATAGAATTGACAAATTCAACCCCTAGGTCGGTTCCCAGGTAGAGATGTTCCCTAAACGGTCAACTTAAATACCTTAACCTAGACAGAAYCTTGCTAAGACAGGGTTCCYTTATAGGCAATATTTTATAATTTTTTCTTTAAAGAAAAAACTCTAATCTTATTAGAAAAATTGTTAACGTAAGGTTTAATTAATTAATTTTAAAACCCTTTTCAAAACAAATTAATTTACTCTAAACATGCAATACTAAGCTTTAAACATACATATAACAATTATACATATAATTAAGTTTATAGGCATGCATCAAATGAAATTCATAAAACAATATAATAATTATATTTACTAAAGAAATTTCATGCTCAATGCAACTCATTTTTCCATTAATTAACATAACAATTATATTAATTACAAGAAAATTACAACATGCTTCATGTAATATAACACTTATATTAATACAGCTTCACGAGGGCAACACTGGACACTCTRGGCAATGTCACAACATTGTGACATTTTATGCAATGCGCATGTAGTTGGGTTAGCGTTTCAACGTGATTTTTTTTTTTCAGATTTTCGAACTCAACCTCGAGTCTTCTCCTTCAACAGTGAAAATTCTGCCTAATAGTGGCGAAAAACCTCCGAATTCATCCAGCAGGAATGATGATTTACAACATTAAATGCCCAAAACCCCGGGAACTTTACATTGATCCAATCAAATGAATTTGTAAATCTAAATGCCAAAACCAATAAACATCCAATTGCAAAACTCATAAACCTTAAACATCAAAATGCAGAAGAAAACCCACCATATTCAGTGCAAAATTTCAACAGAAAATTCAGAACGAAAAACTGCACTCTGATACCAATTGAAGGGGATGTGAATCCCGGAGCGGGAGTAGTAGAACGCGTTCTTGAATTTCTTATGAAATTTAAAATACATAAAAATATAAATAGGGAAGAAAGTTGGATTTTACGTCTGTAGACTTTCCTTCGTGTAATCCCAATGAAACAACACCACTTGATATTCCTGGCTAAGTCTCTCGGTCGAGAATCCAGATTGTGGGATCCAATTGCAAGGGATTGAGAGAGTAAGAGAGTTGAGAGATTTTTTTAGCCTTCCTTTAGGGTTTAGATTACTGTCATATTTATAGAGAGGGAAAATCATAAGACCGTTAGGATATCTTATCATTCTTGATATATGATATTAAAATAAATAAATAATTAACAATTAATTATTTAACTTTTAATTAAATATCACATATTTAATTAAAACTGTATATTTAAATCATATTCAARTGCATCTCTCTTGTATAACGTTTAATTTTAATATGAATCCAATTCATATTAATTATTTGAATYCTATTCAAATATTTATCTCATAACATATAGTTTAACTATTGAACCTTTATTCAAAAGTAAACTATATATATAATGTATCATCATATATATTATATACATTCCCTAATATATAATTTGAACATTTCCAATTCTCTCAAAATCTTGATCCTCGTTTTACCCATTGTGAGCTAGCAAGAATACTCAATGGACCTACAGATCAGAAGGTTAGTTAACTGCATATGATTCCACTAAAGATCTGCAGCTGCACTCTTCTCACTGTAGAATATTTCATGTCCACAGAAATTGACCATTGACGGTAAATCGATCCTTCAYGAGTGTTTGTAACCTCAATGGATCAAATTACCATTTTACCCCTAGATTACTTATTGTACCTTAAGTACCACTGATCCTCTAATGAACAATCTAGTTATGGTCCGACCAATAACTAGAAGTTTCTCTTGGGTCAGTGAGAGGGTGGGCCCCTTATTCAAGTCCAGGAGTCAGTCCTTGAGAGAACACTCATTTACTTCCCTAAAGTTAGGAAGGAGTAAATTCCATCTTGCATAGTTATGTTCCCAGCTCCCCACTCGGTCTTGTCCCCAAAATGTTAGGATTATCATTCTCACCCATACAAATCAAAGGATGATCCCTTATAGGCAGAAGTCCATAACTCGCTCAGGTTTAAGATCGAGTTACCTAGTCATCCTATGAGATAACAATCTATTGACCAATGGTGTTAGAGCCAATGATTAATTATTTCGCGGTTCAGTCTTATACAAACTCATTGTATAAGGTACCCCCAATCTCATAACTCTACATTTACGACCTGAATAAAGTTGTTTGTAAAGTTGTTTGTAACTATTACAAAGTGGGTCGTATCCATACTGTTACCAGGATAAAGTACCAAACCTTATCCATGTACTATAAACCATTTAGGTTATTACTGGAACATTATCCACTTGTATATCGAATATATACTATATATAAAAAATATACACCGTATATTAAATATACAATGTATATTAAATATATACTGTATATCAAATATATGCATTATATATTAAATATATACTGTATATCAAATATATATTGTTCTAGTTATATTAAATAACCTTGGATCTTAGTTTATTGGAATACGAGTAATGCAAATGAATAATAAGATAACTCTGTATTGAATAAATAATTTGTTCATAAATTACAAATACAAGAGCTAAGGACACCAAACCCAACATGTTTGCCTTGAAAGACATAAACTTGAGGAAAAGATTGGTGTTCCAAGCTATATCAAACCATGGCGCCCTTTTCCAGTTCCACTCGGTGTGGCTGTTAACCACCCTTGGGGTTGGGTCCATATATGCTAGCTACAACTTTCCTCCAAAGGGCTCTTTCTTCTTAAGTGAAGTGCTAAAGCCATTTAAGCAAAAAAAAACATTGTTTCGCTGCTTGAAAGAGCCAATACCTAGGCCTAAATACATAAGTGAGAGCAATGTCCATTCCCATTTTACTAGGTGGCTACACGAGTGAAAAGATCCTCTGTCCCAAAAAAAAGTCTTTCACATATTTTTCCATTGTTTTGATTACAGAAAGAGGGGCTTTCAACAAAGAAAAATAATAGAGATGTAAGTTATTAAGCACTGATTGAGCCAAGATTAGGCACCCCCTTTGGATAGGTTGAAAATTTTCCATTTGCATAGCTTGCATTTGAATTTTTACACCATAGGTTCCCAAAAATCGATAAATTTTACATTTTCATCCAGGGGGAATCCCAGATATGAAAAAGGGAGCCTTTATGTTCTATAACTAATAAGGTTAGCAGTGACCAAAATGATGCGCTCCTCAATGTTTATCMCTATAAGAGATGTCTTATCCAAGTTTATAGAGAGGTTTGCAGCAAAAATAAAGAGGGAGATAAGTCCCCACCAATCCATTAGGTCTTCTGTTTCACCTTGGCTGAAAATTATTGTGTCGTCCTGATATTGGAGGTGTGTTAAAGCCACGTTCTGGGAACCCACCAAGAAGCCTCTGGGGATTCTTTTCTCATGACATAAGTGGACTAGACAACTAAAAGCATCTCTAATGAGTGTAAAGAGGAAGGGGGAGAGAGGGCAGCGTTGTCTAAGACCCCTTTAAGCTAGGATTTTACCTCTGGGCCTTCCATTTATCATCATGAGAAGTTTGTTGAACCAACACAACCTTGGATCCAAGTGCACCATCTACAGCCAAACCCTTTCATCTTTAGCACAACCATCAAAAAGCTCCAATCGACCACATCATAGGCTTTCTCGTAATCAAGTTTCAGATCAAAACCTTGCGTCTTCTTAGCTCTCCATTCACCTACTCCTTCAGAAGCAACCAAGATCACATGCAGGATGTTCCTGCCCTCCACAAAAGCAGCTTGGGAATCGTGAATTACAGATGGTAGAGATCTTCGAAGCCTCCCGGCGAGGACCTTAGCAATAATTTTGTAGAGGGAGGTGACTAAATTGATGAGGCGGAAATCGCTAACTTTGCTGGCTGTCTTTTTCTTTTTTCGCTATGAGTCAAATATAAGTCTCATTTCTTCTCCCATTGATAATCCCATTTTGAAAAAAATCTTAGAATGCTTCAATGGGATCAGATTTCAAAATGTTCCATGACTTTTTATAATATTGGTTTGCCATTCCATTTGGGCTAGGAGATTTGAGAGTACCTAGGTTCCGAATAGCCTTGTGCACTTCCTCTTCACTGAAGAGCACCTCATGGGGAAAAAAAGGAATATTCMAATTATTTTTCCATTTACATCATCCAAAGAGCAAGGAGTAGTTTAGGCTCTAACATATACTGACCCTCTTTATGTAAAATTCAGTAAAAATGTCATTAATTCCCAGCAGTATTTATTTATTTATTATTATTATTATATTTTTTTTACAATAAACAAAATTTTCATTTCTCAAAGAAAATAAGTTCTCCCAAAGGGAGAAAAAAAATGATAAAAAACAGAACAAAACTCCAAATACAAGGGAATAAAATATTGTTCAACAAAACACACACATTTTCAGCATGTTCGAATTTGAGACCTCTAAACAAACATGATCAAGAGACCTTAAGTGTTTGCCAAGTGGGCTCCCCCTCGCAGCATTCAATTCGAGCTTTCTTCTAGAACGAGCTTCAATGCAAGTTTCTTTGTGAAGCTGTCCAATTATAGATCTAAATGATCAATCCTAGCAGATTCTTTCTTCGTAAATTAGCATTTAAGTGCAGAATCAAAATCATTGCCAAACCAATGTTTCTTTTTCCAAGTTGTAATTTCAATTTCATATAAACAATGTAATTATAATAGTTTTTGAAGAGGGTTCATCACACCTAAATCGAAGAAATCTACAAAATCTCTATAAGAATTGTTGGAGGACTTCTTCCATAGTTTCTTGTTAAGACCATGAAAATAGCGTTTTCCCGTAAAATCTTTGCTCTTCCTCAGAAAGTGTGACCACAAAGAAGTTGCTGAATAAAGTCTAGAAGAGAACCACAATTCACTGTTATCAGAGATCATACTTCTGGAAAAATCTTTCATGTAATTTGGAAGCAGAAGAATAGTAAATGAATAGATAGTTTTAACTTTCCAAGTTAGTATTTTTTTTTTTAACAAAATACAAACTTCTCATTGATTAATGAAAAGATACAAGATGTGCAAAAGATACAAACTCCTAAAGGGTTGCGAAAAAATAAAAAGACAAGAAAAAGAAAGATTGTAAACAGAGTAATACAACGCAAAAGAGCCACCGAAGAAAAACTAMAAAAAGGCTAAAGCGGTTACGTCCTAAAAGAACCTCCCAAGAGCAAGGAACCAAAGATAGAAGCTTTAGGAATCTTGAACATCAAGGACATCATCAAGGTCATCTTGATCTTCTGGGAACAAAACTTTGAACTTCTGAGAATATTTGACCCGAATATTTCTAACACCTTCTGCAAACTTTTTTTCCTGCTGAGCTTGAATCTCCATCATTCCATCATTTTTATAGAGTGTGCTTCAATACAAAGAGTCTTTTCTTTGCGAATTTTGGCAAGTTCAGACTAGTTCAGACTGAAGGGAGGATAAATAATCATCAATTAAGAGGGGGGGATAAACTTGAAATGAACTTAGGGAAGAAACGATGTCTTCTTTAAAAACTTGAAGGGATAGATCCATGAAGCCAACGAAAAAGACCCCACTAACACACCGAAAATAACTTATGAATTGGAGAAAACCAATAAAAGAACCGCTGCCTCTAAATAAGAGAAGCAAAGGCAAAAGAGACCTTTCAACTCMTCGAAACACCAAGGATAATAAAAGGGGAAAATACCTTCATAGAGAACCGAGACAGGCTGCCTTTGGTAATCCAACAAATAAGAAAAAAATTCTGCCAAAAAGACTCCTCAGATCCCGCAAATACCACCAATAAAGAAGAACATAAAAGCTGGCTAGGGAAAACATGAGGCATGTCCAAAAACCGTAATAAGACACCATTCCTAATCGTTAATGATAAAAATGGCAAAAACCCTTGAGTCTTTTATAAGAACTCAGAATTGCACATAAATGTAAAAACAGCCTCTGCATCAGATTATAAACAAATGAACAACTCCATACCTAAAATTACATGCCAGTCAATGAAATTTTCAATGGTTGAGCCCTGTGGCTGCCATGAAAAAAATTGTTTGGCGCCCTCAATTATGACTAACAATGAAAGGATATACTTCTGTTTGATGTATACATCTGACATCCACTCTACACATGAGGCCGGAACTGACTGTAAAATTCAGTGAAGTCAAGGCGGAATAAGAGGAACTTCAAATCTACATGTTGTTGCAAAGGCAGCTGAGAAATGAACCCCTCAAGCAATGACGAATATTCTTTAGCTAATGCTGCTAGATCTTGCTCAACATTCCGAAGAAATTCACCAGCACGTTGTGTTAGAGCCTTCCTGCCATCAGCTATCCACGATGCTGTCTCTAAAGATTTCTCGGCTGCACGATTCTTTTTACTCTTGTCTCTAGAGGGTAGAGATGATTCTATTGTTCTAATAAAACACAAGATGCACAGAGTCAAAAAAAAATAAAAAAAGAAATAGTACATAGAGGATCATTAAAATAAATAAACAAAAACAAAATATTACCTGCATTGTAGTTCATGTATTCCCTCATATAACCTGTCCGCATGACTTCGAAATCGCAATATTAGATCAAATAAGACAAAAAGTGACTTGCAAAGTGTCTGAGATTGTTCTCCAAGAAGAGACTTCTCAAATATTGAATGAAGATACTTTTCATGAGCGGCAAGTAAATCATCCAGATCCATTGCTGCTTCCATTTCATTCGAGAAATCAGACCACGATACCTCCAAGACTTCAAACATTATATAGTACTGCAAGTTTGTAACAAAATGATTCATCTCAACCCAAAGGACCTGGCATCGCCTCAACGTTGAGAGTAATCGCAACTTAACCGATTGGTGCAGCTTAGTCAATGAACACGACGTGATGCAGTTTGGTTTCATTGTCTTCCAAGTACCTATAAGTGCGTGCTCAACACGTCTAAGCTTCCACAAAAAATTAAAGATCCTTAAATATTTTGACATGACAGACTCTGTAAATACAGTATCTAGTGGAACTCTTGCCTCGTATTCCAATGAGAATACATCCCAACCCCTATCTCCAGTTCCATGAGGCATCATCTTAACCCTCAATCTATCCAATATGTCTGGATCATCATACTGAGCATTAGACGAGCGAATTGCAGTTTCCAGCAGACCAGATAACTTAAAGGAGCTAATAGCATTAGCAGGCTCAGAAAGCTCAGGCCCAACAATATCCATCAAATATTGGACAAAATCACCTTGTCCTAATAGTAAATAGCGTTTAATTGCTAGACAATGTTCTTTGAACTTGTACCGCTTGTGCATTACATCCAACAAGTGTTTATCTATTCTTTTTGCTGCTCCATCTACCAAAGATTCAAGGGCATCAGTCTCACCATATCCAAGACCTCCCCTTTTGGTTGTGGTCCCAGCAGCTACTGCAGCTTCTGTTGCAGCATCGGCCCATCCCATATCCTCACAACAAACACGAAGGAAGTTAATCGATTTCCCAGTCCTTAAAATACGTTGTGCAAGAGACTGTGGAATGAAAGATGGAAGCATGGCAGCATGAAGCCTATAACCCTCCCTCCAAAGAGACTCGGCTTTCACTTGCTGACCAACAACAAAAAACTCAGAAAAAATGTCTTCCAGCTCCCCTTCTAAAACCCAACTCCGTACCATCTCGAACAGTGGAGAGCATACACGCCGCAGCAAATGCCTCATGAATTCAAGCACCAAGGGGTCACCATGCTGAGCATGTAAATGAATAGCCCCAGCCATTGCCCCACCCTTCATGACCCGGCACTTGTCCACCAATACAGCCATCAACCTCATTTTCGCCATTGGCTCAGCAAACCAGACCACTAACCTCCTTAGAGACAGATAGTTTCCCGAACTTGCTGTCTCTGAAACCAAAGGTATTGGATTCATCGACTGGGCTTCAAGAACTGCTAACAATTTATAGTACTCCGAAAGCTCATCCTGTAATGCAGCACAAAAAGCATGCCCCACAGTTCCAACATCCTCAGCTGGAAAACGTTCCATACTCTCTGAAATATAACCTTTAACCTTCCTAAATAGCCACCCCATTTCACAGAGCTTCCGAACCATTGTCCTAGTTGCCCTGGGAGCCTTAACGAAACTGGATAAAACATACCCATCAGAATTATTGTCAAATTTCACATACTTTCCATCGATGCCCTGACAAGCGTACAACACATCCCTCACCAAAACCTCCTCCGTCACTTCATTTTCCTCCTTCAACAAATTGACAAACTCCTTGAAAGCAATATCGCGAAGATTTTCAGGGTCTTTCGCGACCAGCAAAACCCCCTTCTGCCACTCCTTTTCAGCGCTTCCCCGCGGCCGTAAACCCCCAGAATCAGAATCCTTCCCCAAAACGGGATCACTGGCTACCAAATTTGGCAGCAGCACAGAAGACTCAAACTGGGTCTGCTTACATTTCCGATCCTCGGACACAATTTTAAGCAAATAAAGCACAGCCCACTTGTTATCGACACTCCCAGGGCCGGTTTTGGAGGCAAATTTAGTGTAGAGATCAGCGAAGGTGAGGGCCTGAGAGGACTTACCTTCAGTGGCGAGGCGGCGCTTGATGGACTCGGCAATGGCGGCAGCATCGGGAGCAATTGAGGGAGCCATACGGCTGGTGAGGATGCGGATTGCATAGCGGAGAGAGTTGTGGAAATCGGAGGAGCTAGGGCTGGGAGGGGCGGATTCGGAGGTGGGATTGTGGGAAAGAAGGCGAAGAACAAGCTCTTTGATGAGATCAAGAACCTTACTGTTGTCGTCGTCCTCCATTTTTAGAGGGAGAAGAAGGAATAGAAGTGTAGTCTCAGTCTGTTGTGTAATAACAATAACGGAAGATCAAATCCAAGTCTGCTTTTTGATTTTCTTTGCGGGCGCGGATTTTGCCTCTGCGCTTGCTTTGCCTTTTCTTTCTTCCTTTTTTTTTTTGGGCAAAAAAGAAAAATCAATCTACATATAAAGATTTGTACAATTTCATGGAAATATCATAAAATGTTAATGTGGATAAATATTTGAGTAAAAGTTAGAAAAATTAAAAAATTAAAAAATATTTAAATTAACCAATAAAYATTTTTTCTATTTCTAAATTAGTTAAAAATAATTAATATTAATATTAATTATATATATATTAGTGATATTTTGTTGATATTTTTCATATTTTGTCAATTTTCTTGTACTATGATGTAAATGTCGATTCATCTCTCATGTCGATGTCAAACCCATGGAAACATGATATGTCGATGGAAATGTTGACGTGTCGATGAATATTTAGAACCATGATCAATAGATTTAACATTTCTGCTAAACGAGCATGACTCGATAATTGACATATATCTTCAATTAAGAGGTTGTGAATTATTTGACATTTCAAGATATCAATTAGAGATTCGACATCAAGATCAATCCACATTTTCTTAATATTACAAAAAAATCAATAAAATATCGAAAATATCGATGAGTGTCATTAATAGATATAATACTAATATTAATAATTTTTTATTTATTTAGAAATTATGAAATATTTATTTATTAATTTAAATAATTTTTAAAGATTTTTTTTATAACTTTTTCATAGATATCTATCATCTTCGACATTTTATCAATATTATATTGATATTTTCATAAAATTGATACCTCGACATTTTCATCGACGTCAACATTTAACAGTTTGGTTGCTCCAATGATTTCTATTTTACGCTAAATTTGATTACAGATTCTTTATTAATTTAATAATTATCCACTCTCATTCTTTGAAAAACATTGGCCTCTCATTTGATTGTAGGTTTTAGTTTTTTAAAATTATGGGTATGTAATCACAATTCTTTTGGAACGCTTTTAACTTTAAAAGATTTCAAAAATATAAATTAGTTTTCGAAAAGTACCTTTTGTTTTGTTTTAAGAAATTGGCTTAGATTTTGGAAACTTTCTGTCTTATTGGCTATTACCCTCTCTTTCTTTCTGTCAGTCTACTTTACTAACTGAAAAACASGAAGTCGCTCATTCAAACTTCCCGCCCTCCTCAGAAAGAAGTGGATACAAAATAAAGAAATATATTATTGGTGGAAGTAATATTTGTGATAATTCATCTCAAAATGAATGAGGATTCTATTGTATTAATTAAAACTGATTACAGAAATTAATAAAGGCTTCAATAAGCCAAAATAACAGAAAGGTAACTCCTCTTAACAAACTAACGATACATAAGTATAATTAGCATATAATAGTTATCATAACTACTCTACTTTAACAAACTAAACAATACATAAGTAGAATTAGYATATAACAGTTATCATCCCCCTCAAACGAATCCTCAGAGAGACATGAGTTTGGACCGAAAAAACATCAGACGAGAGGAAGGAAGGGGCTTGGTAAAGAGATCTACCACTTGAAGATCAGTAGAAATATAAGCAAGCTCAAGTCTTTGCGAACCACTCGTTCACGAACAAAGTGAAAATCAATTTCTATGTGTTTGGTACAAMCATGAAACACCGGATTATGAGCCAACTTGATTGCCGAAGTATTATCACACCACAATAAGGGTGGTTTAGTGCTGAAAATACATAGATCTTGAAGTAACTGGCGTAACCAAGCAAGTTCTGCTACAGTCGATGCAAGGGCTCGATATTYAGCCTCTGTCGAACTACGAGACATAGTTGACTGTTTCTTAGCACCCCAAGATATAGGATTAGGATCTAAGAAAATAATAAACTCTGAGGTAGAGCGACGATCACAAGAATCACCGGTCCAATCAGAATCAGAGTATGCATTCAAACGAAGAAAATCATGTTAGCCTTTACAAAAAATCAATCCAAGACCAAGAATCTCATTAATATAATGAAGAACCCGATTTGCAGCAACAAGATGAGCAACATGAGGCATGTGAATGTATTGGGAGAGCTTACTGACAGCAAAGGCAATGTTAGGCCGGCTGAAAGTTAAATAATGTAAAGCACCAATGAATGCTCTATAGCTCTTATTATCCTCTGATGAACAAACAGCACCCAGATCAGTAGGAAATACCAAAGGTAAAAGAGTCGTGCAGGGTTTAGCACCAAGCATATGAAACCGTTGTAAAACATCATTAGTATATTTAGTTTGATGAACCAGAAGACCAGCTCGTGAATAAGAAATTTCCAGCCCAAGAAAATACTTTAAAGAACCCAAGTCAGTCATGTCAAATTGAAGCTTGAGTTGGGAAATGAGAGTAGTAATATAACAAGGATCAGTACGAGAGTAGTAATATAACAAGGATCAGTACCAGTTACTATAATATCATCCACATACAATAAGAGGTAAGTGATTGAGCATCCCGCACGTCAAACAAAAAGAGAAAAGTCAACCAATGAAGCCACGAATACAAGAGTAAGCAAATAAGAAGTGAAGCAATCAAACCAAGCACGAGGTGCTTGTTTGAGGCCATATAACGACTTAAGAAGCTTACAAACAACAGTGGGTTGAAGAGGATCAACAAAACCTTGGGGTTGTTGCATATAAACATCCTCATGAAGCTCACAATGAAGGAACGCATTCTTAACATCAAGTTGTCTTAATTGCCAACCATATTGAGCAGCCAAAGAAAGAATGATACGAACAGTAGACTTTTTGACAACCGGACTGAATGTTTCATCATAGTCAATCCCTTCCTCTTGATGATAACCTTTAGCCACAAGACGGGCTTCATAACGAGCAACGCTGCCATCAGGATGTCGCTTAATCCGATAAACCCATCTGCATACTATAACATTTTTACCAGGAGGAAGAGACACCAAACACCAAGTATTTTGCTTAACTAAAGCATTGAACTCCTCAGTCATTGCATTCTACCAAACAAGAATTTTAGAAGCCTAAGTAAAGGAAGAAGGCTCAAGGTTTTCACTTGTGTCAGCACCTACATTAGCAAGAAAGAGCCTCTTTTTGGTAATGCCAGACTTGCTCCAAGTTTGCAGTGAGAATTGGAGGTGAGAATTGGTGGAACAGAGGCTATAGGAATATCAGAAATAGTAGGTTCAAATAAAACCACTTCAGATCGCGAAGGGGCAGCAGTCGGTGACCTTGCTGAAACAATCGGAATTGCACCTGCGGAAACATCATTTGAAGAACCCAAGGAAATATCAAGGGAATTAGAAGTAGATGGAGTTGCAGAAAGTGAAGAATCCATGCCAATAGGTGTAACAGGTTGTGATGTTAAAGAAGGTTACAGAAGTAGAAGAGGAAGAGAATTGGAGGATATAAGACTCAAAGAAGAAATGGAAGATAGTGATAAAGAAGTAGCAAATGGAAATAAAGCTTCATCAAATAGAACACGATGAGTAGTGTATAGACGACTAGTGCTCATGTTGTAACAAAGGTATCCTTTAAAGTCAAGAGGATAACCAAGAAAAACAACCAAGTTGCACACCCAAATGTTTTAAGAGAAGCATAGTCTGGTGGTTTATGAAAAAGAAAATTCCAAAGGGTTATTTATGGTTAAGTATAGGCAATGGAAGGCAGTTAATAAGGAACACTGCAGTAGCAAAGGCAAAAGGCCAGAATTTGAGAGGAARAGATGCTTGAGACATGAGAGTAATGGCTGTTTCAACAATGTGACAATGTTTGTGTTCAASAATACTGTTTTGTTGGGGTGTATAAGCACAAGATTTTTGATGAAATATGGCATGAGTTTGAAGATAAGAATCGAGAGAATGATTGATAAACTCCCCTCCCCCATCAATTCTAAGAACTTCAATGCGTGAAGTGAGTAAATTCTCAACAAGAGGTTTAAAGGACTGAAAAACAGAGGAAACATAAGATTTAAATTTCATGGGATACAACCAAGTGTATTTAGAATAGTCATGAACAAAGGAAACATAATAGTTGAAGCCATTTATTGAACATTTAGGGGAAGGCCCCCATACATCAGCATTCAGCCTGATCAACAGGCTCAAAGCCCAAAGATCGGCTCAAGTCCAGCCTAGGCCTGATCCAAGCCTGGCCCAAGGTCAACATTTGACCGACCCGGCCCAGCCTCGCCCATCCATAAATTGGATTAACCCATTTGGGCCATATTTGGATCGGTCCATTGGGCTGGCCCAAAGATCCGATCCAATATTTATTAATATTAAGATTATATAATAATAATATATTATTTTATTATTTATTTATTATAAAAAATAAGTAACACATAGGTATGGTAGGATGACATGCAACAACTTTGATTTCCACTCTATTAAATAAAAACATCTTATGAAGAAACTTTCAGCTTCCCAATATCTGATTTAAATATTTGTTTTGAAAAATACAAAAGATTTGAAAGGTTACAACTACATGATATTTTAAAATTCAAAATTCAAAATTATTTTAAACATATCTAATATTTATATATTATCAATATATTATTTTATTATTTATTTATTATAAAAAAAATAATACATAGGTATGGTAGGCTGACATGCAACAACTTTGGTTTTTACCCTATTAACATGTTAGGAAGAAACTCTCAAATTTCCCAACATCTCATTTAAATCTTTGTTTTGAAACATTTTACCAAGAAACTCTCTAGCTTCCAATATCTTATTTAAATACTTGTTTTGAAAAGTACAAAAGATTTGAAAGGTTCCAACCCCATGATATTTTAAAATACAGAATTTAAAATTATTTGGAACATATCTAATATTTATGTTGTAATTTTTTAAAATTTTCAATACAAATTTTTCTTATAAATATCAACTTCTTTTCTTTTTCTTCACTCAAATTATAATTCTCAATCTCAATTTCTTTCTCATTCTCAATCTTAAATTCTCTCAAGTTCCAATTCAAAGTGTTTAAGTTTTCAATTTTTCTTGTATTTAACCCCTGTTTATCTCAAATTTTTTCTGTATAAAGTTAAAAAAATAACAAAAAATGTACCAAAAACTATATAAAAATACATATTCTAGAATTAAAAAAAACTTAGTTTGGAAATTATTTAAATTTTCAAATTTAATAATTAAAAAAATATTAATACACGGGCCGATCCAACTTTGGCTCATCAACTTAGGCCCATGGATTGGGCTATGAGCCTAGGTTTGAGTGGTAGGGCTGGCCCAAGCCCAGCCCAAAGAATACTTGAGGCCCGTAAGGCTTGGGCCATTACTTCTTTGATGAGGCTGAATCGGCATGAATTAATTGCAAAGGAGTCAAAGAAACAATATTTGAAACAGGAAAAGGTAACCTATGTAGTTTACAATAGATGYAATGTTCACAACTACAAGCAGAAGGTTTACAAGAAGGTAAATGTAAAGCCGAAGAACAGGGTTGAGAGTGGAGTTACTGGGATGTCCTAAGTGATTATGCTAGACAACAGAGGACACATGTGTTGCAACATGAGCAAAATCAGGAGTAGAAGTTGAGGAAGACGAGCACGAGCAATGGAAGGAATGGTATATAACCCATTGATGTTAGGGTCGCGGAAGAGAATTGTGCCCGAAGATTTGTCCTGAACAAAGAAGTGATCAGAATTAAAAGTGACAGTACARTTATTATCAATGCACAAGTTATGAATATAAAGAAGATTACAAGAAATTGAAGGAACATGTAAAATAGTACGAAGAGAAAGAGATGAATTAGSAGTGTGAAGAACACCATAACTTGTATGAGATATTGGCAAAGATTGTCCACTACCCACTCCAACRTGCCCATCACTAGAGTATTTAGAAACAGAGGTGAGATGGCCCAAATCATTAGTGACATGCGCATTACAAACGGAGTCGGCTAACCATGGGGTGTTTGGAACTGCAAGTGTAGAGTAATTGTGATTGGCAACCATAGCAGCCAACTGAGCAGATGGATGGCAGCCTTGAAAACTATAGTTCATACGGTTGAAATAGTCAAGCGTAGAGTGACCAGCCTTGAAGCAAATTTGACAAACAATTCTGGTAAAAGTATCAGTTGGAGTTTAAGACCAGCAGGCCCAAAATACATAAGTATAATTAGCATATACTAGTTATCATAAGTACTCTACTTAACRAAATAACAATACATAAGTATAATTAGCATATAACAGTTATCAATATTTACAAGTTTAAGGTTTAAAAATGGAAAATTAGAGCCAAAGTAATATAAAAGATTATTTTTATAATTTAAAATTTTGAAAATAGGAAATTAAGAAACATGTTTTTGTTTCTTTTTTAACAAAAAAAAAAGAACAAATAAACGAAGGAGAGAATAAGAAATAAGAAATAAGAAACAAAAACAAAAACAAACAATAAAAATGTTACCAAACCCTTAAACACTCAATACCATCCAGAGTAGCCTAAACATTTTTAAAATTAAGATTAAAATACTATTTTGATCGATATGCTTTTAGTTTTAACTTAGGTTCATTTTAGTCCATATACTTTAAACTCTGGTTCATTGTAATCCATGTACGTTTAAAATATTCGTTTTTGTCCCTGTACTTTAAAAAAATGATCATTTTAGTTCTTTTAATTTTATTTTGAATCTCATTTATATCACTAACACTACATTTAATATATTTTTTAAAATGTAACTGTGACTTTATATTAAAGGTTCTCCATTATGTGTAGAATTTGTGTTAAAATTTCGCATGTAGAGACCAAAATAGTTATTTTTTAAAAATACAAGAAAATGAACATTTAGAAACTACATAAACTAAAATAAATCAAAGTTAAAAATACCTAAACTATATTTTAAGAGTACAAGATCAAAATAGTATTTTAACCTAAAATTAATGTAAGTTTTTAATCTTTTATCTACCTTTCTGCCTTATTTCTAAGGCCTTTAAGTGGAGATTGTTTAGTTTGAGGTAAATGTGGGTTCAACTTTTAACCCAGCTAGAAAGTATCTAGATTTTGTTGAGTCATTCCTCTTTTTGTGTTTTTGCGATTTTCTTCTTTTTCATGAGTGTCTATTTTGTAGCTTTTGTAGGTTAGAATGTTTGTGTTATTTTGGTATTAAAAAAAGTGTTGAAATCATTGTAGGGTATTAAATTTTCATATTACTGCAAAACTCTTTTTATAAAATATCACCCATATATTAATATTACTAATATAGACATAATATTAATATTAATAAATTTCAACTTATTTTGAAAGAGTGAGATGCTTATTATTTATTTTAAATATTTGTTATCAATTACATTTCCATCAATGTCGATATTTAAAACTTTTGAGTCTTAGTACCACTTAAAGCTAATATACCAAATTTAAAGTATTTCAAATTGGATGAATAAAACTCAAAGGCATGAGTCCCTTTTATAGCATTTGGAGTATACCTCCACTTCATATCTTTCCGACGTGGGGTAATTGAACTAACMATATTTTGCCAAAACTCAACAATTAGTTATGATTATCTTCAAATATGAACTAGGTTAAATTTTTTTTTTTTGGTCCTTTAGTTCATTTTGGTGGGCCTGTTCTTTTAAATTTGGTTCATTTTAGTCTTTATACTTTCAAAACATTCATTTTGGTTTCTTTACTTTTTAAAAGTGACCATTTTGGTCCCTATATTCGAAATTTTATTATAAATTCTATACCTAACGAAAACTCTTTAACATAAAGTTACGGTTGCGTATATTGAGTGTAGCGTCATGTTGAATTGTGATCGAAAATTGAGATAAAAATAAAATGAAGAGATCAAAACGAGCACTTTTTAAAAGTATAGGGACCAAAATAAATGTTTSGACAGTACAATGACTAAAATAGATAAAACTTAAAAGTACAATGACCAAAATGAACAAAAACGGAAAGTATAAGAACCAAAAAAATATTTTAASGATTCACCTATATAATTGGGTATTGTGGTTTTTTCTTTATTCTAGGATTCCTATGTTAAAGTTGTTATATGACTTCTCTAACTCTTTATTAGTGTACTCACCGTTTCAAAGAAAAATTGTTCTTTTATCTTTGCTCTTTATGTAGCATATTTTATTATCATATCTCAGGCATATGCTTGTCAAATGATTTTTTACTTTGCAACTTATRTTAACAAAGACTAATTAAAGTTTTAAAGGGAGACTTATTATTATTATTATTTTTCGAGTTTTTTTAATATGAAAGCATCAAATAGAGAGATTGCTAAGATTAAAAGTTTCTATTATAATTTTCTTTTTTGGTTAACATCGTTCTATTAAGTCAATGAGGACAACCAGATACCTAGCACAACATTGATAGTCTTCCTTTGGACTGACAATATCAACTTACAAGTGATACTCTCAATGTGATGATTAAACATTSATAGCCAATCATGTCAAGTGAAAGCCTTTTTTTGGACGGACAATCACTCACATGACATAATTTTATATTATCCCTATTTATTACCATCTAACTATATGTGGACTTGTTATTTGGCAAAACTGAAGTCTTCCTTTAGACTGACCACAGAGCACATAAACACACAAGCCCACAAACATCTGATAATTTTGAAAGATATCAATATGAGAAATCAGAGGCTATTTTGGCAGTTTGATTCATCAAAACAACACTAACCAAAAGAATCAGAAAATTATGCAACATATATAGCTTTAATTATTATTAATTTTATCTTTATGAAAACAACTTGACATAGGCTACGAGCACTAATTTGTAGCGGACAATAGTAAAATATCAACAATTCATTCCATAATTGTAAATGTATTTGTTATTTGGTCAAATTGTGACTTTCCTTTGGGCCAATCACAATT
The DNA here is from genome assembly GCF_001995035.1 of Momordica charantia. The sequence goes on from NW_019104610.1 coordinate 524,658, forward strand.
GCATAAATAACAATACTCAAATCTCACAATTTTTTCTTAATTATTGTTAATAGTTTCCATATGAAAATAAAATACTTCAGTTATTTCCAACAATTAACAATAATATTTTTAAATAAAAACATTCATAGAAGTTTAAAAATTGTGCCAAGTATTGATTAAATTGTTAATTTATTCACCATAATCATCAACCTTTAATTTGCACAATTTGAAAAGGAAAATTAAACCGTCATAAACATCTTATTATACCAATGACAGATTTATAAATAATTATTTAAAGAATTAAATAAATAACCAAATTAAAAAAAACAAATAAAATAAAATAAAATAAAAACACTTCATGTTGCAGTGGGCTATTCCTTTTAATGTTGCTAGGGAACTGCCAATCCTAGCACCTTTCTCTCATCTGGCACTCTTGTAGTACCGCAACTTTAAGGCGGCCAAACCGTTTTTTTTTTCTTTTTTAATTTGAAACTAAATATCTACAATCTTGATTTGTTAAAAATATCAAACTTTATCAAATCAATAAGCATGAATTCGAACAATTTTAAAATTAAATCATGCAAAATTGTTCAATAATTCATCAATCCAAACAATTCTAATAACATGTTGTTTACAATCCAAACAATTCTAATAACATGTTGTTTAAACAAATATGTTATTTAAAATAACTACATATTTATAAGTAATTTTAAAGATCCAGTAATCATCCATGCAAAACTATTGTCTGATACCACTTATTGGAAAAATTAAATAAATCCTAATTCATGATCGTTCTAAAATAAGAGCCATAAAATTCCAGAACAATCAAGACCAAGGATCTAAGCATGGAAATATTAGAATTACCTGGAATCATTAGATAAATTGATCATATCTACTCAAAGCAGCATAGTGTATTAGGGACCATAACCATATATTTATAGGTTAATCCTAGGGTTTCCCATAATCCGCTAAGATTAATGGGTTAGTTTCTACTCAGCAAGCCACACCACTAAATGGAAGTCATGGGCCCATAATCAACAGATCACTCATATGGCCATTAAATAGTCCAAATATTATTGCTCTTTAATTTGTTACCTACATATGAATTAATTATTAAATTAATTCCAACAATCATTTGATAAAATATATATATTCATGTATTCTCACACTTGGTTGTAAGATGAAAATCTGATATGATTTGATATGATTTAGGTTTTCTATTAGGAACTAGAATTACATTTGATTTAGATGTCGTATTCCTATTATAGTTTAGGAATTATTATATTATCAATAAGATGGTAGGTTTGTATCGAGAGTAATAAAAGGTAATTCAAAGAAATAATTTGTTATTATGTTTGTTTATGCAAGGATATGCACAACAGTGTGTTCCAGATTGTAGCTCGAACTCGGCCTCCGGACTGACCTGAACACTTGGGCGGACCTGCACAAAAAGGTGAGCACTCCGACGATCAAGTCAGTATAGGTCGGATTCCCAGTTTAGTTCGAGGCCAGAAATCATCATCATACCTGATCGGGGAGTGAGGCCCTCTATTTATGGGTGGTAGTCCCGCTAATCTTGCGACGGTTACATTTGGTAATCTCGGGACCGTCGGTTACACCCGGTAATCTCGGGACCAACGGTTACGCCCGATAATCACGCCGCAGACAGTTGCTCACATCGGCCCCTACCAAGCTCCCCGGTAGGTCAGACCTGGGCCAGGTTTACCTCGGCCCTCATACTTAGCATTTGTCGACGTTAGTGGAGGCCATCTCGGCTATCCGAGCTGGGCATGACTCATGAGCCATCTTGGAGAACCAATAGGGGTCTTCCACGTGTCCAGGGTATTCTCTTCCCCAAACATTGGCCCCCTCTCTGTCTGGTCCGATCTCGACCTGGCAGAGAAGTTCATTCGACTTGCTTTGGACACGTGGCGACTTCCTATTCGTGGGAAAATACAACCGTCGCAGAAGATTATCGTCGGAATATTCAAATATTCCGACGCTTCGGATCTCAGGGAGGATCCTAGCCGCTTGTTGATTACACGTGTACGGTGGGGAAATTCTTCCGACGGGCTATAAGTGCCCCCAATCCTTCAGGTCATACCTTACGTTCCCTGAATTCTTAAAGTTCGATCTGAAGGCAGCTCGAACCCTTGGTAGGTCGGTCTCTTCCCTCTCTCTTTCGAACGTAGTTGCCATGTCGTCCTCTTTTAGCAGCAACTTAGGATCCGATTTAGCTCGTAGGTTAGGGTCCAAGCTCGAGGAGATAGAAAACTTTAGATTCTCCGATGACGGGGAGGATAGTGACGCCTCCACTTCAGGTCAGGGTTTAGAATACCCCTCTAGGATACCTGAGCACTACCTCGGATCCCTTCGTAGGGGGTTCGCTATCCCTGAGAACATCCTCCTCAGGCTTCCGGAGGAGGGGGAGAGCTGACAATCCTCCAGAGGGATGGGTCACTCTCTACTTCAAAATGTTTGAGTACGGCCTCAGACTTCCCCTTCACCCTTTTGTCCAAGAATTTCTCTTCCGGACTGGGTTGGCTCCGGCTCAAGTGGCCCCCAATGGGTGGGGCGTCATTTTCGCTTTGGCCATCATTTTTTGGCTACGAGCTCGGGATAGTGAGGAGGCCGAGCTGTTGGACGTAGACCAGCTCCTCGCGTGCTTCGAAGCTAAAAGGATAGCTAAGAAGCCTGGTCGGTTCTATATGTGCGCAAGGAAAGGAGCATGCGGTATAGTTAAGGGGCCGACCTCCATCAAGGGATGGGTGAGGAAGTGGTTCTACGCTTCCGGGGAATGGCTCGCAAAGGACGAGTCAGGTCGTTCCTTCTTTGACGTCCCCACTAGGTTTGGGAACCTAGGTACGGAGTAGTTCTTGCTTTTCGTAATTTTCTTTTCTATCATTCAGGTCTAACTCGGATTTTGTCTCCGTGCAGTTTCAATCCGACCAGTCCCCGAGCTTACGCAAGCCTCCTTCGACACGCTGAAATACTACAAGGAGCGCTTTCCGAGGGGTAGGAAGGTCGGAACCCTGGTGACYGACGAGCTGCTGCTTGAGTCCGGGCTGCTAGATTACAACCCTGCAGTTCGTCYCATTGAATCCTCAAGGCCGAACTCTGAACTTGGTATGYCGAGCTTGCCTCCCCCCTTTTTCCTCTAACCTTGTGTTGACCCCTGTTTTTATTTCGCAGCCATGGTTTGCGGATTTGCAAGCAGCGTGAAGCGCAAGTCCAAGGGCCGAGCCCATGGACTTAAAGTATGCCTTCACTTAGCCTTAGTTTAGCTTTTCACATGCCTACTTTGAAGCATCTGTGCTGTGCATGTGATTTCATGTCCATGATGATTATAAGAGATTGTTGAGTTTTCTGTTCTATGCCTGACTAAGCTTTGAGCTATTTCCTTTGTTTATGTGATAAACTCATTTTCTTTTATGTCTTTTTGATCTTTACAAACTTTAAGCTTTTTCTTTGCCCCTATATAGGAAGTCCTTGTCCTTTTTACTGTTAAGCCTTTTTCATCCGATGCAAAAGTCTTTTCCCAGTGAGGACACTGTCTCTCTTAAGTTTGGGGGGGACAGTCGTTGTGTCAGTTGTTGTTTCAGAAAGATAAAGTGTTATTTATATTTGAAAACTCATGCTATTTTCTTTTGAAAAAGAGTCAGTTGGAAAAA
>NW_019104610.1:531798-544418 GCF_001995035.1 Momordica charantia
CAGACGGCGCCAAATGTTTATGCAAGGATATGCACAACAGTGTGTTCCAGATTGTAGCTCGAACTCGGCCTCCGGACTGACCTGAACACTTGGGCGGACCTGCACAAAAAGGTGAGCACTCCGACGATCAAGTCAGTATAGGTCGGATTCCCAGTTTAGTTCGAGGCCAGAAATCATCATCATACCTGATCGGGGAGTGAGGCCCTCTATTTATGGGTGGTAGTCCCGCTAATCTCGCGACGGTTACATTTGGTAATCTCGGGACCGTCGGTTACACCCGGTAATCTCGGGACCGACGGTTACGCCCGATAATCACGCCGCAGACAATTGCGCACATCGGCCCCTACCAAGCTCCCCGGTAGGTCAGACCTGGGCCAGGTTCACCTTGGCCCTCATACTTAGCATTTGTCGACGTTAGTGGCGGCCATCTCGGCTATCCGTGCTGGGCATGACTCATGAGCCATCTTGGAGAACCAATAGGGGTCCTCCACGTGTCCAGGGTATTCCCTTCCCCAAACAATGTTTATCTTCTCTGCTCCCTAAAAGCTTCCTAAATTTAACAAGGTATCAAAATTCTAGGTATTTTCTTAGGGCCATTACAGATTTTTAACTCTAATACGTGGTTTTGTTTAGCACGACGATTTTGCTAACGTCTGTCACCTGAAATCAATCCTGGAGACTGTTGTTGCAATTAAAAGCAGGTCGTAGCTACTACATTGTTTCAGATGTTGCAATTGTTCGTGGATATAGAGATGCTTGTACACCAGACTCACGTAGTTTTCTTTTCCCACTGCTCGTGAGTCACCGTGGTTCAGAATTTCGTTTTTCGCGATATTGGGTTTTAGCAAAATATTAGAATTAAAGTTTGTCCCACATAAGAAAGATACAAGGAGAGAGTGTGCTCACAAAGTAGTAGAAGTTGTTGTTGGGTTCTTTGCCCCATAGCTCATGTATTTGTAATTAATAAACAATTTATTTATTCAATAAAAGTTATTTCTTTGCATTACTCATATTCCAATAAACTAAGATCCAAAGTTATTTAATGTAACTGGAACAGTATATATTTGATATACAATATATTTAATATATAGTGTATATATTTGATATATAGTATATAATTAATATATAGCATATATTCGATATATAAATGGATAATGTTTCAGTAATAACCTAAATGGTATATAGTACATGAAAAAGGTTGGATACTTTATCCTGATAACATTATGGATACGACCCGCTTTGTAATAGTTACTATCCAGGTCGTTTATGTGGAGACATGCGAGTGGGGGTATCCTATACAATGAGTTTGTGTAAGACCGGACCGCAGTCTATAAGGGATCGTCTTTTGATTTGTATAGGTGAGAGTGGCCTGAGTTGCCGACTCAATAATCTTACCATTTTGGTAGCAAGACTGAGTGTGGAGCTGAGACATAACTACGCACTATGAAATTCACTCATTTCCAACCTTTAAGGTAAGTAGATGAGTATTCCCTTACATGCTAACTCGGGGACTTGAACAACATGCCCCATCCTCTTACTAGCTCGAGAGGTACTTCTGTTTAATGGTCGGACCATAAATAGGTCGTTCATTAAAGGAGCAGTGATACTTAAGGTGCAAGATGTAACTCATGGATAAAATGGTTATTTGACCCAGTAGAAGTTATGAACACTCGTGAAAGGTTGACCTACCGTTAATGGTCAATTTCCATGAACACGAAATATTTTATAGTGAGAAGAGTGCAGTTGTGAATCGTTAGTGGAACGACTCATAGTTAACGAATGTTGATTAATATGGTTAATGAGTTTAATCAATTAATCTCGTATCGTTGGAGCTTATAATCTATAGGTCCATTAGGTCTCCTTGCTAGTTCCCAATGGGTAAAACAAGGATCAAGTTTTGAAAGAATTTGAAATGTTAAAAATAGGGAAGATTTATAATCTATATTGATACAATATTAATTTTGGATAAAGATTCGAAATTAATACTATATATTATGAGAGAAATATTTGAATAAGATTCAAATAATAACTAATATGAATTGAATTCATGTTAAAACTATAGGTTATGCAAGAGAGATGCATTTGAATATGATTCAAATATATAGTTTTAATTAAATATGTAAGGCTACATAATTAATTGTTATTTATTCATTTAATTAATTAATGATTAATTAGATAAATAATTATTAATTAGATTAATAATTTAATTTAATTAATTATATTATTTATTAAAAATTAATATATTAATTATTAACTCCTCTACATTTAGTCGGGGAGTGAGCAGTTGTTGTGACGTGGGGTAAGTCCCCACGTCACCTCCCCTTCATAAGATGTGCAAAAAGGTTTTGTACAGGTTCCGTTCTTCCTGCAAAAGGAAAAATAGTGAAAATAACAATCTCTCTAAATCTCTCTCTAGTTCTCCATCCCTCACAGTTTCCACCAATCGGATTCTCGTCAAAGTAATAGTAAGGAAGATCCATTGGAGGTGTTCTTTAGGTTTTATTTGAAGAATGTTTTCAAAGGTCAAAACCCCATTCTTGCCTGGTTTTGTTTTGTTTTCTATGTTTCAAATTTCAAAGGAAAATTCGAAGAACACATTCTACGATTTCTGCTTGGGATTCACAGCTCATTAGTTATCCCACATCAGAAAGGAACAAAGAAGAGGTGTGTTTCAACTACTATAAAAGAAGTTCAGGGGCTTGAGTTTTAATCATCTCAATTGAAATACTTTAAGCTTGGTATACCAGTTCTAGTTAACTAAGTAATATTTGCTTTGAAAAAGTGTTTTGTATCATTGGGGTTGGGGAGAGAAATCTGTGTGATTGTAATAATTTTTCACATAGTGAATTTTCTCTTATGGGCTGTGGTTTTTTCTCCGATTTTGAGTTTTTCCACGTTAATTCTTGTGTTTATTTATTTGATTGCTTTCTTTAAATCTCTCAATTACTTTCTACTTATTTCTGCAGTAGAAGTAGGAGATTTTTTCCCATCAAGTGGTATCAGAGCTTTAGGTTGTAGTTTCTAGAATTTCTGAGTATGCTTTGTGGTTGCAGTATTGTCTGAACTTCCACATCAAAAAATATTTCTTGAAACAAGCTACAGTTCTGTGAATAGTGTGAGTTGTTCACTATTTGCAGATTCGTCAGGAGTGTGAAGCAGATATATCATTCCTTATGAGTCCAGTGAAGATTGACGTGGAGAAATTTGACGAAATGATCAACTTCGGCTTGTGGCAAGTGCAAGTCAAGGATGTGATGATACAGTCTGGGTTACACAAGGCGTTAAAGGGAAGACCAAGTGAAGATGCTTCTGAAAAGCTAAGTGGTGATGGTGGTCCAATGGAGTCCAGCGATGGCTCCGACAGAGGTTGAAAGAAGTCCAGCATGAGTGATGACGATTGGAAGGAAACAAATTTGAGAGCTGCAAGCGCGATACAAACAGGTTTGGCTAAGAATATTCTTGTGAATGTGCATGAAATTTCGACAGCCAAAGAACTTTGGGAGCAGCTCGAAACGTTATATCACGCAAAATGCATCTCAAATCGACTGTACCTGAAAGAGTAGTTTCACACTCTGCGAATGGAGGAAGATACGAAAATTTTAGATCATCCGAGTAATCTCGATAGCATAATCTTTGAGCTGGAGGTGATCAAAGTGAAGATAGATGACGAAGATAAGACACTTAGGCTCATCTTGTCACTTCCACTTTCTTGTGAACACATGAAATCGATCTTGATGTATAAGAATGATAATTTGAATTAGACTGAAGCTACTAGTAAACTGTTGTCAGAGGAAAGAAGTTTGAAGAGTGAAGGGCATACTTCACATTAAGATTCAGCACTGATAGTTAACAATTTGAAGATGAAGAAAGACTTCGTACAAAATAAAGTTTGTTGCTAGGGATGCAGACAAACTAGGCACATAAAGAAAGATTGTCTTAACAGAGCCGGTTCATCAAATGGCTCTAGGCCAAATGCTAAAAGTGTTTTTCTCTCATCAGGGGAGAGGATGATCAATTCCTTTTAAGAAATATAAAAATTATCCTTATGGTATGTCCGTTTTACCATTATAAAGGATGAGATGTTAGCAGTTCCATAGGTCTACACATGGACATTGGCTTGACGGTTATACAGGGTATGTGTGGTGGAAGTTATGTCGATGACTGAAGAATTTTCAGGTGAGACAAGTAGGTGGAAGTTGCACCATAAATTCCAGCAAGATTTTGTTGGGAAAAAATATACAGTAATAATAAAATATCTCTAATTCTTAAGCAAGAGCAATCCAACACGATTTAACTAAAATTTTTCCCATTCCACAGTTATGAGCAAGTCACAGTTCTATCAATGCAATAAAGAAAATACGAGATATGAATAGAAAAGCAAACACTAGAAAATATATTGGTTCACTCCAAGCTCAGAGCTACATCCAGTCTTCTGCAATATGCAGGTTCCACTATAATGAGAAAATTACAATGGACCTCACTTCACTTTCACGCTCTCTAGATGCTATAATAATAGCCGCCTAGCTTCTAAGCACTACGACATAGCTACTTTTTAATACATATGAAAAAACTCACAAGAATCGTGAGAACGGATTGCAAGCAACGCTCTACAACCCAAATAACTCTTTTCTTCATCTTCTCTACTAAGATTGACCAAGTGCACCTCCAGACTAAAAAATGAACTTAATTCATGTATATAATAATAATGGCAGTAGATAGTTAACAAAGAAGGAAAAAACAAGTTGGCCCAAAAAGTGATTTCCTTGGTAAAATAACATGTGACATTTATTACTATTATCTTTTTTTTGTATCCACTTTTCCAACAATCTCCCACTTAAAGACAAAATATGCCCCCACTACAGCAACAGTGTCAATCTTCTTGGTAAACAACCAAGGCTCTACTCCAACTGCAACAATAACATCTAATCATCTTGACAAACAACCAAGGTTCCATCTGTGCTTGCCTTGAGACTGGACAACCTACGTGGTATTATCTCTCAGACGTAAAAGACACAGCCACGTACTCCCACTCGAACTAAGTGGTGTCTCCTGATGCTTCCTTCTTTGATCGCGACCAACGACTTCCAAAGAAAGAATTATTCTTCGATGACTTGACACTCCCACTCAAGTCTGTTACCAATCTAGAGACTTCAACCTCGACCTCAGCACCAACTACAGTCTTGCTCTTTGATGCATCATTTCGTCTATGCGACTTTATCAATTCGCTAAACCGTCTGACAACTAGGGCTATCACCTAACAACCAACTGAATTCTTCTTGTTTCTCTGACCTCCCAATTGTTGAACCTGAATTGATAGATCTATCCTAGTTGTCATTGTTGCTGGTTTTGTCCTGTCTTCTTCTAAAGCATCTGCAGCTCTGTGCATCATTTGTCTATTTGATCCTTTGGCAACACCAAATTTTGTTGTGTACACTGTAGATGTACTACGGCCAGTAACCACCAACTCGGATCCTCTAGTGAGTTTCCACATGTTTCCAGCAAACTCACTTCCGTAACCATTGTCATCCAGGTTCCCTGCAGATATTAAATTCATTCTGATTTTGGGTATGTACCTAACATTATGCAGAATCAACTCAGTCCAATTATCGGTCTTCAGACTAATATCTCCAATTCCTCTGGTCTTAGAGAGCCTACCATTTCCCATCTTCACCATGTCATAGTTGCCTGCAGTGAAAGATGTGAACAATCTCCTATCTGAAGCTATTTGTACTGAAGCTACATTACCTACTACCCATTCTGATGACTGGTCTACCGATGTTGTGTTACTCTCAGTAGAAACAAGAGCATCATGCACAACCACGTTTGCATTTGCATCTAGCTTATTCAAATCCTCATTCAATTTTCTACAGTGGCTCTTCTTATGGTAGTAATAACATTCGATTTCACCATTCTCATTTCTCCTGCTATTTCTATTTTATCCATCATCATACTAAATCTTTTCTTTACCTTTATGAACAGCCAATTCTTAGCTAGATGCAGAACCAGAAGTGGATTCTTTTCTACTCTCTTTCTTACGAATTTCCTCAGCAATTTCAACATCATAAATTTCTGTAAATTTCAAACTCTTATCTCCTAACGAATCAAACATAGCCATCTTCATCGTTTCCCAACTTTCAGGCAAATAAGTTAATAATAAAATAACATTCACCTCATCACTAAACGTAATCTTCAGAAAAGCTAACTGATTGATTAAATTAGTGACTTCATTTATATGGAAATTCATAGAAGCATTCTCATCCATACGAATATTAAAATATCTTCTAACAAGATATACCTTATTATTGACAGACGATGTTTCATACCTATTTGTTAGTGCATTCATCAATCCTATCGTCGTTATCTCATTTGCCACGAGACTTGCTACATTTATTGATAGACACAATCTAATAATTGCAACTACCTATTCATCCATATCTTCCCAATCTTCAAGCTTCATTCCAGTTGGCCATTCCTTCAAAGCTTTGGGCACCTTTTTGCAGATTAAGTAATCCTTAATTTGCATTTTCTAATACCCAAAGTTGGCTCCATCGAACCTCATAATTCTTCAAAACTTGACTGCTCACCAAATCCCATGACTCTAAACCAAATGCTCTGATACCGGTTGTTGGGAAAAAATATGTGCGATAATAATAAAATATCTATAGTTCTCAAGCAAGAGCAATCCAACAAGATCTAATGTTGGGAAATTTACTTACCAATAATCTTTTTCCCTTCCACAGTTCATCAGTGAAAACTAAGTCACACACAATAATAAGAAAAATAGGGAAAACACATAAACGACACAAGCAAATTTGTAGTGGTTCACCCCAACTATGAGCTATGTCCAGTCTTATGCGACAACAGGATCTACTATGATATTAGGATAAATACAATGAGTCTCACAAATGCTCTACAAACCTCCATCTAGATGCCACAACAATGGCCACCTAGTTTCTAAGCACTACGACAATAGCTACTTAGGAATACAGAATAAAAAACCTCACTCACCTCAAGAGAACGAGTTGCCGACAATACTCTACAAGTTAACGTTCTTCTTTTTCTTTCTGCCAAAGAGCTTCATTGCCACCACAATTTTTTGTTTTGCAACTTCTTTCGACCAGTAGAAAAACAACTAAAATACACAATATATATTTTATGTGTGTGGCAATTTAGTGAATAAAAAAAATATTAGGTTTGGGCTTTTAGGTTTTTTTCTTGGCCCAATAAACTTGTTTTGACTCCACAATTACCTAACAATCTTCCACTTGGAGACAAAACAACAATCTCACCTCCCGCTGCAACAACAGTGTCCCTCATGACTTAATTTTGACTGCACCAATAGATTCTAACTCATCAACATCCTCTTGGCACCAACCAAAGCTCAACTCTCACTGCACTGACAGCTTCTAACTTCTTCTTAGCACCAGCCAAGGCTCCATCTGTGATTGCTCTGAGACTAAGCAATCTTACGTGATTTTGTCTCACAGACGTTAGAGACACAACCACGTGCTCCCACTCGAACTAAGTAATCTCTGACGCTTCCTTCTTCACTCACACCCAACGACTCCTGAAGAAAGATTTTCCATCTGATGACTTGGCACTCCCACCCAAGTTCGTTGCCACCCTAGAGACACCAACATCGATCTCAACACCAACTGTAGTCTTTCTCAATGCACCCTTTCGCCTACGCGACGTCATCGGCTCGCTAATCCATCTAACAACTGGTGCTCAAAACTGACAGTCTATTGAACACCTCATTGAGTTGTTCCCCTTTCCCTTTCCTCTACTTCCCAACTGTTGTACTTGAACTGATGACAGATTATTTTGATCTGTCTTAACTGTCAATGCTGCTAGTTCTTTCAAGTCTCCCCCTGAACTATCTGCAGCCCTGTGCATAACTTGTCTCTCTGATCCTCGAGCAACGCTAAAGCTCAACACATACACTGAAGCTTTTCTGTGGCCAACAATCAATACCTCGGATCCCCTCTCGAGTTTCCATCTGTGCTCTRCAAACTTACTTATGTTGCCTTCGTCATCCAACTTTCTCACTGATATCAAATTCATCCTGAAACTGGATACATACCTGACACCATGCAAAACTAACTCGGTCCCACTGTCAGTCCTTAGATTACATCCCCAAATCCTCTGATCTTGGAGCATCTCCCATTTCTCATCCTCACCGCACCATGATTTTCTACAGTAAAGGACGTGAACCAATTCTTGTATGAAGATACATGCACCGAAGCTGCACTGTCCACTACCTACTCTAATAACTGGTCCACTACAAGCTAACGTTCTTTTTTTTCTTTCTGCCAAAGAACTTCACTGCTGCCACAATTTTTTTTTTGTTTTGCAACTTCTCTCGGCCAGCAGAAAAACAACTAAAACACACAATACATATTTTTTTTGTGCGGCAACTTAGTGAATAAAAAAAACATTAGGTTTGGGCTTTTAGGTTTTTTTTTTTCTTGGCTCAATAAACTTGTTTTGACCCCACAATTACCCAAAATCTAACTAGTATTTTTCCCCTTTCACAGTGATGAGCAAGTCACAGTTCTATCAATGCAATAAAGGAAATACAAGATATGTCCAGTCTTATGCAATATGCAGGTTCCACTATAATGAGAAGATTACAATGGGCCTCACTTCGCTCTAACGCACTTTAGATGCTACAACAATAGTCACCTAGCTTCTAAGCACTACGACAATAGCTACTCAGGAATACAGAATTAAAAACCCCACAATAATTGCGAGAACGAATTGCCGGCAACGTTCCACAACCTAAAGAACTTTTTCTTCTTCTTCTCTGCCAAGATTGAGGAAGTGCACCTTCCTCACAAGTTTTTGCTTCTCCCTTTTTGATCTCTCGAGTGAAGACTAAAAAATAAACTTAAATCATGTATATAATAATAGTGGCAGTAGATACTTAGCAAAGAAGAAAAAAACTAGTTGGCCCAAAAAGTAATTTCCTTGGTAAAATAACCTGCAACTATTATTATCGACATGTGACAAGGAATCTTAGAATGCGACATTCCAAGTGGTCTACTTTTATGGTGGAGTAGGTTATAGTTATCTGAATTGAGAATTATGATTGTTGATGAAGACAATGAGTGCAATAGAAGTTGTGAATTCTTCAATATCTTGCCAAGGTGGAGTTTATATGGTTTTAGTAAAATATTATAAATGAAATTATCCCACATCGGAAAGATACAAGGAGAGAGTGTGCTCACCAAGTAGTAGAAGTTGTCCCACATCGGAAATGTATAAGGAGGAGGTGTACTCCAACTATTATAAAAAGAGCTCATGGGCTTGAGTTTAATCATTTCAATTGAAATACTTTAAGCTTGTTATACAAGCTCTAGTTAACTAAGCGATATTTACTTTGAAAGATTGTATAATTTGGGTCGGGAGAGAAATTTGTGTGATTGTAATAATTTTTGACATAGTGAATTTTCTTTTGTGGGTCGTGATTTTTTCTCCGATTTGGAGTTTTTCCATGTTAATTCTTACGTTTCTTTATTCTACTGTTTTCTTTAAATTTCTCAGTTACTTTCTTCTTATTCCTGCGGTAGAAGTAGGAGATTTTCCCCATCACGCCACATATGTTGTAAGTCCTTCGCCCAATCATGAAGGTTGTCTGCCTCTGGGTGTTGGGGGAGTGCCATTGCTACTATTGAAAAAAAAACTTCAATTGTCGCTGTTGAAGTCCCCCACCGAGCAAGACATTTTTGTGCTAAATTTTTTAATGGCTTTGTTTTGCGAACTGGCTTGGTTCATTTTTTATTTGATTTGGTTTATCCAAATTTGGTTTAGCTTCGATTTAACCTTGAAAGTAGCTGCGAAAATTGATACAAGTTCACTGTTTGAGTTTGTGGTCTCTCGTGCCAGAAAATCGAGTTCGTGATCTCTCATGTCAAAAATCAGTTTGTGTCTCGTGTCAAAAAATCAATTCGTGGTCTCTCATGCCAGAAAATCGAGTCTGTGGTTTCTCGTGCCAAAAAAACGAGTTCAGGATTGTCATCATGATCTTTTTATGACTTGCAAACGATTTGATCTTCTTCTTTGCAAGTGGGCCATTTATGACTTGCATACTCCCATTTGAGGGAGGGTGATATAATTTGATATGATTTAGGTTTCCTACTATGAATTAAAATTACATTTGATTTAGATGTCTCATTCCTATTATGATTAGGAATTATTCTATTATAAATAGAATGATTCGGGTTTGTATCGAGATTAAGAAAAAGTAATTGAATGAAATCATATTTTGTTATTATGTCCATCTTCTCTTCCTCTAAAAGCCTCCTAAATTTAACAAAATCTCATCTATAAGAAGGAATATTATACTTTTGATATATACTCTAAGTGCTATAATACTATCATGGAAGCTGCATAAACAGAAGTTCATAAGTAATGAAATAATTTTACAATTCAAGTAGAGGATTAGGATTTCGATATGGAGCACGTGACATGGCTCATCAGACCTTACATGAGCCAATGTTAGAGTGGGACCAGTAACGCACTCAACTACAGAACAAGGTAGTGCAGCAATAGGTGCAGGCAAGCAAGATCGAAGCATGCATATAGACACTATTGGGTGGCTAGTGTCACCACGGATGCGAGTGGCAAGCTAGCATAGGGCCAATGTGACATGGCCAAGTGTAGGTCGACGTAGGTAGGTGTGCATGGCTGCATGACGCCGACACGAGTATGCTGGCAGGCGACACAACGGGTGACAATAGGTGGGCGTGTGCTGTGCACATATATATGTACAATGGGCATACTGTGTAGGCACATGCAGGAGGCATGTAAGTGACAAGGTGCGCAGGCAGCACGCGACAGTGTGCAAGGGCCACGTAGACATGGACATCGAAGGCACTCGGGCATGTTGGGTGCAACATCCACGCTGAAGCATTGGTAGACTTCTTATGGGCTTCACGAGGCGGGAGAATCGGTCCAAGAATGAATGAGTGTTCCATAATAATAGTTCTACATTCCTAAAAATGGTGGATAGTGGACTTAGTGGAGAGTTTTTTCTAGAATGTAGGAGAACATGACTTAGTGGCTAAATTTAGTACCTAAATCTAGCTAGCACTATCTTTTGGGAGATTTAGTAGAGTAGTGGCTCCATGATTCTCTCCAACCTCAGTGGGAAGTAAGCCAAGCCTTGGAGAGGACTCCAAGTAAGGATAGTATGTCTAGATTTAAGATCCCCTTTGCCTATAAATTAGAGAGCTTGAGGAATGTTCAAACATCTAATCCAATCAAATCGAATCCAGTTCAATTCCTAGTGTCCATTTGTGGCCAAGAGGCACGAGAGAATGTAGGCTCTCTAGGAGGAAGCATTATTCCTCTAGGGAGAGTCGAGTTCCTTACGTGAGGGAGCATTGTCCATCAATATCCGTCTTGATGGAATACTTCAACTAGGGAGTTGAAGTAGGCCTCTTGTGAGCATAGCCAAGCTTAGAGCAAGGTCTTGTTATCCTAAGGTCAGTGCCTTCGGGCGTGTTTGTGAGAGAGTGACATGCGTTGTAGCATTTATCCTGTATACAAGATTGTATATAAAGGTTGGAAAAGAGGTTCCCATATGATTGACTTTGCGTATGTATGTCTTGTGTTGCATTAATACTCAATCAAGTTGGGAGAGTTGATGTGAGTTGTGCTTCTGCACTAAATTGACGATAGAACTACAGGTGTGAGGTGAAAGGCTAAACTAAGGTGGTAACCTTAAATCGCACAATACGATAAATTATACTCGGAATTTAATTGCGTTATACATAGTTAAATAGATAAAAACATATATTATTATCATTTTAAGTTGAAGGTCTTCACCTCGTATTTGTTGAACTAAAACAAAAAGGTTAAACAATCAATTTAATCCTTTAATTGAGTAGTGTTTCATAGTATCTAAATTTTAAAACTTGTTGAACTAAAACAAAAAGGTTAAACAATCAATTTAATCCTTTAATTGAGTAGTGTTTCATAGTATCTAAATTTTAAAACGTGTCTGACAATTCCTTAATTTTTAATATTAGTAGTGTCTAAAAATTCCTTAATTTTCAATATTATGTCTAATAAGTTCAAAAACTTTTAATTTTTGTGTCTAATAAGTATATTCAGCACCTTTTAAGATTTAAGAAAATAAAATAAAATTAGATCAACATTAGATGTATTTTTCGAATGGGTAAAACATAATTTAAAGAGGACTTAAATCTAAACATTCCATAGGCTAAACTGAAAACCCAAAATCAAAACAACACAAATTGAAACTTTTAAAACCATAATCAAAGTTTCTAAAATCATAAAGACAAATTGGTAACCTAACATACTTTTTTTTTTTAATAAGTTAGCCAATATCCAATAGTACAACCTACATTCTAAAAACTGATTCATATCCATTACAACACACAAATCCCTAAAAGATTCAAAAAGTTCAAGATGAAATGAAAATTGCTTAAAAAGTTTCTCTCAACAATTATTAAAAAGAAAACAATTGCACTAAAGCAACTTAGAAAGACATGTCAATCCGAACATAGCTTAATAGATAAGACGACATGACTTAATAGACAAGACATTTATTACTATCTCAAACGTTGATGATTCAATCCCTCACCCATGCA
>NW_019104610.1:544713-568515 GCF_001995035.1 Momordica charantia
AACTGTACAGTAACACATTCACCTTAACACCGTGGATCATCGTCCCTCACTCGATCTCATTCATTCTTCTTTCCATATTCGACCCGTGATTCTCAGCTTCAGCTCTTGCCTTTCCCCTCCCGAAAAATACAGCGCCAGGTTTCTTTGAATGATGAGACCATCTTGACTGTCGCGGACTTTTCGGTGACTGTCACGGATGCCCCTAGGAATTCCGTGCCATATCAGTTTACGGCCATTGCCACCCACTTCCAAACTGTAGCTGAACTTTTTTGCTTCATTATCGTCGCCCATGAATCGTAGGAATGCCATGTAAACAGGTGCCATTCCAAGCTGGAACGCCTCGAAATGCAAGCAGAATTGCCTCCCAAAACAGTTGAAAACCTGCGAGTGCAAGGTATAAAACAACATTCTAACGTTCAAAGATGGAAGAAAACCAGGTTTATCACATCTTCATCTAGAAATTAAAAAAAAAAAAAAACGTAATATAAATTTCACAAGCCATCCATGAACTATAGCAACAATAGTAGTTGTTACTGCACCTACAAATTTCTAATTATAAAAATTAAACCTAACCTTCAAACTTGCTTAAGTTAAAAAATTAGGCCATTTAACCACACACTAAAATATTCTCTCTACTACACTCCTATCTCTAAAATAAAGTATCTTTCTCTCTCTACCACTTTTCTATCTAAACATTTTCTCTAAAATGTCACCCTCTCTCACACACTTCTTTCTAAGAAAAGTCTCTCCAACATATTCCTCTATCTAAAAAGGTCTCTAGTCATAGTTAAAACATCTTAAAACAACCCTTCTTAAAATTCATTAATTCATGGGTGCAGCGGTAGCCATCAGTCATCACTATGAATTAGGTTTAAATTGTGCAATAAAATAAATTAATGTTATGTAAAATCATCAGGTGAGATAGTATATTAATGTTATATAGGGCGGGCACCTACCGTTAGCATCCATGTGGCATTTTCGACTTCGTGTGGATTTGATTTCACATAGCGATGATTGAAGGTACACCCATCATGCATGTCAACCTTATGATCATCTTTGAGATGCGTAACAAGAGACGGGATATCACCTGAGACCGAGCACTCGGATCCAGCATAAGGGCAATTGTAAGGACGGAATCGACAGTGCTGCTCGTGCTTCAGCTTACTATAGTAAGGAAAAATATCTAGACAACCCAAACTGTGGTATCTGCAGGGGATCTCTAATGATTCAGCTACCTTCTCCAACGCCAAGCACCTTATATTGCCAAGCTCATGACGACAGGTCGGGCAACAGTTGCTAACTCTGATCTTGCAGTTTGAACACAATGTGTGGCCATTCGGGCACTAAAGTTTGAAAGTCGGTCAAGCAAGTCCAGTACAAAGCAAAAGCAGAAAAACATTTCATTCCTCCATGACATAAAGAGTTAAGAATAAGGAGGTGTTCTTAAGTTTTCAGAGTAAATTTAATTTTATATTGACAAAAAAATGTTAAGAACAAGCAAGAGGGAAAATTTGCCAGAGTACAGCGTCCAAATCAACCTTCCAATGAAGAATAAATCAACAAACAAGCTATTAGGCCATTAAAATTCATTGTCTGTGCCTCTAAAACTGCAGAAATCAATAGTTTATCTTCTCAACAAAATAAGATGCATCACAAATAACTAACACAACTAATGATTCTTATTCTTATGGTAATTCAAGTAAACAAGGATTACATTTATATGCTTCAGAAAAATATATATATATGTTTTTCCTCTCAAAATTTAATTTTTGTCCAATATTTCTATTGGTGACTATTTTTTTAAAAGTAAATAAACAAATAAATAAAATTTTGAACTGTTTAGTTTATGAGTCCAATAATGTTTGGCCTGACACATGTTTACTATGCTTAACGAGGGTTTAATGTGGGTCCAACGACTATCGTACTTCAGTTCAATTTTTCCAACTAGTGTTTGACAGGTGTATATTGAACTTAACAAGCGTTAGAGTGTTCATGTGAGGTGTATATTGAACTTAACAAGTGTTAGAGTGTTCATGTGTGGAGTGTTTGTGTCTTACATCATACACATTGCCTAGACTAAAGTGAGAAACTAGAAGTAGAAAATGCGAATATGGTCAAACTTTAGAATACAATATTTATTGCTTAAATAAGCTCATAGGAAGGTAAATACCCATTCCAATATGCATGCACTCTGGAAACGTTCTAAAAAATTCTGGAAAAGAATGAAACCAGCAAGTTATGAAGATTCTTAACAAAATTCTGCACACTCCATTCAACCTTAAGAAATGAACAGCAACTTTCATCTATTGGGCCCAAGCACTGAAATGGCTCTAAAGAACACTGCGCACAATATGAAAGCTGCTCTACAAATGGAATGGTAATTTGCAAAAGCACATCGACACTATTAATCACACATGCCTTGTGACCCATAACCGAATCGCTTAAGCTTACAAAATCAATTTAACAGTGTGTTTGAGAGTATTTTTATAGTACATGAGTGTAACAAATTTTAGTTACAACTTACAAGCGGACTAAAATGTGGGATAACAAATCATTTTAATATTTGGTTCTACAATTTTAGGAGTGCTTTCAAAGTGCTTCCTAGTCAAGCACTTGAGCCAAAAATACTCTACAAATATTTTCTCACAGAGTCTTTAAGAGAGATTTTGACTTTGTTTTATATTACGCTCAAACATGTTTTTTATCAGTATGTTACTCAAAACATAATGTGTGTATTGTCATGCCTTTTAAAGTGCTTATAAAGGACTAAAAGTGTTCTTTTTAAAATTGGTAGTGTTTGGTCAGAATTTCAAAAAGTACTTTTGACCAATTGAAATCAAAAGTATTTTGGTAAAAATAGATTAAAAGAAACACTTGAAGTGCTTTCCGACAAAGCATCTAATTATTTTTCTTCCAAGAGTGTTAACAAAATCGATACTTCACTTAAAAATATTTTTTTTCAACAGACATCCCACTATTTGAATGGGAATACAGTAAAATAGAAAAACAGGGAATAAAGCGCATACCTGGTAAATTGGAGGGTACATCAGATTTGTGCAGACAGGGCACTCAAGCAATTCCTGCACTCCATTGGTTGAATAAACTCCAAGTTTCCCACCCAAGCCAAGTAGAACTTTCGTCGATGCAGAATTAGAATTAGAATTAGAATTAGAATTACTCTCTGATTTAGATACTGCTATGTCATGACCTGAAACTGAAGGATGAGAATCAACAACTTCTTTGCAAGCACTGGTTCCAGGAGCCATGGCTTTACTTAGATTTAATAGAATTCTTCGAGCTATTAATGGAAACTCTTCACCATATTCCGATCATCACCGATCAATGAGTTCTATCCTGTTGAACCAGACAAAAAATGGATAGGGCATGTGCATGTCAGTAAGCATATCCGGTCGCATGTTTCGTGATTATTTGGAGATTCATTCATAGAATTCCCTCATTTATTGAAATCTGAACTGGAAAATGATGACATTTATGCCATAGATTAGGATACTAACATAACCTGAAGTCCATTCCTATCTAATAACACTTGCAGACCATTATTAGGTGCCTTTCTAACCATCAAGGGGTGTTTGGTTCATGGTTAGGGTTGTATACCTGAGTTCAGAAGTCAAGCCTATGTTGATGCTTGGGTTTGCTTATTTCAAGCTACAAGTTTGCTGATCCCACGGGCTAAACAAACTCAGGTATTGAAACTCACCTTTTATGCTATATATGAACTAGAACTATGAATCATAAATTTACAAACCACACTCCGAACTCAGGTTTTTACAACCCATTCATTTGTACAATCCAAGCATAGAGTATAAAAAATCAGACTTCCCACCCCAAACTTGCTTATCAAAACTATAAACCAAACATTTCATGCAGGCTTTTATGGGAAAAAGAGCTCCAAAATACTGAAAGATCTAGCTTTGAATCTTTTTAGTTTGACAAACTCTGGATTTGTAATTCGAGATGAGCTAAATAGAAAGTCTAGATTCCTTACACATCCGAAGCAATAACCAAAATCCCAAATAACACAAAGAGCTCCACACTATGGCTCAGCCTCTGGGGTTCTCCATCTACATTAAAAACTAAAAAATAAAAAATAAAAAATCTTCCGTTGTCGCCCCCTACCCCCAACTGCCACCATCACCTGAATCATTATTTTTCTGAATAATGAAAGAATCAGGGTGGAGCTAAGAACAAAGGAGTGGAAATATTGGGTTCAGAAAATACATTAAACAAATCGAGATTTTGAAGTCTTTTTTCTAACTTCCCCCCACTTTAATTTTTAGAATTGAAAGAGTATATATAAAGAAGAAGTTACGAGGTAAAATTTTGCCCCTCTACACGATTTTTTTTTAACTCTCCTCCTAGAAAGAATAAACAAGAAAAAGCATACAAGACCTATTATAATAAAAGTTTAGCGAGTACAAAGATGTACAATCATGAACACAAAAGGAAACATCCAACAGTAATTTAACTAAATTATTTAGTTGTTGGATGAAAAATAGAAAAGAAGTAATAAAGCTGGATGGAAAAATGTACAACGGCATTATCTTCAATAGAAAAGGAAAAAATAACACATCATGGTCTTACAAAAAGTTGCAGTTCATATCGAATGCTCTTTCTCTTCCACAACAGAGTATGGAAAAATGTATGATGAAAATTATAGAGATAAATCAAATCACCAAATGAAATCATTAGCTCATCAGAATCATGGAAGACCAACATGGTAAAACAGACAGGCATCATTTCAGAGACTCAGATGCCAATAAAAAAAAAAAAAAACTCTAGTTCTGTCAGATTCTAAAAAATATTTTATTAAAACTAAACTTTACCCACCAGAAAGCCCTTAAAAGTGGCTTGAAATCGAAAAGAAACCAGACCAGGCAGCCAATTGCAGAAACAGGTTCCTACCCTTTTATGAATTTCCAAGCGAGTTCCACAAAATCCATTCTCATATTAAAAATAATTGGCGTTCAAGAATGAAACAAGAACTGCACGAAACCTTAGGGACGCCCCCACGGGAACCAAAGAGAAAATAAACGACAGAAGAAAATCTAAAGAATAAAACAAAAACAAAAAACCCATCTCCCCAATTGAGAATTCCAAGCCCAATCGCAGAAACAGACGATGAATTCGAGTAATAAATTCAGGGCGTGGCTCAAAACTGGAAAAATCGATACAAAGAAAAAAACAAAAATAGAAACGTAGAAGGGGGAAAAAAACAACCTCCACCCCACGAGGCCCGGAGCTGCGCTGCGCCAAAATCCTCCTCGGATTTGGAATCCGAACAAAAAGTGATGATTGTTTATTTGGGCGGAGACCATCAATGAATCGTCGGGATTTTGCAGGTGCTTTCACCACCGCTGCGGGTCCGCGCATTATCATTGATGGGTTTTCATTGATGGGTTTTTTTTTTTTCTTTCTTTTTCTTTTCTTTGTTTTTTCCTCGGGAAAACTATATCATCTGTTGCCCAAAACGAGGGAGGAAGAGGAGAACTTTCGAAGAGGAAAAAGAAGAAACGAGCGAGGAATGATAAACGGGAGCCAACCCAACGACTCTGTAAATTATTGGCAAATTTTACAAAATAGTCTTTGATCTTTTTCTTCCTCAATTTTACAGACTAAATTAGTTCCTTCTATTAAAAAAAAAAGAAGTTAGAATTTGCTAACAATAAGTTGGTAGATTATTAAATTATCAACTTGTACTCAAAAAAGAAAATATTATTAAATTATAATTTTATTAATGTATTTGAATATGTGTCACGTTAAGTCGACTTGACTAGCGAAATCCAACTTCGTCCTTCAACTATTTCTTCTAAGGAGCGTCTACAAGATAAATATATTAATAAAGTAATAATTTAATAATATATTGTCAACATGAATGTTGGTGGTCAAAATCATAATCGACACGTGTAAACACCTACTCACTTTGGAGTCATCAAAAGGCAAAAAACCGATCCTCCGTACCTGTTGACTTGACCGCGAACGAGCTGAGGTGTTGTCCATATCAACCGACCTGAGGAACCCGACTACCGACCCGGGTGCCCGACAGTTGTAACCGCTAATCGGAACGGCTCCAACGACTTTGTCTCCCCCGCCTGCCTATAAAAGGAACATCCACCCCACAATTCAGGTACGCAATTCCTCCAAGAACGACTTAGTACAGCTTGAGTTCACACTAATTTTGGCGTCGGAGTGTTTGTTCCTTGTGCAGGTTTCCTCGCACATCGGAGTTCGTCCTCGTTAACTCGTGACCCGACCTGTGAGCTCGGTGGAAACAATGAGCAATAGCTCAGCAGTT
Source organism: Momordica charantia (assembly GCF_001995035.1). Next base: position 551,027 of record NW_019104610.1, read on the forward strand.
AAGATATCTTCACTTATTCTTTTGAAGTTTTAGTACAACGCATGTAGGATGAGAATTCGAACGTACATGTTTTAACTGGTTGAGAGGTCCAAGTTGGTTAAAATATTTTTTTACAAAGGTAAATATATTAAATAAAAAATAGAGGATCTCACAGATGAATGATCAAAGAAAAAAATTCAAATACGAGACAAGAAGACAAAAAAGTAAATTAAGAAAAGAATATTTTATTAACTTAAAATAAGACAGAAAAGTTGGCTAAAATATTTTATCTTGAATTATTAACTTTCAAATATTATACCTTATTCTTTTTGAACTTTACTTTTAAAAGTCTATTAATTAGATAACCAATTTAGGTGTTGTTTACTTACAATTAATTAGAATAAAATTAATTGAGATTTCCTTGTTTAGTAGAAATTTTTTAGAATCAAAATCAGAAATCATGTATGTTATTTACAAACTATTTAGAATTGGAATATAAATAAATATATATATATATATCATTTTCTTATTTCTAATTAATTACAAATACATTATGTTAATCTTTTTTCAATTAAAATGATAATAAATTTTAATTTATTTTATTACTAGTAAATATTTGCTATTATAACAATTTATTTAATTTTAACAAGTAATAAATAATTAAAATAAATTACATCAACTGAAATCATTTTTTATTAGAATAACTATCGCTAAACATAAAATATAAATTTTATCATTCAAATAATTAATAATAATTGAATATATTTTTAAAAAAATATTGATATTAATTAATAATAAGAAAAAAAATTTAAAAATTAAATAGAATTTTATAATATTTTATAATATAACATCAAGTCATAAAAGTTGTATAAATTTTTACTAGAAGAAAAATTATTAATGGTAGAAATAAAATAATAATAAAAGTGTAAAACAATTAATTAAAAAGTTATGAATCTCGTCAGTGGACGATAGAGAAATGAATAAAAATTGTAAAATAATTATTATTAAGGTGTGAGACGGACGAAATAAAAAATGAGGATGAGATTATGAGGCGGTAAGAAATGAATATGATTACAATTTTTTCAGGAAATTTGACCGATTTGACCTAAAAATGTTTTAGGTTTGTTAAAATGACCCAAATTCAGATTTTTCACTTATATGACCCAATTCCTCTTTTTCTGACACATCAAGGTCCGTGAAATGACGAAACTGCCCCTGCTTTATATAAAAAACCTGACAATGTATAGCTCTAAAAAACTCGACGGAGATCGCATAGAACTCGACGGAGTTTTTAATATATTTCACAAACCTAGATTTTATTAGTCACCAACCTCTTGTACGATCATTAATGCAATTAATTTCATTCGAAATGGATCAGTTCTTTTTTGTACTTCTCTTCATCTGCAGAAAACAATTACTTTCAGTGTTTGAAACGTGCCTTTCGTGCAAGATCCATTGTTTTTTTTAACCCCGGAAATATCCATTGTTTGGACGTGCCTTTCGTCATCTTCAAACGATCAGGTTAGTTTTTTTGTTTTCAGAGTATAAGTTATATTTTCTAAGTGTAAAGGCATCATTTTCCCTTTCTTTTTAAGTTTAAAAACATTGTTTGCTGGTTTTTGATCCGTTGAGAGTAAGAGAACGAGTTGTATTTATAATGTAGTTTGGTTAATCTCGGGTGAGTTACATAAGAAACTCGATGGAGTTGTGTGAATTTCGAGGGAGTTGCGTAGAAACCCAGCTGAGTTTTGTAAATTTGTGGAATCCCGAGGGAGTTGCGAAGAAACCCAGCCGAGTTTTGGAACAAAAATTTCCTGGTCGAGTTTTGGTATATCCCTGTAGAGTTGTTGAAACTCGAGGGAGTTTGGTACGAACTTCACCGAGTTTAAGAAAAATTTCGCGGTAGAGTTTTATTAGATCCTAGTTGAGACTTATTTCTGAACCTATTATTAACTAGAGATATTCTATATTTTTCTTGCAGAATGCATCGCCTATTTGTAATATACGGGGGTAAGTGGAACGAGGTAGGAACTGTGTACGAAGGTGGCGTTATGGGAGGGTTGGACGTTGATGAAACGATAACATATACTGACCTGGTAAATGCCTTGCATAGGCTCACGAGGGTTGATCCTGACAAGTTTAATATTGTTATAGAATGCATGTATAAATTTGAAATGCAATACGAAGTTCCAAAGTACTTTATCTTTGATGATAGTAGCCTAAGATTCTATTTGACTGGCCCTCCAGACCCTTCTCAAGTGCTGTTATATGTATCTGTCTTATCGAAGAAAATATACGGTAGTGGGAGCAAACCAGGAGATTCGTCCTCATTTCGATACTATCCAAGTCAAAAGATCACATCTCTTGGCCCTTCAACTTCTATTGATTCCCCCCCACCCCCTTATTCCCACAGATAACTCCCTTGACCGACAACATGGTCCCGTGCAACCTAAGCGATGATGATCCACCTTATTACGATGAATTGTACGAGAATGAGGTTGAGTATGATATTCGAAATGAGGAGTATGATCTTCATGAAGACGACGTTATGCATGGGGTTGAGGATGAGGATGATCAAGCGGAATCTGAGTTTGAGGGTGAACATGGGCATGATAATGGCAACGATGATGAGATTAATGATCAACCCGATAATGGATCCGATCAACCTGGTAATGAAGGTGAGCCTGTCTTCGAGGTGCAATCAGTAAGTGCGAATGCATGTACTCATACTGTTCAGGAATTGCCTCGTTGTTCAACGCAGAATATCACATCTACAGATGCCAAAGATTGTGTCGGTGACATCGTCGTTGGGGGTATTTTTCGCTCAAAGGATGAGCTCCGCTTCAAATTGTTGGTGTTGGCAATGAAGCTTAATTTTGAATTTCGTGTAAAGAAGTCTACGAAGACTTTGTACATAGTTGGATGTATTGAAGTAGGTTGCAAATGGGGGTTGCATGCGAATAGGATCAGAGGTGCTGATTCGTTCACCATTTCGAAGTATACCGATGTCCACAACTGCACACAGGAGGTACTCAACCATGATCATAGACAAGCAAGAAGCTGGGTGGTTGGTCAGTTACTAAAGGCAAATTTGGAGGATGTAAGTAGACTGTACAGACCGAAAGATATAATGACTGACATGCGAAAGCAATATGGGGTCAATATTAGGTATGAAAAGGCATGGCGTGCGAAGGAAGTCGCATTGAATATATTGGTGGGATCACCAAAAGAATCATATAATTGTTTACGTAGGTATGAGGAGGCATTAAAAGTTGTGAACACTGGTACGATCTTTGAAATGGAATTGGAGGAAGACAAGTATTTCAAGTACGCATTCATGGCGCTGGGTTGTTGTATTAGGGGGTTCTCTAGTTGCATCCGCCCAGTACTTGTGATAGATGGTGCACATTTGAAGGGGAAATACAAAGGGGTTATCCTTACTGCTTCTTCTGTTGATGGTAATAATCAGATCTATCCCATAGCTTTTGGAATTGTCGATATAGAAAGCRATGCATCATGGTCCTGGTTTTTGGAGAGGTTGAAACATTGTATAGGAGAGGTGGATGGGTTACTGTTCGTATCAGACCGACACGTTTCCATTACGAAATCGGTCCGAGAGGTGTTTCCAGAGGCTGCACATGGGATTTGCATGCATCACTTGTCYATGAACCTGAAGGACAAGTTCAAGAACGATGACATACAAGGAATGTTCATTTTGGCAGCTAAGGCATTTCAGAAATCCGTTTTTAGGTACTACTTTTCACAACTGGCAGGCTTCCCAGACGTTCAGAGGTACTTAGAAGGAATCGGTTTTGAGAAATGGACACGTGCATTTCAGCCGAAATTGAGGTACGACCAAATGACATCCAATAACGCAGAGTCAATAAATGCAGTCCTCTCCCATGCACGTGCTTTGCCAGTTACCGCGCTTCTTGAACAGGCGTGCGCTCTCGTTCAACGATGGTTTTAYGAGAGGCGAACTTATGCATCTAGCAGAGAGACAATTCTAACTGACTACGGAGAGGCAAAGATGCGGGCCGCAGAGAACCTCTCTAGAATTTACTCCATCACACCCATTGATCTACACGAGCTGGAAGTACACGATGGATTGAAAAGGTATCGTGTGAATTTAAATGCTAGAACCTGTGGATGCAAAGAGTTTGACTTCTACGAGCTTCCATGTTCGCATGCTATTGCTGCGGAAACGTTTCAGAATGTCAACAGGTATTCTCTATGCTCGCCTGCATACAGCCTCCAAACACTAATTAACGCGTATGCCGAATMTGTGTATCCTCTCGGGGACGAGGAAGATTGGGTTTTACCTGATAATTTCGTCCACCGAAACGTTGAGCCACCGAAGATAGTACAGCGACTAGGGAGAAGACAGACCGTACGTATACCTTCGGCTGGAGAGACTCGCCAAGTCYACAAATGCGGTCGTTGTGGAAACACTTGACATAACAGAAAAACATGTCGACAGCCGCTTAGAACTTCGGATACTTAGATATACGCGTCCATTTTTTACGTGATTTTTGTAAGCTCAGACATTTGAAACTCAAGTTTCTTAAAGTTATTGAATACTTTCCTAAGTTTCTTTACATTATTTCTTAGTATTATTCAAATCACTTCTGAATGCTTTGAGTCAAAAAATGCATGGTCCGGAAAAAACTCGGGGGAGATCGGTTGAAACTCGGGGAGGTTTAGGCGGTTGTGTCCTCTAATGTTCTGGAAACAAACTCGGGGGAGATTTTGACCAGTGTGTATATATTCAAAGTCAGTAAAATATTTAGATAGGGATTTATAATATCTCGCTTGGGATTTCAGCCAGCTACTTGTATACAAAAAAATGACCAATACAAAAAACGTTCATAACAAACGAATGTCAATTTCCGAATAAAAATACAACGCACAAAATATCGAAAGAAAAAAAGTTCAATAACTTGAGGTAATCAAAATACCGGTATGTTCGCCCATATTTGGACTGCGAACTGCCTCCTAAATAATAACATTCTATCCTGAGTTAGGGTTCTTGTATTAGAACCCGTTACATCGTATTCAAAAAATTTTACAGCAAATATACCACAATCCCCATCACCTTCCTGTTGGGGTGCTGACACCACCCGCCGAGCGCGCCACAGCATGATTGAGAGACTCGGGCGAACAGACATCATCCCGCAGTGATGCAGTAATGCTGGTAAAACTGTCCGCATGGGTTTCAACGCCGCTTCTAACTCGACGTCCGACGTTAATGACAGGAGGGAATCCCACACGACCAATTCACCCTCCTCGAAATCGACACAAACCATAATCCAGTGGTTTCCTCCAATGTTCATTGGCATGTAGACTGCGTCCACGTCTTTCCATGCATGGTCATAGTCGGAGTGTGTTCCGTATACGTAGCTCAATATAGACTTCGCGTTTAGCTCCCAATCGTACTTCATTCTTGTCGCCACGGAAAAAGGTGTCTGAAGTTCTTAAAATGGACCGTCCGTCCTTAGAAGGAAATCCTGTAGCCAGATGAGACATGGTTACCAACTATTCATCTTTGCAATTAAGTATGTACAAGTTTGTCTACATACCGTAAAGAGTACGTCGTCGGTGGTAAATTTTCGAGCACACAGGTCCATCCGCTGCGCGAGCTTCTTGCTCGTGAACATGAAGAGTGTATCGATAACCTACACATATATGTAACATATCATATGAAAATTAAATAATGGAACTAAACACCGAATGATATTTAATCTTTAAGAACCACATATATCGCCGGATAACCATTTCTGGGGAGTCAATAGGTCGACGAACCATGACTTCTGCCGATTGGCGTATACCGTGCTCCGCGATTTACACTTCCGGAGTATGAAAATCAGCTCGTGAGTCCTCAGACTCACTACAAGCTACCACCAACTCCGCTTGCGAGTGCACGTCAATCGATGGATCCTGAAACAATTCAGAGGGTTAGTACATGCAAACGTGGGCCATAACATATGACTTAGTATACACACCTTCGAAGAAACGATATCAGCGGTGACCGTGTCAATAGGCGGGTCCTTATCGTCGGGTTGCGATGCAAGAAAATTGTCTGCGGCCGCCACCTCACTAGTACCTGCGTCCAGTATGGGATCCTGAACATCGATGGGCGGCACATCTCGTTCTGTACATGCGTCCGGGTCCCTATCACTAGTACGGGCATCGGGCAGGGGATCCTTTGGAGCCACGACCTCGACGGTGGTTGGTCCAGATTTGACAACTGAATGAGGTGATTTCCCAACCTTTTTCGGTGTCGCATCGATAACGTCCTGCAAGGTTTCGACTTTATACTATACATCTATGAAACTATTACATAACAATAACTAAAAAAACAATGTTATTACCTCCAAATCGTTCTGTTCCAATTCTGCAGATTCCAGATGCACATTTCGTTGCGATTTCTTAAGCTCGTTAGGATCAACGGCCTCACCTTGTCACGTTCAATACAACCCATTATAACTTCACGTGTAAAAGTAGTATAACTTGAATCAAACAAATACCTTAGAAAGATGCCGCAGGTACTTCCTAATCGCCTTCAGGTCATCTTCCATCCCATCTAAACGCCTGTCCATTCTTGCAACTTGCTGATGAAGACCTTCAAGAGTTATTTCGGTCTGCCCTTTTCTGCATCCTCAACAGGAACAGACTTATCCACTTCAGGAACAAGCTTATCCACTTCAGGAACAGGCTCTGCGTCAGCTATTGGTCGTTCGATAACTCTTTTCATGAAAGCCTTCTCTTCATCGGACGCATGTAGCTGTACAGTGACTCTCGCCTGCATAAGAAAATACATTCACATGTCATGCAAGTTCAACCACAAATTAACTTATATAATAAATAATATTAACGTACAGTTGAAGATCGGAATATATCGCTCTCAAGAACGTTATATGCAGTCGAATGTGAGCACGACCATCTYAGAATGCGCGGGATTGCGTCACTCTTGCTAAGACTGGCAACGCGTCCACTCAGTGATGATATGCACTCGTACGCCCAAACCTAATCAATAACCAATTAAAACTTATTTCTAATACAACACTATACGAACTTCATTAAATATTTTATAATACATACCTGAAATGCATATGGATACCCATATAGACTATACGAAGGCTTTAACTTGCTCTCTTTCCCCTTCTTCTTTATATACAAGCCACGACGTAGGCTTTTCATGGTCTTTCTAAAGACATCAGTGCCCCAATCGTAGTTGCAACATGACTCCCAGTCATCTACAACTCCGAAATAGTTGGTGTCCACCAGTTGCCGCTTCTCTCTCCCCATAAGTGCAAGCTCCATGAAGTAGACCATACTAACTTTGACAGCATCATCGTCGTTTTCAAATTGTGCTACCTCGTACATCGCTTCAAATTCACCTATCGTGAGGTCTACGCTATCCTGAAAATATAGAGATCGTAACCTTGCAGGGTGCCCACCTTTCCGATCTGTCCTCCTCCCGTACTTCAGTCCAGTTATAATGTCAAATTCCTCCCGGCCGAATGTGCACTTATTGCCGAAGAGGTCCACGCTGACCACGTCCGGTCTTTTGTCCTCAACCTCCCTCAACAACAGATGGTGAATCAATGGACCATTGAAGGTAATCTTGACATCGAGGAAGTGCCCAAAACATGTTTTCCTAAACATGTTAAGTTGACGATGGCTAAGCTTCTTTTTGATAAGCTTGACCGTTGTCCCTATGTGAGACAAGTAGTTCAATTGGGCACTAGCATACCTACCAGGAGGAATCTTCGGTACCATCTCCATATCCTATAAATGCACAACACAATGAAACAAATAAGCAGATGATGAAAATATAACATATAGGACCAGGATTTTATGCTCGAGTTTTAACAAGGTTTTAACAATTTGGAAAATTTGGTTATAATATAGGACCAGAAACAAATAAGCAGATGATAGAAATATAACAATCTGGAAAATTTCCCCACGCATCTCGAGGGAGTTTATGCTCGAGTTTTAACAAGGTTTTAACAAATTTTCAAAATTTTCTCTCAAAATCCCGAGGGAGTTCGCGACCAGGATTTAACCAAGTGAGTGAGCTTAAACATGAAGGAACTCCTCAGAGTTTTAACAAAAAATGAATAGTTTTTCAAATTTTCTCTTCAAAATCCCAAGGGAGTTCGCGACCAGTATTTAACCAAGTGACTGAGCTTAAACTTGAAGACTCCCCAGAGTTTTAACCAAAAATGAACAATTTTCCAATTTTTCTCTCAAAATCCCGAGGGAGTTCGCGACCAGGATTTAACCAATTGAGTGAGCTTACACGAAGGAACTCCGTAGAGTTTTAACGAAAAAGGAACAATTTTTCAAATTTTATCTCAAAATCTCGAGGGAGTTTGCAACCAAGATTTAACCAAGTCAGCGCTTAAACTTGAAGGAACTCCCCAGAGTTTTTGAGTTTAAACTGAAAAATTTTTCAATTTCTCTCTTTGAATCCCGAGGGAGTTCGTAACGGGAAAAATTTCCAGTGAGCTTCATTCTTTAGAAAACACTCTCGAGTTCGAAGCCTTTGAAAAAAATCTCGTGTAAAAACTCCGTCGAGATGGATAGATAAAATTGGGGCTTTTTTCACCTTCAACCCTAATTTGAAAAACCCATATGAAAATCGCCCTAACTAAACCCTAATTTGAACTCCCCTACATTAGATCATAGTTTGAAACTTGTAAATAGAACCCTAATCTGAAATCCCCCTACCTATGTTCTAAATGGAACCTAATTTCAGATCCCCTAGTTCGGAGTTTGCAAACATACTTTTCTCGAAAAAATTTGAAGAACTCGATAGGGATTCATCAAAACTCTACTGGGATGGAACGAAAACCCAGATTCCTTCCTAGTTCAGAAAACCCATACACTTCTTTTATTTTTTCCACATTTAACAGAAAATATTTAGACACAGGACCTCAACAATCAACTTTAACAGAACACAATCAAAATAAAATCGTTTGAAAACAGCTCTATTATCAATGACCAAAACTCGATGAAGAAAGTATAAAGACTACAAGTATCCCAAATACTAACCTTTCAGTTTGTTTGAGATCACTTTCGATGAAGGAGGAAGACTGGATGGTACTCGTTCAACCAAAGAAGAGGAAATACGAGAAATAAGAAAGAGGGAAAAAGAGGAAAGAAGAAAGAAGAAGGGAAGAAGAAAGGGGAAATCGAAGACCAACGGTTAGTAAAATTATGGGGAATTTTGTAAAAACTCCGTCGAGTTTTGTGCGATCTCGGTCTAGTTTTTTAAGAATAGATGTGTCCATTTTTTTCATATAAAGCAAGGGCAGTTTCGTCATTTCACGGACGTTGATGTGTCAGAAAAAGAGAAATTAGGTCATATAAGTGAAAAATCTGAATTTGGGTCATTTGAGCAAACCTAAAACATTTTTAGGTCAAATCGGTCAAATTCCCATTTTTTCAGAGGGGTGATTACAATTACATTCCTATCATTTTTTTTAATACAACAGGTAGGAATTATTATTCATGTGTTTACTAAATGGTAGGAATGCATGAATGAAAATCTTGATTCACATCCCGTCGAAGTAAACATGGCTTAAGTACTTGTGACTTTATGTTAGGTTTCAATATAATGTCTTGTAGGGTATCAATTGTTTAAAAAAGATTTAATTTAATTTCTATGATTTGACTCGTTTGTGCATAGATTCCGTCCATACAAGCAATGTGGCTTATCCCTTTGTTTAAATGAGTGTCCTGCAAAATAGAGGGGTGAACACTATGATGCCTAAGTTAGTAATGAAGTTCGATAGTGAGTAATGTATCTCATAAAGGATTTGAACCTACCAAAGTGACGAGATACTCAGTCTTTCTATAGGTGGTCGTAGGTGAGTTATTTTGGTAAGGAGGAGCGAGATTCTAACCTCCCATAAGTGTTAGCCTGATGGTGTTACTGACTGCGCTCAATAAATCCCGCGCTAATGCACGCTGATGGGGGAAACAACCTGGCGAATTCAGGCTGCATCCTTCGACAGACCTGGTGGTGCCAACTCCATGCGTTCCACATGGCAAGCAAATTTTCTTTTTCATAACATGATTAAATCTCTTATGTCCTGTTTTGGCACTTCAGATTGTGAGTAATTTTAAAATCATGACAGTTTGTATTGAATTTCGTATAATTTCAAAGTAAATTACATATTCAACCTTCGTATTTGAATTTTTAAATAATATATTTAGATTAAAAGTCTAAATAGTAAAATTTTTATTTTCTTTTCATTTTCTGTAAAACATCCCAACAAAGAAATTTAATTTAATTCATTTCAAATCATTCTCGTTCCAAACAAGATAAGAAATTTAAAATCATTTCTTAGATTTCAAATCACAGAATTTAAAACAATTGGTTAAACTTTCTTGACACTAAAGAGAGGGTGAGAACGCTCTTGATTTTGCGATAATTATACTAAAAACAGTAACCACATGTAAACAAAAAGAACGTTGGAACACTATTTTGGTCCTTKTATTTTTAGTTTTTTTTTCATTCTGGTCTCTATACTTTCAAAACRTTCATTTTAGTTTTCGTATGTTCCACCTTTTATCTATTTTAGTTYTTGTATTTTCAAAACATTCGTTTTTGTCCCTAGCTATACTTTTGGCCATTTTGGTTCCTTCATTTTCTTTTTTGTCTCATTATTTTTTCTATCATATTTTTAGAATGACATTTCACTCATTCAATTTCTTGAAATATAGTTATAAATTTGTACCGAAAGGTTTCCATTGTACATAAAATTTGTATTACAATTTTACAAAAAATAACTAAAGTAGTCACTTTTTAAAAGTACAAGGATCAAAACTAATACTTTGAAAGCGTAATGGCTAAAATTAATAAAAGTTTAAAGTGTAGTGACCAAAATATACGTGTTGAAAATGTGGGAACCAAAATGAGCCCGTTTAAAAAGTATAGTAACCAAAATATATAGTATTTCAACCTAAAAAGAATTGCATAAGAAAATAATTCAACTAATATCCACGTGGCTTTTTATTTTATTTTTTAAGTATAAATTTKATAATCAAAGTTTGGTGCACGATGACAAAATTCGGTACTCACATTTGTAGAAGTATACCTCATATGACCATAGAAGATGATATTCATGGAGGTGGTAACTAATTTCTAGAATTCTTGGTAGCTTGGATGAAAGATTTTTCCATTAATAGGAGCGGAGAAAGAATTGCTCCATCCTAGCTTAGTCGTTGTGTTTGGGCTGCAAGGACTCTCAGCCACATGGATAGTTAAATGTGCTCATTAGTACCTGAACTTGAGATGTAGATCATCCAAGACACATCRGCATGACGGTCTTAGATTAAAATATATATGTATATATAAAAAAAAWTTTGAGATTTAAATTTTTTTCTCTAGTAATTTGTCTTCCTCTCTAAACGGGAAGATTATATATATTATAAGATTTTGGACATATAATTTTGCTCTTCTCGTATAAAAATTTCTAACTCTACCCTATCTATAAATCATGGAGATTAACAGTGTGTTTGAGAATGATCTTGACATATCAAAATYACTTTTGTCGTTGCCAAAATCACTTCAATTTCCATGGRTCATGTTTGGCAAATTAAAAATTGATTTTAGGAAGGCATAAAATCACTTTAAATTGATTTTTAAAGTATCACTTCGATAGTGATTTTGAAAAATCAATTATACGTACATCTTTTTTTTCAAAATCACTAATTATACTATCACTCCCAAACACGCYCTAAGCACATGTCTACTTGGACCTAGCTAAGGAGTTATGTCGTGATAGAGAAGCAATGTTATGATGAGTTGTATTGATGGATTGACTAGTTTTACATGAAAATTATGCATTTTTATTGAGTTTTAAGGTATTTTTTTAACATATTTATTGAGTTTTAAGGTATTTTTTTAACATAATTTTACGGACCTAGTTTTATAAGAAAAAGAACCATAATTTCCAAATTGTTTTACGTAGAAAATTGTTTTGATTGGGAAAACTGGTAGATGAGATTGGTTTTTTATTGGTAATATTTGGGTAGCTGGTAGGAAGTCGACCATTTTTCAAAAATTGAATGTATTATTTTTGGACTCTGATTGTTGGGGGYAAAAATATGACCTACCACGTGGCGAGATTATCTACGTCTGACCTCATCAACTCATCTATGACTGAGCTCTTAAGTCCATCTAGGAAGAGCTCCTAAGCTCATCTATGGAAGATATCTTAAGCCAATTTAGGAAGAGYTGTTAAGCTTATCTACGAAAGAGCTCCTATRCTCATCTAMGGAAAATATCCTAAGTCCATCTAGGAAGAGCTCTTCAGCTCATCTACGGAAGAGCTCCTAAGCTCATCTACAGAAGATATCTTAAGTCCATCTAGCTAGAGCTCTTAAGCTCATCTATAGAGGAGCTCTTAAGCTCATATAGGAAGAGMTCTTAAACTCATCTACGACTGAGCTCCTAAGAGACAAGCTTTGACGTCATGCAGTTCCATCAATAGTTCGATATTGGAGGGTAAACTGTCGCAGGCCGAGCTGTTCTCCAAGGATCATAGGCCGACCTCAAATGTCGGGCMTGGTTACTTAGACGCAGATGAGAACCTTCCAAGTATCATGCTTCAAGGCAAGGATAAATCTAAATACCAACATGAACCGACAGTCCATAGCAATTCACATGATCCTAGCACAGTGAAATACCCCTAATGGAATGGGTAACTACTTCTCAAAYCCCTATAAATACACCTTCACTCCACCCACTAAGGTATGTAACTTCTGTCTRAAGCTGACCTACCTAGCTCGAACTCATACTAACTTGAGCATCAGAGTGCTCTACCTGTTTTTGCAGGTCTCCCCTCTCTAGCTCGCTACACTTCAGTTCGCTATAGAGACCTTCCTTACCCAGCTTGCTCTGCAACAGCTCGCTAGGGCCCAGCATAGGTCGTTCCACGACACTTGGGTAGATTTTTATATCAACAGTTGGCGCCGTCTGTGGGAACGACATTTTAAGTCATTTCTACCAAAGCATGCTATGACTCACGCAGTTTCTCAAAGCTCTAATATTCCCGATAATCAGGTGGACCTTCAAAGCTCTTGATGGTCTTCCACTGCCACAAAATCATCTTGTTCAAGATCTTCCTCGGACGATGACCTTCCTATCAAGGAAGACTTTCTCCTCACGACGACTCTCCCAAGGGAGACCTACTCCACGAGGAAGACCTCATAGTTGAGGATGACCTTCCCCTCGACAACGACTCTCCAAAGGGAGATCTAGTTCAAAAAGAAGACCTAATAGTCGAGGATGATCTTCCCCTTGACGACAACTCTTCCAAGGGAGACCTACTCCAAAAGGAAGATCTCATAGTTGAGGTCTTCCCTCAACGACAACTCTCCAAAGGGAGATCTACTTCAAGAGGAAAACCTCATAATCGAGGATGACCTTTTCCTCGACGACGACAAGTCTCTCAAGGGTACCTACTCCAAGAGTAATACCTCATGATCAATGATGAMCTTCCCCTCAACGACGACTTTCTCTCAAAGAAGATCAACTCCGAGAGGAAKATCTCATAATTGAGGATGACCTTCCCCTCGACGATGACTCTCTCAAGGATGACATTCCTCTCAACAACAAATCTCTCAAGGGAGACCTACTACAAGAAGAAGATCTCATAATCAAGGATGAACTCTCATCATTGGATCATATTCGAGCTAGCACGACAGCCGACCTAAGAGTTGCCGACGTATACTCAATGGAGGCACCAAAATATAAAGTATGCGTATCATCAAACTCCTAAGTGCCCAGCTTAGGCTGAGTTGCTCCAAGCTCAACTTCAAATTCGCAAGCACCAAGCCTAGGTCGAGCTGCTCCAAACTCCAACTTAAAAACCTTAAGCGTTCGACTTAGGTCGAGCTCTTCTAAGCTCCAACTTCAAACTCCTAAGCACCTAGCTTAGGCCRAGCTCATCTAAGTTTCGAGCTCAAACTCTTAAACACARCTTGAGCCGAGCTTCTCCAAGCCTAAGCTCAAATCTTTAAGCACCCAACTTAAGCCGAGTTTCTCCAAGCATCAAACATAATCAACATGGTAAGCTCAAGTCAAGCTTCTTAAAGCACTAACCTTGAACAACACATAATCAATCATTCTTAAAACATCAAGCTTAGCCGAGTTTCTCAAAGCTTTTAACTCAAGCAACGTGTCATCAAGATGAATTTCCCCTAAGGCCAGATAGTGAATACACCCAAAGGCGATAGCTTGTAGAGAGATARAGCTCATCTTCACCTAAAGGGGGAGCTTCCATATAAGCTCATCACCATTAAAAGGAAGAGTTGCAGTTATATAGCTCACCCCCAATCAACAGGAGAGCTTCCATCAGATAACTCATCTCTACCTAAAGGAAGAGCTTTCATCCAATAGCTCATCCCCGCCTAAAGGAAGAACTTTAATGTCAGTTCATCATTGMAAGAAAAATTTCTTGCTAAGCTCATCATAAGAGCTTCTTGTTAGGTTTTATGCCCTAAACTCGTGGATTGTAAACATAAAACAAATATTAATCCAATAAAGTTGTTATTGATGTTTCTCTTACAATTGCATTAACCCAAATCCAATAAACTAACATCTGAGGTTAGGTCATGTAACTGGAATAGAATATAACAGATACACAGTATATATTTAATATGAAGTGTATATATTTGATATAYAGTGTATATATATACAGTATATATTCAATGTACAGATGGATAATGTTTCAGTAGTAACCTAAAGGATCTATAGTATATGGATAAGGTTGGGTACCTTATCTTGGTAACACTATGGATACGTCCCACTTTTTAATAGTTACAAATGACTTGATCCAGGTCGTTCGTGTGGTGACATGCGAGTGAGGGTATCCTATACAATGAGTTTGTATAAGACCGGACCGCGAAATAATTAATCTTTAGCTGTAACACTGATAGCTAAGATCTGCAGTAGTGACATATTGGAAGTTGAAGAGCCGTTTTGTATTATACTTTAGCCTCCTCCAATCATTACTTAGGCCGACATAGGAAATTAAGGATGTTGYTGGGTAGTGTTTTCGTCAGTCCCAAAGTATGAGGTTTTAATACCTTRGCTATTAACAACCTCTCTTTTTGGGTCACATGGAGTTCATGTTTCAGTCAGCTTGCCGAGTCATGGGCTCAATTCTTGTCATGTTGCCTCTTCAATCACTTTTACTCCAATTTTTCTCTCTAATTTATCTAATTATTTTATGTTTCCTCCCAATACTTTATTCCTAYAAAATATATCTTATGTGCGTAAATCTATCATGGATAAACGAAAATTAATGTATATTTCCTATATAAATCTCTTAAAATATAGCTCATAAAGCGTGCTATCAACAACCTCTCTTTTTTCACCACATGGTGAACGTTTAAGGCGGCCCAACACATTTTGTGCAAGCTTGAAACTCTACGACCAAATGCACATATATGCTTCAAATCACATCTACAAGTATCTTAATGTTCCACTTTGTTCTTTCAAGGAGAAAAAATAAAGGGACTTGTTTCTGTTGAATTTTGAAATGTGCGAGATTTGAGCGAGCTGACTGGTGAGATGAGCTAGACGGCTGAACAGGAAGACCTGCACAAGGAACAAATACTCTCACGCTCAAGTCAACCCAAAATCTGAATTTTTAGGTCAATTACAGACGAAATTGCAAACTTGACTRAGAGAAGTGGTGATGTATTTATAAGGGCTATGTGAGAATCTTTCTATTACGACAACTGTTAATATGTTACTAAGATTGTTGAATTGTTTGAGGCTCCAAGTTAAAGGCAGCGAGCTGCGCAGGTTGGTACCATTAGACTGATGGTAKACCTCAATTCTTGGTCCATATGGAATCCTTTGATTCTTCCTCCTAACAGGACTCTTAGCCTTTAGCCTTTTGCTTGTTGAAATCAAGCTATCTGGTGTCGACTTAGTTTTGGAGATAGGATTTCATAATGTTGAAATAGAATCAATCTCAACCAAACTATAAGCTTGTTCAATAGAGGTATTTTCATAACTTGGATTGTCTCTGCAACTAAGATAGAGAGATTACTGAACGTAGTCCATATGACACGTTTACTCATAATGATCACTTTTTAAAAGTAGAAGGACCAAAATGGAGATTTTGAAAATATATTAAAAGAATTCATGTATTTGGTTTCTTTGCCTTAAACGAACAGGGTTCAATAGTTCATGTTGTTGATTGGTGGCAATTCATGACCTGACTGTTTCTTCTCTCTGTGATTTCTATGGATACTATCGAAGAAGGGGACTATTTTTTGCACTATTTTGAGGAATGAAAGTTCAACAATTGCCCATTTTCCCTTYGATYCTCATGAAAGAAGAAAAAAGGCAGTATAGAGATGATTGTTAGTTAACTCAAATTGCAAGTTCGAATTTTAGTTTTTGAATTTGTCTAGTCCAAGTCCTAGTTTCTAGAAGTTGTTAGTGTTATTTTTTGTTATGGTCAAGTCAAGTAGGTTGCTATTCTTATGGCTAGTGGAGTAAGTTGCCTTTTATATAGAATTAGTTGAGTCTATTTTTAGACTTGGGGTGTGTATGTATATGTAGCATTATTGAATGAAATACACACTTCCCTGCTTTTTTTATTTCTCTCTCAATAATAAGAATTATAGTGATATCATAGCCTTAAATTCTTAAGGAATCYGTGAGTGAGGATTAGTGAAATATCCTCAAGAGAAATCGAGTGATACACTTGTGAGAGTTGTGTTCAATGGAGTTAGGATCAAACAATCTTTCTTTACTGCCTCCACCAGTGTTTGATGGTGAAAACTACCAAGCATGGGCAATCARAATACAAGTCTACATGGAGGGTTGTGATTATTGGGAAGCAATTGAGCAAGATTATGAAATTGCTCCACTTCCTGATAATCCAACAATGCATCAGAGCAAGACTATTAAGGAGAGGGTAACCAGGAAGGCAAAGGCTCGAGCTTACCTATATGCAGTTGTGTCTCTTGTCATTTTCAACATAATTATGGCCTTGAAGTCAGCAAAGGAGACTTGGTGATGCAAATCCAACCACGGATCCATTGACTGTACCTGAGGGACCAATTACAAGAAGCAAAGCAAAGAAGATTCAAGAGGTTTTCATAATACATCTTCAAAGGCTAGCTAATGCACACAAGGAGACAAAGATTTCTGAGGCAAAAATTCTTTACAATGTTAATTTAATGAGTCAAGAAGAGAATGGAGCAAAGATGGCACGRGAAAAGTTGTCTATTTTGAGAGATGGCACGGAGGACAAAAAAAGTGTGCAGATTGGTGAACAGGTGCCTTTGCAGATTGCACCTCTTGGGAGTTTGTGATGTCAAAGCTTGTCAAATCTCATCCAAACGTAAAGCGCCTCCTAMATGTGATTTCCAAGACAATTTAAAGCAATTTTACGTTTTTGGATTCACATTTAGTTGTCTAGTTTGATGTGCAATCATGTTTTAATTTGCATGTCTTATTTTCTACA
>NW_019104610.1:578591-611130 GCF_001995035.1 Momordica charantia
ACCAAATTTGAAAGTACATGAACCAAAGTGAATATTTTGAAAATGCAGGTACCAAAAAAACTAAAGAAAGTACAAGTACCAAAATGATAATTTAACCTTTAGATTTTTATGAGGGGCAATGGTAGCACTACTAAAAATTGTCTTTTTCTTGACGAAAAAAGCGTCAGGAAAGGCTTGAAAAACTTCAGACAAAATCCTTCCCGACGTTTTTTCCTTTGTCAATAAAAACATCGGGAAAAGTCCGAGTGGATATRATCTAAAGTTTTCTTTGGTTCTTAACATATACACCCAAAGTTTTCTTGAATAATCATCAATCAGACTTAAGAAATATCTCCATGAGTCATAACTCTCGAAGGCCCCCATAGATCCGAGTGGATATAATCCAACTTTTTAGCAAATTTATGATTAGCAGCCGAGAAACTTTGTCTGGCTGCTTTTCCCAAGATGCAATGCTCACAAAAAGTTAGCTTTGAACGAGCTAATTTTCTAAGAAGTCCCTGTTTATACAAATTATCCAAGCCTTTAAGACTAACATGACCCAACCTCTTATGCCRTAGGTTGGTCCATCAGTAGTAGTGTTAGTTTCTCCAATCAGTGTACTTCCTTGAAGTACATACAGRCCATTTATAAGAATACCTTTCAATTTTACAGCTACATCCTTACAGAAGTATAAGCAAAATCAGTTTTGTGTAATGTACCAAGAGAAATCAAATTTCTTTTTAGACCAGGGACATATCTAACAGATGACAGTTTTTACAGACCCATCAGCTAGTTTCAAGTTTACTGAGCCATTACCTTTGATTACACAATATTGATTGTTGCCCATTACCACATTTCCTGAATCAAACTCATTCAGTTCAGAAAAAAGTGCTTATGAGGAGTCATATGAAACGTGATCCTGAATCCATGATCCACTCATCTGTTTCATTTCCATTAGATACCATCAATACCTCAGYCGATTCATACCCCTCCATCACATTTACAGCAGTTTTATATYCCTTTTTTTCAGGCAATTTTCTCTTCTTTTTTAGCTGAGGACAATGGCAATAATGACAAATTATTTTMTGTTCCTTACCATCAGTAGGTTGAGACTTTTGAAAACCTCTCTGACTTTTATTTCCTTTATGGTATTGATTTCTCTTAAATTTTCCTTTAGAAAATAAGGCCTCTTAATCTTTCTTCTCATTTTTGAACTCAAGTTCCTTAGATCTCAAAGAATCAAGTACTAAATTTAAGGTAAGAGTATCTCTGCCATATTTAATGGCTGCTTTCACTTTATACTTCTCTAATTTAAGAGGATTACTGCTTGATTCTCTCCACTTAATTTTTCCCTCGAATTAGCCAAGTCCAAACAAATGACATTAAATTCATAAATATTAYCCTCCAACGATTTTGAAGGACCCATCTTATAGCTAAATATTCTTTCTTTTAAATAAATCTTGTTTGTCAAAGATTTGGACATGTACAGTTTTTCAAGTTTCTCCCAAAGTTCTATCACAGTTTCGATGTCACTAACTCTCCTCAAAACATTATCCGAAAGATGAAGTATTAAGGTACTACAAGCAATATCATTCATTTCTTGTTTCTTCTCTACAGTGAGAGTTTCGGGCAACTTACTAGGATCATCGAGAACCTTCGCCACCTTCTGCTGGACAAGAAGCGCTTTCATTCTCTTTCACCATAATCCGAAGTCACCCTTCCATCGAACTTCTCCAATTCAAACTTTGTTGACATCCTGAACCTCAATTTCTGAATCTTGAAAGTATCAAAGTAGAAGAATCACGCATTAACAACAAGAATCCACAAACCTGACTCTGATACCAAATTGTAAGATRTAGAAAAACTAGCAATTACACCTTAGGGGAGCAAACAAAAACACATATCTAGAATAGAAGAAGGAAGACACAAAAATTTAAGTGGTTCGATCAAGGATGATCTACGTTTACTGCTGAATCAGAGTTGATGAGTTGTATTGATTTCTCAAAAGAGGAGCAAACACACCCATAAGCCAAGAAAACTGATCTTTATCTCACATCCCCGAAACCTCCGTACACGCAAACTCTCTTAACTAAAAAATAGACTGGATTAGTTAGCTTTAGCTAATTGGGTTTAAGGGATAAAACTACTTACAAAGTATGAGGATTATGTGAAATCAGTAAAAAATAATAACATAACAATACAGTAACAAAAAAAACTAAAGAATGTACAAGGACCAAAATGATATTTTAACMTTTAGATTTTTACGRGGAACACTACCAAAAATTGCCTTTTTCTTGACGARAAAAAGCATCAGGAAAGGCTCGAAAAACGTCAGCCAAAATCCTTTTCGACGTTTTTCCTTTGTCAAGAAAAACGTCGGGAAAAGTCCGTTGGGAGATCCCATCTCGACAAAATTTATCAAAAGAATGGGATGTTTTTAGACATTTTGAAAAACGTCGGGATGGCTCACATTTCCCAATGTTTTAACAACACGTCGGGGAAAGTCCCGACGCTTCAGCTAGACATTGGGAAATGGGACTTTTCGTGATAGTTTTTTAAACATGGGGAAATGGGACTTTTCCCGATGGATTTTTAGACGTCGGGAAAAGTTTWTTTATTTATTTTTAATGTCCTATTCCCTAGCCAATATACAGTTTTTCTAAAAAAAWATATATTTTTTGTACCTAAAATTTCAATATTAAATCCTAAATACTTGTTACACAAAGAAAACAATATGATAAAACGAATCTATCATTAAACTACAGATAATCTGTTACAATTGTTTTCTTGTGCAGACTAGTACAAATAGTCTATTACAAAATTATCATAAAACTAAATAAGTAATCTAGAAAGCTTCCATATTCTTCTATGGCAAGATCTTTGCAATAACATCAAACTTGAGCATGACGTGTAAGTATATATATATAATTTCGTAAAATTTAGGTGGCCATGACCCTCAATGACATCAAAAGAAAAATAAATAAATGATACATTATATGCCCATTATATAAATGTTGATTGGTTTGGCACAGACAAATGATATTTTATCAGAAAAAAAAAAAAAAAAGACAAATGACAGAAGAAAGTAGATAATTGATTCCACAACTTTCACAAGTTGGAATTTGTACATTAAAAATTTTGAACTTCATCATCTCTATTAAATTTTATCAAATCTAACAAGATAACAAGTATGAGACCTTCAAAAAACGATATAAGTATTTTGATTTCTCGTCCGAAGAGGAAAGAAACTCAAAAAGTGACTTTTCTGCTATATAAATGAATACAAAAAAAGGGCAACCACCAAGTTTTCTACTTCAATCAATAGTTTTCTACTTCAATCAATAGTGCTCCTAACTTTATTGCGAGTTAAGAATCTCATCAGATCCTACACAGTGATAAAGTTTTTATCGYCGTTAAAGTCGAGAGAGAAGTCTCTAAAACCGTAAAAAGTAATATGGTATGATAAGTGAGAGCCAAAATGTCCGAAGGTCACAACCAAAGATATACATGCACACAAAATTTCAAGTGAAGCTACAGAAATTCTTCAGAAAACTGATCAAAACTGCACAGTTCCATTCAAAGCACATATGTGCAGCAAAATTTTCATATCGACATATATTCGTGATAGAAAACACCTCATTTCGAAAACTTTCAAACACAATACTCTTTCATCCTTTTTTTTTCTTTTTTTTTTCTTTTTTCTTTTCTGCTTTTTGTTCTCTACACCAGTGAAAATAATGAGACAAATTTGAGAGCAATCAACTACAGAAGAACTTATAAGTAAAATTGAGATTTCAAGAAAACTTATTATGTAGCAAGTCCTGTAAAATTCCATTTAAAAAAAAATTAATATGAAGATAGGGACTAGAAATTCGAAAACAGCCCCCTCATATCTTGTTTCCACTCAGAAGAATGAAAACCTCATGCCATTGCTTGCTGCAAACAAGTTGTACTCTTCAATGGCAGTGTCCTTCTTATTGAAAGCGTGACCATTGTCGACAACATCTGCTTCACTATTTCTCGGAAAAACCCCGGTATCATCTTCCTTGGAAGGCATGAGATTTAATTTACCTCCTGTTGAAAGTGCAACAGGCCCTCCAAAATGGAATAATGAAAAGCTTGAGCTGCCTTTTTGCAATTTGGAAGTATCATTTTGCTTACAATCTCCGCTTGGTGGCGAACCAAGTGCATATGGGAGTCCAGCAGTAACGACAACGTCTGGGTTAGCTACATCCGAGCTTTCTGCTATTGCACCAGCTTTGGAGACCTGACTTCGATCTTCGACATATATACCATTGCTGGCTTTAGCAGCTGGCTGATAAATAGGAACCGGGCTCGGGTTGAAGACGGGAGTAGCTAGATGATGCAAATGGCCATATTGCATGCAGAACCGTGGATTTCCATCTAAACCATACCCAAGAGGATTGGCATATAGACAGTGGTTTGAATAGGAGAAAGGCATCATCCCATTAGCATGAGCTGCTGGCCATGAAACTGAATTTTGATGGTAATAACCCATTGATGGAGGAACCTGAAACACTGGAAAGTGAATATTTTGGTTCTGAATTGAAGGAAGTGTCACTTGACATGGGGAATCCAAACTAACAGCAGAGAATCCTGCTTCAAAGTTATGGGGAACGTTCATCGGTGCGTTTCCTAGAACCTTACATCCCTCATTATCTTGTGGAAGACCGAAATGAATTCTAGTCCCCATGGATTCTCCTCCATTTACTTTGTCCATCCTTATCTCATGACGTTCAGAGAAGCCATTCTGAATGGATGCAGAAGATTCTTTTCCYTCTGATGATTGATGGCTAGCATCTTCTGAGTCTGATGTGGATGATGATTCCAGATTTCCATGGTTCGAGCAGATGGYATTACTGTCTCCTTCACTTAGGCATGATGAGCAGTTATCAGAACTTAAAGAGCTGGTTCCTACATGGTTATTCTTCCCACTGGATCTCAATGTTGAGTTTATTGTCGAATTTATAGAACACTGTGTAGCCTCCTCACATGCATCTTCTTCTACGTTTTTATGATCTTTTGGTTCAGTAGGAAGTCCATTTTGGAAGACTTCATCTGATTCAATACCAGAGGTTGATTCGGTGGAATTACTCTCCTCTTGATCAACTTTACCCGAAGCTACACTAACTTCACCACTGCACACGTCATGCCTTGACTTTGCAAGGTCATAATCAGGTTCCACACCGAACTTGAAAGTCGAAGACTTCATTGCAACATTTGGGTCTGAGTTACTTCTAGGATATTTCTTCTGTGATTCCATGGGCTCCCAAACTTTCTTTGAATAAACAAAATCTTTACCAGGAGAATTGTTTGATAAAGCAGCTTTGTTTTTCAGTCTTCCGCTGTCACGAGACTGATCTCCATAGCCGTACTTGTTAGAACGATAACTTTGCTTGGACATATCAAATGAAGATTCTGACTTGCTCACAGATTTGGCATCTCGGTTAACTCTAACTGAAGAAACAAATRGCTCTACCTTTTTGTTAAATTCATTATTTTGGCTACAGATGCAGGAACGGTAATCAWAAGACACCCGGTTGTTGGAAGAGTGCAACTTCTCATTGAACTTAGAGCCATGTCGACCATAGGCCTTTATTGAGTTTGATCTTAATTTCCTGTTTGTCCCATTCATACTCCTCGAAGGATTCTCCAAACTATCACCATAATATCTTTGCTCAGATCTATTAACCAGAGCCCCATTTTCTGAAACAACTGTAAATCGGCGCCTCTCCGACCACTTGAAAGATTGATCTTGAACTTCCTTTGGAAATTTTAATCTCCAGCGAGAAAATTTTGATTGGTCAACTATGAAAGACTCATTTCCATCGTTCCCATCAGTAGGTTTCCCATCAAAGCTATCATCATATGAATTTTGCACTTCAGAAATAATAGATTCATCTAAAAATTGCTCATCCAGCATATCAGAAGATTCAGGCATGCTGGCATCACATGCATCACCCACTGAATCGGAATTTGGCTCCAAAACACAGGGGGACAAATCTTCCAAGACATCAGAATGAGCACATACTTCAGCTGATTCAGAACAAGTCTTATCTTTATCCTTTTCCTTTCCTTTTAATCTTTCTTTTCTTCGGAGCTTCTTCTCTCTTTCTTTTGTCCTTTTGCGCTCTTTGCGTTCTTTTTCTTCACGCTTTTCCTTCTCTTCTTCTTCAAGAAGTTTCATCTGCAGCAAAATCCGCAAAGGTGAGCAGTAAAGAGAGATCTTAATTTTGGTAACTAAACTTCTGAGTAATGATATAGCTAGCAGTGAAACCTGCTTTTCTAGAGTAATGATTTCTTTGCATGCTATGTGAATTCGTTCTTCAAGTAATTTTAGTGCAAGACAAACAAAGATGCTATGTGCATTTTGGCGTGCTGTTCCTTCTCTGAATGCTTTTTCAACCTGAAAAAGGCCACAAAGTATAAGAATAAAAATAATCCACAATTCCTAGGCAAAACTGAGATTGGTACCAGTAATAGATTTCCAGTCAAAGAAGCTAGAAGAATAGATAGCACTAGAAAATACCCTTGATAARCAGGACTGAGAAGAAAAGAGACTACAATTTTGAACTTTTCAATCGGATTTTAATAAGCAGCTGGGCTAATCTGATGAGAGGAAAAAATTCAAGAGAAATTTCTTTGAAATGAGAAAAGTATCATTCATGTAGGAAAACAATAGGATAATATTCCACTTTACTTGTGCATTGTTTTAATGTCAAATTGGATAATATTTTCTACTCGAAATTAAAAAAAAAAATTGTAATACAATACAATGTAAATAGATTTAAGTTGAACTTCACTTAGACTTTCATTAAGAATGGAGGATATAAAAAAAATGGAGATGAGATATCCCACCAAGCCAAGGTGATGCGCCAGATTTAGTTTAATGGTGCCACTAGCCACGGACAAGAAGGAAATCTGTTTAGAACGGAGAAACCTCCCCAAATTCTCTCTGACAACCCTTCTATAGAATAATGTCCAAAAGTTGTTTTTTTTTTTTCCATAAGAAACATCACTTTCATTATCAAAAGAGACAGTACAAAATGGGGAGATGAGATATCCCCTCAGGCCGTGGGATTACAAAAAAGACTCCCAATTGGCAAAGATTTGAGAGATACAATAATTACAAAAAAACCTTTGTACTAGCAGCCTATGAAGAAGCAAAAATTTTTACAACTTCCCAAAACATTTTCCTATCGGTCTCTTCTCCTCAAAACGTTCCATTGTTCCTTTCAAACCATAATCTCCACACCAAAACAACCACCCCACGAGTCCACAGAATCTTCGCATGCTCTTTCAGATAAGGACCTTGGATGAGCTGAAGGAGAGCGTCCGGAGCCGAGTTTGGAAAGCACCAAGTGAGCTTGAAAATCTGGAAGAGCTCCTTCCAACAACTTACCGCAAAAGGACAATTGAAGAAAAGATGCCACATGGTTTCCTTACTCTTCTTGCATAAAACACACCAGCTAGGGGAGAGATTAAGAAAGGGTATTTGTTCTTGGAGGGTACCATGGGTCTTCAGCTCCCATGCATCAGCAGCCACATGAAAACTTTTACTTTTTTAGGGACCTCTAGATGTCACAGAAAAGCTCCCTCGAACTGATCTCCTTCTATATTCCGTTGATTTAGGCATTTAGTGAGGGATTTGACAGAGAATAAGACGGAGTTTTCAAGGGACCAGATTCTCCTGTCATTCATGGTTGACATGTTAATGACTTCTAGAAGAAGTATCAACTCAGCCCACTCATCTACTTCCATTTCTGCCAAATTTCTTCTTGCTCTACAGTGAGATTCTTTGTTGAAGACACTCTGAACAATCTCGGGTAGACTCTGGAGAGAGGTTTGAAGCCAAGGGTCCTTCTAGAACAAAGTTTTGTCTCCCTTGCCCACCTTTGTTTTATACCATCTCTCAGCACCCTGACAGCACTTGACAATGCGGACCCAGGGACCTTTGAACAGCACAACACCTTTAATGGTTGGCCACCATTCCGTATCCTGGAGATGATATTTGCTAGCAATCACATCTCTCCACAGAGCTTCAGTTTCGGTCATAAATCTCCATCCCCATTAGCTAGGAGAGCATAGTTTTTGTTTGACAAGTTACCTAAACCTATTCCTCCCAACTTAACCGACTTAGTGACCACCTCCCACCGAATGGGGTGAGGACAACCCCCCTTGTTGACTGTTTTCCAGAAAAAATCCCTTATTAGCTTCTCCATTCTGGAAATGACTTGCTTTGGACATTTAAACATGGAGAAGTAACACAATGGGATGCTCGAGAGCACGGACTTAGCCAAGGTAGCCTTCCTTCTCTGGAGAGATTTAGAGAGTTCCATTTCACTAGCCTTCTTTCTACTTTTTCCTCCACCAGCTGCCAAAAAGCTTTCTTGTTAGCTTTACCTGCAAGCGGCATTCCCAGATAGGACAAAGGCCAAGACCCTGCTGCACAATCCCAAAGATTGGCCGTGGTCATCAGCTCCTCTTCGGACACATTTACACCAACCACTCGCGATTTGGCCAAATTAATTTTAAACCCTGAGATCTCTTCAAAGCAGCAAACCATCTCCTTTATATTTACCAATAAAGATTTATCATCTGTGGAAAAAACTAGTGTGTCGTCTGCGAATTGAAGGTGGTTAACATGTACCCCATTAGCACCCACATGGAAACCTTTTAAGCAGCCTTCCATCACTCCTTTGTCAAGCAAACTACTCAACACATCAGCAACCAGGACTTAAAGGAAAGGGGCTAAAGGATCACCTTGGCGTAGGCCTCAAGAGGCTTTGATTCGGCCACGCAGTCTTCCATTTATTAAGATGGAGAAAGAAGTATTCGAGATACAGCCCTTAATCCACGAGATCCATCGAGCCCTAAATCCTTTCCTATGAAGCACTTTGAGGAGAAAATCCCAATCCACCATATCATAAGCTTTTTCAAAATCTAGCTTTATATGATCCATCCTTTTCCTTCTTGGTTTTATACTCATCAACCAGCTCATTTGCCACTAGGATTGGATCCAAAAGTTGCCTTCCTTGTATGAAGGCTGATTGATTTTTTCTCCCTGTCCATCCATTACCTCAAAACTAAGTCCATTACGATTTAAAAGGGGCTCCTTATAGCCTCACAAACACTAATTAACAAATTTAAAAAATAAAAAAAAAACAAAAAAAAAACTAATTAACCCAATACTAATGATGGGACTAAAATAATTAACTAAATAAATAACAAATTAACATGTTATTCGTCTCACATCACAAGAGAAAGATTGGCACCAAATCATAATTAACTCTTTCAAAAGAGAGCATTGAGTAGAGGTAAAAAGTCTAACTAGATCTCAAAATATAATGGACATTTCTCACACCATTAGTTTTTAATGACTTGGAATCAAAGCAGTTTAGCTCTTTCCTATAATTGGGAAAATCCGCACCTACCCCAAGGCCCAGACCCAGGAGACATCAAGGCTGGCCAAATCATGAACTCCTTCCCAAATTCTATCCCTATCATCGCAAATCCAATAGTTTCTTTCTAGCCAAAGCCGCCAATACATACTTCAGTTGCATTATTCCAGACTCCAGAGGACCTTAGTCCTCCATTTAAAATTATGTCCCCTCAACAGTTTCTTTTATAGGAAAAATACGAATTCAATAACCACAAGAGAGAGGATATACTAGAAGGGAAAGGAGATGAGATATCCCCAACCAGCCAATGGGATTGCAAAAAGGACTCCTCGTTGGCATAAATTTGCATCAAGCCATAATTACAAAAATCATTATAAAGGGAACAGAGAAAAGTTTGACTTGATCCCAGCAACATCAGGATAAGAGTCTAACCCCCTGAAAAATTCAAACCAGTCACCACTAAATTATACCACATTATTCTTGCTTTGCCCCGTTTCAAAAGAGAGCAAAAAACCCAAGAAAAATTGAAGCTGAGGAGGACCTCCCAAAACTTCATACTCCAATAAACAAAGAAACAGCTGATGACTTTGAGTTGCATTTGCTTCCGTACACAGTGGATAACCAACTTAGTAGCAAGATAGGAAATGAACATCTTCCTGTGATCTCTCAACTGTATTTATTTAGCACCTTCAGACAAACCAACCAACACAAGAACTTGACTTATTTGGCCCTTTACCTCCACATTGATATAGTTGGTAGCATGGAATTGGTACTCATTAACCTTTAGAATAAGGCAACAAAACTCATTAAGCTCACTACATTCAGATTCCTCCTAGTTAAAAATTTCCAGGACTTGTATTGTCTGAAGCCTTTGGTGCCAATGTGACAACAAAAAAGGAATGAATATCTACGTCAATGATTGCACGACCAGCCACCAATTCTTCCTAAAACAAGTTTTATTACCAATACCAAGCCTGGTATTGGAGAATTCTCCTATTATATTGTTGGTTTTTATGTATTCCACCAAGGACTACGTAAATCCTTTTTTGGTCTCTTGTAAACCACCCTTTCTTCTCTTCCCACACAAACTTGTCTTTGATGTGGTGCCAAAGTTCATTTTTTTAATAATGAAATCTCGGTACCCACTTAAAGAACTCATCACTAGTCATATTTCTGACACAGTTACCTCTTTGAAAGCAAGCTTTATTTCACCAATGAGAGGATTTGGATAGAGAAGTCAATAGCTGGATAAGTTTGTTGAGCAAACYGAATTCTTTTTGGGTGGGAATGGGGGACGATAAGCTGGATTGGACCCTTGAGAGTGGAAAATGTTTTACCACTAGATCTATGTTCTTGAAACTTTGAGAGACACAACCCAAGCTAAGAACCCCTTTGAGGGGGGGATGGGATGAGTTGGATGACCAATGAATTCTTTAAAAATACCTGAACATCTTGAAAGCATATCTAGTAAAGGTGTTCCAAGACTTTTTTGAGAAAAGTATCATAAACAATTGTTCCAATGAAACTTATATTTGCCTTATTCCTAAGAAGGTAGGGCTTCAGACACTAGGGATTTTAGGCCTATAAGTTTGGTTTTCCCTTTACAAGCTGATTGCAATAGATGGGGAAAGTGGATAGTGGGTTGTATCTCCTCTGCGAATTTCTCTATTATGATTAATAGTAAGCCTAGAGGCAAGATTTTTGCCAAAAGAGGTTTAAGAAAAGGGGATCTCCTCTCCCTCTTTCTTTTTACTATAATTGGTGACTCTTTAAGCTGTTTGATTCATTTTTTGTGTTGAAAGAAATATTGTCCAAGGTTTTATGCTGGGGGAGTCAGTGGAGCTTCACTCATTTACAATTCGCAAATGACGTGCTTCTATTTTGCCCAGATATTTTTGAGTTGATGGAAAATTGGTGGAGAATTTTTCACATCTTCGTCCTGGTCTCTGGGCTGGTTTTGAAGTTTGAACACCTCAAAAACTTCTTTGACCAGGATAAATTGTAGTAATTCAGAGGTTGACAGATGGGCTTCTAAGTTTGCCCGTAAGAGATAAGAGTTGTCTTGCTGCTACCTTGGATTCCCTCTGGGGGGAAATCAGTCTGATGTGGTTTTATGGGCCCTTGGAAGATAAAATGAAGGCTAGAATCGATAAATGGATAAATCTCCCTCTCTATAAGGGGGGAAGACTCATTTTAGCGCAAGTAGTCCTAAATAGCCTTCCGGTTTATTATTTCTCAATCTTAAAGGCGCCAAATGCTGTCATTGTAGCAATGGAGAAGCTGATTAGGGATTTTATTTGGAGAGGGGGAACCCAAAAGAAGGGTAGTCGTAAGTGGACCTCTTTGCCTCAACAACGTGGTGGTTTAGACGTCGGTTCACTGAAACAGAGAAACAAGGCACTTCTCCTTAAATGGATATGGAGGTTTTCTCATGAAGATTCTGGGTTATGGCACAAAGTCATTGCTGCAATTTACGGCCTCAAGGCACATGGCTGGTCAACAAGAACGGCAAAAGATACGGCTAGAGCTAGACCATGGTTGATATTTGACAAAAATAGGCAGGGCTTTATGAATTTCGTGACATTTAAAGCTTCAAATGGGGGAAGAATGAGATTCTGGGAAGATGTGTGGATAGATGCCTCCCCCTCTATCTTCTCTCTTTCCAGATTTCTATGGCCTCTCTAGGAAAGGTTGTTCTATTGCTCATTGTTGGGTGGAAAGTTCCAGTACTTGGGATCTTGGCTTCAGAAGGAATCGTTTTGATAGGGAGATTCCTAGATGGATCTTACTAACAGAGAAGCCAGACTTAGTGCAAATTTGGCATTGGAAGGATACAATATGGTGGAAGGCCGACAGCGGCGGCAACTTCTCAACCAAATCTGCTTTCTCCATACTATTTAAGCCCCTGTGGTATAAATTACAGCTGGAATTTCAAAGTGCCCAAGAAAGTTATATTCTTTCTTTGGTCATTGTTTTACAGAAGCGTGAATACAGTGGATAGGCTTTAGAAACGGTTTCCGTGCTTTATCTCCCTCTTGTTGCTGCCTGTGTAAGAGAAATGAAGAAACGGTGGACCACCTTCTTTGCATTGCTCTTTTACTTGTGGTAATTGGTCTTTCATTAGATCTCAGTTGGGTTTTATCCTTCTGTCTTCCTCAAAGAATTGATGATCTTATTTTGGAAAATTTTGGTGGCTCTCTTCTAAAGGGTAAACTTAGGATATTATGGAATTGCACAGTTTGACCCTTACTCTAGATGCTTTGGAGAGAACGAAATTGTACAATTTTAGAAGGGAAAAAGACCCTTCAGGATTCTTTTTGTCATAAGCATATAGCACACTGTTTCTTGGTGGGTTACAAGCTATAAGAAATTCTTCTTTTGTAATTATATTCTCTTTATGATTGTCAAAGATTGGAAAGCTACTCTAGTTAACTTGTGGGGAGACTACTTGATCACTATAACACAATATAAATATTAAATTTGCAAATATAAAATGAATTAAACTTAGAGTTTTGTGTGATATAGACTAGTATAAAAAAGGCATTTGGATTCACGGGTAACTATAATACATTTCCATGCATAAATCTTACAAGACAAATACACAATCCAAATATTTTTAGACATCARAAAGCGTTAGGGTAAAATAAAACAACTACCTAATGATGCTGAACATTCAGATTCTCAAGCATCTGAATGCTATGCATCCAAAGATGTTGAATTCAAATTCCCAACAAAAGAATTGACCCATTGGTAAACTGCAGCAAGTAGACTTCAATATTGAAATTAGTTTTAAGTTTTTGAGAACTTCTCCTCCTATCTCTCTTCTCCCTAATTCTTTCCAATTTTCCCTATCTTATAGTTCTCTATTATCCACTCTTTCCATTGTCACAAGCCAGGGAGGAATTACCTAGAAGAAATTGTAGCCACCTTAGTCCTCTTTTCTATATCTCATTAAAAAATAACTAAGTGAAAACAAGGAAAAACGAAAAAAAAAAACAAAAGAATTGTGTGTGTGTGTGTGTATGAACCAATAATGTCACTGAAAATAAGGCAAAATTTTTTCACCTGGTTTTATAGATGTAGTAATTTAACTTTTAATTGGTTTTTCCTTGTAAAGTGTCTAACTGGTAATAATATCCCTTGTGCTTAATAAAATTTCTTAGAGCAATAGAATTATCGTAGAGAAAGAATAATGCCACAAATGCAAATTGGCAAGAAAGCACAACCCACAAAGGTTGCAGACGACATGCCTGTTCTTTAAAGATGACAGTTGCAGCATCTAAAAGAAACTCCCGAGCAAGTTCAGGACTCTTAGCATGCTTTTGAGGACGAGAGCAATCTCCATCCAAATCGTTTGCATCTTTATCCATCGAATCATCCTCCTAAAAGCCACAAAATTCAGAGAAACAATTAGAGTTGTCAAGATTTAGAAGATGAAAAATTTGTCACCCACAAGAATTTTAAGTTCTTGAAATGTAAGATTGCACGGGCTTCTTCATAGCAGAAACAAGAAAACATTTAAATATTGAACATATGATTGACATACAAAAGTTTTTACAAAACAAAAAATTCCAGAGAGACAAAATTGCAAGAAAGAGAACAACCTCCTCCTCCTCGGCCTCTTCAGCATGCTCAAAAAACCTCCTAATATTTTCGCCTCTTGTGATTGTAACAAATCCATCACCAACTGAAAGCCTGCGATGAACACATTGTTGACCTTTCAATGCATGAGCTTTCACTGAAAGCTCAGTGCAGCGTCCATCTAATTTCCAAGCTCTGAGGGTGATAAAGCATGAATTTAAACCACCAAGATCTAGGCCATTCATTTTGACACTTCCGTTCATGCCAACATTTTCAAATTCCAAAATGTCAGATTTTCCTTCTCCTGTTCCAACAGCCCACTCAAAATAATGATAAGTCTCCACAGAGTCAGCAAAGGTTTGACGCCAATCAGCCTGGACAGTGTCATCCGATACCTGAAACAATAACAATTTTAAATTCTTTCACGCTGGTTTCAACAAGCACACAATCTTGAGAAACCTTACAGGATCAACAWAGTCATCATATTCATTCTAAAGTTGAAATGATAATCAATGACGGTAKAAGAGTGCTTAAAGTTGAATAAAAGTGCAAGGATGCACCTCATAATGAAATGCCATATCTGCAACACAAAACCAACTAGTGCAACAAGGTTCTCTCCTTATGCGCTTCAGCTCCTTCAGTTCCTTGAACTCACGGATTACATTTCTTCTGCAATCTCTACAAAACCTCTTGCTGTCAAACCTGTGAGAAAATCAATGTAATTAATTTAAGAAGCCAAAAAAAAATAATTACGGAGCAAGAAAAGTGCTGACAAGAGTAATTAAACAGAAATATATACACCAATGATTGCTCACCTTAATAGAATAAATAAGGCCCGTCTCCTATTTTCCTCAATTAGTAATGTTTTTAGTAGGAAACGAAGGATTTTATAAACRAAAGAATAAGATGTAAAAAATGACATGAGGTATTCCTATCAGCCAAGGGAGTTATAAAAAAGATTCTCAATTGGCATAGATTTGTATCAAATTGTAATTACAAAAATCTTATGAGATTAGACACCTATTTAGAAGTGAAAATTCTTATGCGATCCCAAAAAATGTCAAGGGGAGAGTCTTTGAATTCGTGCAACTAAATTAAGTGCCAGCAAAATATGCAAAATGATTAACTAGAACCRATGTTTCAAAACATTTTTGGGGCTTAACCATCGTGGGTGGCTCATTGGTCCAAAGGAGTTAGGATTAATTAAGAGAGAATGGGTTTAAATCCCATGATAGCCACCTACTTTAGAAATTACTAATTCCTATGTRTTTYCCAGCACCAAATGTTGTAGGATCAGACGGTTGCGCCATGAGATTCGTCGAAATGCACGTAAGCTGGCTTGGACACTCACGGATATCAAAGTATATATATATTTTTGGGGCTTACACCATGAGGCTCATCTCAAGTTTAGGCTCAAATTTTTGGTCTGGAGTCTTATGCTTTCTTTTGATCAAAAGAGGATTATGTCTCTTAAAGAAAAGGCTTATAGCTACATAAGATCCACTGAAGAGGCATAAAAACTAAAATGACAATAAAGGGTAGTACTAATTTGTCATATTCTTTAAACATATAAAAGTTCACTTATTTAATGTGAATACAACACAAGGCCGTAATTTAGCCCACTACTCCTTTTACCCCCGAGCCTTAAAAAATTAATGACAAAAAGTAAAGAATAAGTTGATCCATAATGATAATGTTGGGAATGAGATTTATAATATTTATTTAAGGTACTATTCATAGACATGATTTTTGCTATTCTTTCTTTTTTTTTTTAATACAACATCTGGGGTGGGGGACCGAACTCACAACCTCTTGGTTGTGGATATATGTCAATTACCGCTGAGCTATACTCGCTTTGACAACATGATTTTTGCTATTCTTTTCTTATACTTAAATATTTTTTCTTGCGAAAACAGATATTTCATGGACGTGATGAAATATAATATACAAAAAGGGGAAATCCCGAATCATCCAGTAGCTAATTTATATGATTATTGCGCTCAATACTTAATTTACATTTTTATGATTTTATTTTCTGGGGAGAAACACAATTTTCATTGATGTAGGGAAAACATGCAATATAGTAAATATCAAAGAAACAAAAAGACTGAAAAATCTCAAAATTATAGGTACAAATAAGACCACAAAAAGACATACTAACCCACATCATGAAAAACAACAACCCTTGTGCAAAAACTCACAAAAAAAGCCCTCCAGTTGGATAACAAGAGTATAATTAGAAGAAGAATTGGAAACTAGAAAGAGCCCTTAAGGGGCAGCCCAATTGGCAAGGAGGGTCTCTTGGTCATACTGGTTTAGAGGTCTCAAGTTCGAACCTTCTGATGAGCTTAATACAAAAAATCTTTGATGTCTCCTGGGTCCGGACCTTGGGGTGTGGGCGGGTGACCCTGGTGTAGGGTAGCAAAGCTCCGATTCCCCGTTATAAAAAAAAACAAAAAAAAAAGAAAGAAAGAGAACATAGTGAAGAGCTATGGAACTTAGCCAACTCGGCTCCTTCCTTTCCCTTGTAGATCCATAGTTTCTTTATATTCAACTTGCCAAGAAAAGGCATTTTTAGTATGGACCCACAAAATATTTTCCTTTCTCCTGCAACTTTGACTAATCAATAATTGCTCGAGATTATCTTCAGCCCACTCATTAAAACCCAAGAAACTTGAAACATTTGCAACAATCGAAGCCAAAAAATTCCAGCTAAAACCCAATGGAAGACTAAGTGATTCACCTCTTCCTTTTCACATTTACGTAAAGAACAATTTGGCAGAAGAACCATATTAGGACATCTCTTATGAATTCTTTCCATCATGGTTAAGCCATTATGACACAAAGTTCAAAGAAAGCGTTTCACTTTCTTTGGAACTTTCTCCTCCAAATTGTTATAGCCAAAATTTTCTTGAAACAACTTCTCACGTTTGATAAGTAAAAAATCAAGATTTAACTGGAAACATTTCCAATGAATGCAGTAGCTTTTATCTTCCTTTGGATTCAAAGAAACCTAATTAAGTAGCTATTGCAGTAATTGAACTTCCCTTCCTCAATTTCTGCTAAATTCCTTCTGAACATAAGGTTCCATTTAGCAAACTCCTCCTCCAAACACTTTTAAACCAAGTCACTTTTTCTATACTTCAAAATAATTGCAAAAGAGGTTGAGATCCCAACCATTTGTCCTCTAAAACAAAGTTTGCTCCCTACTTCCAACTCTGATTGAGGAATAATGTCTTAACCATGAAACATTCTTTCCATAGGCTGCAATAACTTCCAGATTTCCTCTTATTTGTGAACTAAACAGAAATATCCTTGCATAGATGCAAGAAACTATATCATTCCATGGTTCCCCTCTCTCCAAATGAAACCTCCAAAGCCATTAACAAGCAAATCCTCATTTCGTTTTTGTCAAATTTCAAATTCCAAGGTCACCTTTTTCCAACTGGCAAAGATGCTATTCCCCCAATTAACAAGATGGCTAATACTTTTTTCGTTTCCTCCATCCCAAATAAATTCATCAATATTCTTTCAAAGGTTAACAATATTGTTCTTTAGATAAGAAATATAGACACATAATGAGTTGAGAGGTTAAAAAGTACCGAATTAGCCAAAGTCAAGCACCTTTCCTTTCAGAGATGGAAATTCTTCCATTTTCCTAATTTTCTCTAAGCTTTTTTCTTTCATTTGTCTCAAAAAATCCACTCCCTTCAAATTATTCCCCCAAAGCATGTCCAAATATGTAATGGGTAAAAATCTTAAAGAAAAGCCCAACCTAGTAGCCATGTCAACTACTCTTTGCATCTTGATATTAATTACACAAGCCACTTCTTTTTCAATAGATTCACCTTCAATCATGATGCCATATAAAAAATCCTAACAACTTTAAAGAGTTCTTGCATCATACTTTGACCATCTTATAAAAACAATTGTGACATCAGCAAATTCCAAATGAGTTATGGAAATGCTCTTCCTTCCTACAAAAAACCCTTGCAAGACTCTTACCATCACTCCATGAGACAACAACCAGTTTAAGATATCACTCCATCTATGTAAAATATATATATGTATATATCACTCCATAAAAAAGGAAAAAAAAAGGTGGATCCACTTGTCTACAACCACTCAAAACCTCCACCCTCCCTCTAGGTTTTCCATCAAGAAAAATAGAAAATTTTGTTCCTAAAACACATCCTCTCATCCAATCAACCACCTCAAACTGGAACTTTTCCTCCAAAACCACCTTTAGGAACTTCCCAATCAACCATATCATGACTAATCTCTAAATCAATTTAAAAATCAACCTCCATTTGAATAATCCTTTCCTCCACAACTCCATTTGCAATTTTTCCAGTCCATTGATATGAGGCAACAAGCGGAGCAGCACCAAATCTGCAATGCTATAATATGGGGGCGCAACAGCTTCTTATTCTTCCTCCTTAGCTTCTCAAGCTCCCGATAGAAAAAAAGTCCACCCTCGTGTCCCCACTTGTGCCCAATGCGTATAGTTCCGTGCATCTGCAGAACCATCCTTGCCAGAAGCCAAATTAGACATCCTATAATACGTTTCCCCTTGTCATTAGCTGGAATCCTGATATCAACATACCGCATTGGCGAATTAGTGCCACAAAAGGCTATTGTAGGAACGTTTCCAAGGCAGCTGCCTAGATGCGTCAATGACCAGTTCGTTGGCAATTAGAATCAGAATACACTATTTGTCGACCACCTATAAACCATGTTGAAAGCAAGTAGCAATAGAAKTGATGGTCCTCTTTAGCCTTTCTACTAGAACCTTGGATATAATTTTATTATCCCATTCACGGAACTAATATAAAGTTTTTTTACACAAAGCATCTTTTCTTTCTTTTTAATCAAACAAATAAAGTGTTCGATGAGACCTGCATTTATCTGATTTTGAGGATACTAATTAAGGAATCAACCCATAACCATTCAGCACAGGGTATTTACCATTACTCTTCATGACCTGAAATACTTCGTTTTTTCTTTTAGGGTTTAGTGTTTAGGTCGCTCAATTTCATCTAAAGGTCTCTAGCTCCTCCTTTATCAACTTTAGGTTTCCCACATATGACTTGCTCCACACTTTCAGCTTCACCTCAAGTTTCTTAGGTTCTTAAGAGTTTAAACCTTCGCCAATCATATACGAAGTCTTCCTCCAAGCATTCTTGAACTTGTTTAACCAATCCAAAATGTTTCAACCACCCATTTTCACAACGAAACAGCATTAAACGCCACTTAAAATTTCCTGTTTCTAATAAACAGGGGTATGCTTAGAAGTAAGTAATCTTGGTTTCTTCATAGCTTCTGTTTCCCAAAAACCATCAAACCATTCAAATGAAACAAAGAATCTAAGTAAAGATTGACTGGGTATTTCTTGCATATTTAACCATGTGGAGCTTCCATTTGTTAAAGGAATTTCAATCAATTGTAGATCCTCAATCAAAATTCAKTATATAGAATCCATGGATTAGAAGAAACTTTACTTTGTTAAAGTAATTTAAGCATGTGGAGCTTCCATTTGTTAAAGGAATTTCAATCAATTGAAGTTCATATGCCCTCTTAGGGGTAAAAATTTTGTAATTTAAAAAAATTGCAATTTTTGACTTCCAAATTGCCAAAAACACCTCTTTTGGCAAAGGATTAGAAGAAACAAAATGCTTTGGCAAGGAACTTACTGAAAACAATCCCAAAGGGTCAAGTTTCCAACTTTACCAAATCCAACTTGGCCAGCAAAGAACTAAAGTCTTCAAAGTTCAGCCTCTTTCAAATTTCTTCCCATCCCAATTTTCCAAGAATAGTAAGATGCATCCCGATAATAAAAAACAGAGCAGTTAAGTAGTAAAACACCCTCCAAAGTTGCGGAAAATGGACTTAAAGAAAGTAAGCTCTTAGCCAAATATCATGACAAAAAAGAGATACATTTACCATCTTTCCACTTTGACATATTGCAGCAAAAATCCCCATGGAATATGCATTACTATCTCCCCAAATTTTTGCTCTATATGTGCGAAGGACTCAGAAACGCAAAGCCATTTATTTATCACTTGCCCACTGGCAGAATCTTTTTGAATGATGATATCCTCTTTTGGTTGGGGTACACAATCATCCCTAGAGGCATACAAGGAATGCTCGTCATCAGCCTAACCGGGGATCCGTTCAAAAGAGAGAAGAAGCTCCTATGGGTCAAGTTCATTAGAACATTCTCGTGGTCTACTTGGATGGAGAGAAACAATCGCATTTTCAATGACAAAGGGAAGTCTATGGACAACATTATGGAACCTTTAACTTATTTGGCTCTCAATTGGTGCAAAAATTCTACATACTTCCATGCCTATAATTTATCTTCTTTAATGGCCACTTGGAGGTGTTTCTTGTAGCCTCTTCCAGCTTAGGACGATCTTCCCTCTCATTTTGTATGATTTCATGATATATATATTAGATGCTAGTATATTTCCCTGTTTCCCATCAAAAAGAAAAAAGGGAAAGATTTTCCACAAACTTCCACTGATTGGAAATGTTGATTCAAGGACACCTCAAACAACCATCCAAAAGGTTCAAGCCTATATATTGGCCACCACATGACGCCAAAGAGAAGAAGTTCTATGAAAAAATCACCAACCCCATTTTGCCAGAAGAGCCAAGTTTCTCCATTTCAGCCCGTCCATACATAAACTGTCATCTTCTATATATTGAGAAGCTAAGTTCCATCTAACCAAATGCTTCAGTTTCCCAGCATCATCGCCTCCCCTTAAAAAATTCTTATGCTTCTCTCAATTTAAATACTAACTTTCGAAGGTATTAGAAATATATACATGAAGTAAATTGGGATATTAGAAAAAAACCACATTACACAAAGTCAATCCTACTCCTCTAGGAAGTTGAAATCTCTTCCATCTATCCAAACTTTTTCATAATCTTTTTAGATATTGGAAGCCAAATATTTGGGGATTCGGATTACCTCCTTGGGGCACACCCAAATAGGAGATTGGCAAATACTCCACCTTACAATGAAGCCTAGAAGCAACTTGAATCAAAAGAATACACATTAGTTCCACAAACAACTTATTTATCCAAATTGACCTTCAAACCCGATATCCATTCTAAAGCCTTGATATAGTCGAGTAATTTATCCATCGTTGCATCATCATATTTGCAAATAAAGAAGAGTATCGTCGAAAAATTGAAGATGTGAAACATGAATTGAATTACTTATGATGGTAAACCTTCAAAGAGGCCGTATGAATATATGTTCTCAATAAGGCTACTCAAAACCTCATTGATCATTAAGAAAAGAAGAGATGAGAGTAGTTCACCTTGTCTTAGTCCTCTTTGAGACTTGAATTATCTCTCGAGGCCAATCATTTATAGAAAATGAGAATTGTGTTCCCCTTACAAAGCCCATCATCCACTGAATCCATATTTTGCCAAATCCTTTTTGCTTTAACACTTTTTCTAAGAAACCCCATTACGCATCCCATCRTCCACTAAATCCGTCTTTTGTCGAAGCCTTTTTGCTTTTAAAACTTCTTCTAAGAAATCTCAATCCACCCGTCCAATGCTTTCTCAATATCAAGCTTCAAAAACTAGCCACTCTACTTTTTAAATTTATATTCCTCCAAAATTTCATTGGCAACAAAGAATTGGATTAAACCAAGCAATAGGAAATTGAATAACTCATAATGGTTATTCTAACCATGTAATAACTAGCTCATTTAGTGATTTTATCTCTTTGCTTTTTACAATTTTCCCTTTTTCTTTATAAGCTAAAAAATGTACATATATGTGTGGAAGTGGAAGTTGTCACTAACGTAATGCAGATGTGCCATTGTGGCAATTATCCCCCTCTAGGGTCCACTATGTTGTGCTAGAGAACATAAGAGGAGTCAAGAGATGAACTGCCTGCCACAACTTAGAGAAGTTTTGGCATTGGCGAATGCTCAAATTGTACAAATATTTATTGGTTCTTCAAACCTTCAAATTATAACGTGCAATACTTGAAAAATGAAACTTCAAATTCTTAAGTCCAAATCTAAACTTATTGTCAATCACCATAATCTGATAATCGTCAGTAAGGGTACTTTTTCCTTCTCTCAAGTAATGCCCTTGCTCAGGTAAAGGTTTTTTTTCCTTCCATCGAAGAGCATATCTGAAGGTATGCYATTATTTTATGTCCAAGAATCTCCTGAGTCACCCTCTTGGCATCTAAACTACAATTCTTGATAGTTAAACTTAAGATATTTAATGTCTAAGGTACCAGGGAGTTTTAAACCCATGACAGCACAATACACTACCAGGTTGAAGCTTGGCTTGTGAACCAAAGAATATCTTTAAGCTATAGGGTCAACTAAAATTATATCTATCTAATAAATCAAGAAAGCATAATACAGAACCAGGTTGAAGCTCGGCTTGTAAACCATAGCATCTGCTTAAGTTATAGGTTCCTTAACTAAAATCATATCTATCCAATATATCAAGACAACACAATCTTGAAACTAGCTTAACTCTTAAACATGCAGACAAAAATCAGATTTATTCCTTACTAAGAAGTTGCTACTATTTCTGTTAGTTTTACTACAAAATGCATTCATGATACTTCATATCTCTAAAGGTTACGTTCATCAACAAATAAARAACACATTTATTTAAATGCAATGCATGAAACAAGGGATGAGCTTTTGCTAGAGACCTGTACATTAGTCTCTCAATAAAATCTTCTTCTTTCATTCTTAGAAGAGATTGTCGAGTTTCTTCTCCTAACGCTGACCAGAAATCAACCAATGTATCACAAGAAAGCCTAGCAGTGTGCAAGGCACATGTTTCCCTTGTTCCATGTCCCCTGCCAAAACCTGCCGTCCCTTGACTTATCCAACCTCGACCTCCCCCACCACATGCATCAGGATAAAGCAATTCACGTTCTCGCTCCCTAGCACGGGCACTATCAAAGACCTGCTTCAAGGCRAATCTTAGCCATTAAAAAAGATGATCTACTACAGAGTGCATAATGACTAAGAAAACCCCAAAAAAAAAAGTGCACTTACATTTTGGAGACCAAGGAAAGACTTTGAACACAAATAGCAATCCAGAAGTGTCAGCAAGCCATCACGGGTTGTGGTTAAACCACCCCAAGGATGGACAGATGGATCTTGAATTTCATCTTGAAATCCATTAACTGATAATGATCCATCACATGTATGATTTTTTGAAACCCCTAATCTGTTGCAGGAATGATTCACACATGTTTTTCCTTGTTGTAAAGACTTCCCATATATGACAATCTGCAAAAATCCTTCAAGCAGCAAACCATTACATCTAGAGCAGTACATATTCTTACGAGCCTGCTCAAACAGGGTTTGCTTGTCGATTCTCAGGAGTTTCTGCCTAGTGTGGGGCGGCAGCTCACTCCAGAACTACATTGAGAGCAAACACAATTTTATTAGCCAATGGTCAGTTCACCACGTAAGTTCCAAGTAATGCTGGAATTAGATCATACTTATCCCAATTAACGATTCAAGGTCATAACTAAACGATATGATTGCAATGAAGATTTGGAGTTCATAGAGAGCAGATACACGTAGAGGAAATATGGAAATTCAGCATAACGTTTTTGAGTAAAAAATAAAAAAGTCTACAGTGTCAAACTCACACATCTAAAATGCTAGACACTCCTCCGGTAAATTACATCGGCGGCAGTATTAAATCCAGACTTGTATGAAGTATAATTCCGGCAAAAAGCCAGAGCAGAAAAGTGATCTACTGTAGTGGCAATTATTCCCAGAAAAATAATGAGAATGAGAACTCGAATTAAATCTTCCGGAAAGGAAAGAAACAAATACCTTCTGGAGCTGATTGTAGCTAACATCGTCGCGTTGCTGGGACCAAAATCCATTGGGCGAGAGCGAGTATATAGCCGATGACCCACCATTTAATTGGTCATTTTTCTGTGTTAACCCCGGCATCCTTTCAAGCTCTCGTAGTTACATTTCTCAATTCTTCCATTGCCTCATAACCCACCGAAATCAACCCAATCTGATCGGCAAACAAAAACCGAGCCGAAATAGATAGTAKCTCAGAATTACAATCGCAATAGGTAATCAGAACAAAACAACAGATCGTCGGCGGATCGAAATAAGTCCGTCCAGAAGCAAATCTGATCAGGATTATATGGAATTGGATTGGATTCGATTGGAGTAGATTGGAGTAGCATAATATAGAGGGAATTGAAGGGGTAACAATCAGAAGATTCAGAAGGAGAGAAAACGGATGTAGGGGTTTCTGGTTGATGACGATGAGATTTGGCTGCTGCGTTTATATTGCTAGCTAAGAGAGAGAGAAGAATTGAGGCTGGGTAATGGTTAAAGGAGAGAGAAAGGAGAAACAAAACAACTGTTATATTATACAAATCACTAATTAACCGAATCATGAAATTTGTGTTAAATTATGGTGTCTGTTTAATTTGTAAATTTTTCGTTTTTTTATATATATTGGTAACATCTCTCAGTTCTTGGGACGTAAGCTTTACTCTAATTGACGTAGGATCTTTACTTTGTGCTAATGAAAAGTTTACGGGTGTAGATTTGAACTTTCAATCTTTTAGTCGAGAATGTTTGTTTTAATCAATTGAATTATGTATAAATTGGCAGGTTGTGAATAGATTAAATATGAATGATCGAGCTAATGGGATGGTCGAGTGTAAAAGATGAGTTGTTTTTKGAGCTCAATGCTCCAATATTGTTTGCCACATGTTGTCATGTCATGCTGGGTAATTTGTCAACGTCGGGGCTCCGATCAATGTATCACGTTAACATTAAACTAACGAAGTCAAGGACAAAAACTTGTTAAAAATAAAATTGAAAGTTCTCCATATAAGCATAGTTTAGTGGTTAAGTTCTTTGTATTTAAGGATGAACACATCTTCACAATGATATGATATTGTCTATTTTTGACATGGCCCTCATAGATTTGCAACCAAAAGGCCTCGTACCATCTCACATTCCCAACAACCCTTCAGGCCAACTCCTTTTCTTGTATAACATCCAAGGATTCTACCGACATGGCTAAATCAAGGGCATGGCTCTGATACCACTTGTTGGGTCAATGGTRACCCTCACACATCTCCACAAAGGTCATATTTTCCACTTTGGGCTTAAGCCCTCATGGATTTGCTTTTGGTTTTAAAAAAAATAAAAAATTCATACCAATGGATCTCTTACTCATATACTCATGATTTTCTCATTATCTAGCCAATGTGCATCAGTTCAAACATTCACACCATATTCGTGCTATGATATTTTCCAAAAAAAAAAAAAAGTTTAAGGATGTAGTTAAAATTTAAGTACAATTGTCAAAATTGGCATCAAAGTCAAAATTTAAGGACCAAATTTGTAATTCGACCTTATAATTTTCATTTAACTTTATCTTTTATCTCTTAATTGAAATGTATAAAATATATTGTTTCTATTAACCAAGCATAATAGAAAACGCAACAAGCTATTTATATTTGAATTTCAAAATAAGTAATAGATATCGAATAAAAATCTCAATATTTCTTCATATATTTCAATCTAAACAATACCTAAAACTTAGATTCAAATTCATGATTTTTTAATGATATTATTATGTTAAATTATGAAACTCAATTTGCCACATTCACGCTACGTTGGATTTTTAGCTCTCCTATCTATTAATAAGTCTTGTATGCTTCTTGACCTTAGAAATACAAGATAATACAAAACATCATATAAGCAAGACTAATGGTATAAGAAAATCCAAAACCATGCCCAAAAATTTCTCTAAAAGTGAGAGTATAATGAGGAGTAGGCAACCAATTGATCATATAACAAAGCTTGTGAAAGGATAAGTACTTGAAAGTAAGGTCATGGACTGTGAAACAATTTTTAGCATGCTAAGAATCATCAAGCAATAATTTAAAGGCAAGAAGGTCCATAGTTAAAGAGATGTCAYAGGTAGGAAAAAGTAAAAAGCCATACAAAATGGTTGGCTATGACTTTGGGTGAGAATTCATAGACATGACCCATCACAAAGACTTTTTGAAAAAAATGATTTTCTTAGTCAACAGCACCTATGGAAACTAAAACTAGCATAAAGTTCAAGTATAATCCTCCTAAAACTAGCATAAAGTTCAAGTATAATCCTCAAGACAAACATAGGCCTTCCTTTCAAGGTAAAAGTAATTGAGTYTCTCCCTTAAGGTAAGAAACTTTAACGACTTTAAACGATTGATCAAAG
Source organism: Momordica charantia (assembly GCF_001995035.1). The sequence continues at coordinate 604,838 of NW_019104610.1, forward strand.
TTGAAGCAAAAGTCTCAGAGCCTTCGTACTCACAATCGAGGTGAATACTAGTGCAAGTGTACACTATATTCATCCGTTGTAGTAGGTAGAATCCACATGGACTTAGTGTTAAATTTCAAGCTTATGCTGCAAGAGTACCAAATGTGCAAACAATAAAATGAAGATATTAGTGCTAAGAACCGTAAATCAATTAACATAGACCACTGCAGTAAATGACCCCAAGAAATAAATACAACCTACGAATGTTGGGGCAAGAAAAGCTCTAGCACAAAGAACAGAGTAAGGGAGTACATATATGGGTTAAGGCGGGGGAGATTTCCTACATTCACTCACTTTCAACCTATACTCTAGCATAACATTACTACTGCTGCTCAACTCGACATGGTTACCTTCCAAGAAACTAAAAAATTAATATCTACAACTTTCATGGCTAAATACCCAAGCATAAAGAACGGGCAGACTTTGTCCCTAAGCATCCATAAATCTACTAGAAAAAAGTTATCTAACCACAAATAGAACCAAACACACTACCTATACACCATTCCGAGTCATGCAAGAGCAAACAAACTGATAAATGTGRCTAACAAAGATCAGTAAGATGAAAATATTATAACAACTCTATTAACAACAACAAAAATAGACTAGAAGCCCTCTGTTCACAAGCTATAGCAAAGGATCTCCCTCGAAAAYAGGGTTTAGTTCATGGATAAGGGGAAGAATACAATGAGTAAAGAAAAGAAACAACTAATTTCGTGAAAGAGTGCTTTTAAACCCGTCGAAGCCTCCAGCTCAATGAAGAAACTAGCAGCTCCAACTTCTTATCAACCGCTCTTCCTCGAAATGGGTGCACAATATTTGGGTTTCAACTCCTTTTTTGCTTCAACACTAAATTTGGAGTAAATTCCTCTCTTGGATCTATTCCTTTATTGGGGATTGATAATGAGACAACCACATGTTGTTGCTTTTATAGCTTCCAAAAATTATGGCAAAACCTGATAAAACGTGTGTATTACGGACATCAGTAAAAATCCAGCATAAAACTTGTTACTGCAYTGTCTARGAATTTATGCAGCAAGCGATGCTCCAACATTGRGGGGCTCTAGCATCTGAAAGCCCTAGTAATTACTTCTACTTCTCAGCTTTGCTTYCAATACTTCCAKATTTTGTAAAATCAATTAAAAAACAATAGAGATGAGTTCAGACTTCTCCAAAATTAACAAAGCATGGAGCTTTTATAGCTAGAATTCTCTCATTTAATCCTCATTTTCGTGAGCTTTTATAGTTGGAATTCTTTCATTTGCCCTCCATTTGGCCCAATATAATTCACAATAACTCTCTTTTAGAGATTTATCAATGTGCACATAGTAGAGTTTATTTGATAAAGGATTTTAAAGAGTTAACCAAACGGATCAATAGAAAAACTCATTTTACTAAGTTTCTTAGGGTTGGTAATTTAAACACATCTTGGACCACCATACTAGTGATCTATTTACATTTTCTTTTATGGTCTTATAAGAAAACTATAAATGTATAGTGGTCAAMCCATAATCATATTGTATATGATACATTTATTCATGGCTCCATACGAACAATCTAGATAAAAACACAATTACAAAGTAAACCATATCAATAATATCACTAGGATAAAATCTTCAACCATCAATCTATGTAATGTAGACTATTTAGTAGGAGTGAAAAAAAGTCGGTTCGCTTCGGTTTTCAGACATAGAGAAGAAAACCGAAACCGGTTCGATTAAGTAGAKACGATAAACCGAACCGAACCAAATCGAATCAACTTATTATTATTACTTTTTTTTAATATTAACAGCCACGCCTCTTCCATTCCATGTTAATTTCCAAACTGATCAAATAGCCAAACAACGGGTCGTTGAGAACCAACATATATGAGGTTTCTTATATATAAAAAAAATAATAATTAAAAAAACTCTAAAAGGAAAAAATAAAAAWTTCTTCACCAAACTTAAAACCATCCAGATCTTTTCTCAAAATCCAAACAAGATCTTCCAAAAAATTTCCCTAAAACCTACAGATCTAAGATGTAGACCTTGAAAAGTGAAAACCACGAAAACAAAGAACAGATCCTGAAAAAGCCTCAAACCTTTTCTCAGAATTTTGTTGATGTAGAACTGCTCAAAATTGATGCATGATCTTCTTGCTGAATACCAAGCCCTTGCTTATCCCCAAAAAGAAATGGTTGAAATCATTCAATAACCCAGTTACTAAAAATCACATAATCAACCCATCTGGATTTTCAATAACCAACTTCTCATATTCATCCATTTGTTCCAAAAAAAAGAAACCCACGAATTTGAACTACTGAAATCACATAACCCATCTTGATTTTGAACACATCTCATAAATTGATCAGCAAATACAAAGAAAGAGAAGAAAAGAAAAAGATAGATAAACAAGGAAGAATAGAAAATCGCCGCCGCTTGTGGAGGGCGTCGCCGCCGCTGGTGGAGAGCATCGCCCCCGATGGTGGAAGGAACCCTGGGTATGCCGTTCGGTCGTGTTGTGCTTGAGGGTTGCATTTGACATTTGGAATTGGATAGAAATTATTTTAAATTCCAAGATTTCAAACGATGATGGAAGTGATTTTGAATTCTTACGTGTGGTTGGAAGCAAATTAATTTGAAATGATTTGGATGTATAAAATTTTACTATTATGCCCTGATATTGTATAAATAAATAATAATAATATAATATTTTAATATGAAATAGTAAYGTTAACTCCCTCTAAAAATGAAATCTTTTAATCAAATTAACTTAATAAATTAAAACTTGYCAATGAAATGAAAAAAATCAAAAAACTAGTAAATTTCTCTATTGAAATATATATTTTTAAAAAACTTAATCGTTAATTATTTTAAATCTAAACCAAAATAATTAATATGTTTATAATAACTAAACAAACTTAAACTACAATCCAACTTGTACTCATCTTTTTTCCTTTATTTTCTTTTTTCTTTTTATGTTCCTGCTTTTTTTTTTCAAAATAATACTTCAACTAATAAAAATGCTAAAAAAACTAAAAATTAGTTAAATGTATCAAACTACCAATTTCTTTGCAAATTTATTTGGAAATGAATTTTTTTTTTTACCCACACTAGTGTTATAAAAAATGAAATAACAAAAACAAAACTGATCGAAAACATACTAAATAAAACACAAAACCAACTTATATTGTAATTGAAAAGTAATCAAAAAGATGTATGTAGAAGAGAGGCAAAAGAGAAAACGATATCCAGTGCCTAAAAAAATAAAGGTGGAGTGATTAAATTTTTTTAAAGAATGAAAGATCTATTTTTTCTCCAATAAAATAGGGTAAATTTGGAATTTGTTACTTTTAATTCCAAATCCGATGGAAAGTTTTTTTTAACAAAATGTGATTTCAAATTCTGTTATGATTTTAAATTCCTTATTTTCTTTGCTAACCAAACAGAAGAATGATTTTAAAATCATTGTGATTTGCAAATCCATACAAATGAGTGGTTCCAAACGCTGGATTAATGATTGAATGCTAATTAAGGATATATTTTTTTATTTATATTCAAATGTTTACAACAATATTACAATGCATTTGAGCATAAACCTGACTAAGGTTCGGATACCTTCTCTCCTAGCTACCCTATTATCAATTGCTTAATTYCGAAGCGTAGTAGAAATTGTCAACCGTCAAGTGTACGAGTCAAGATTTCATATAGAAGGTAAGTAATTGCTGATATTGTCATTTGGATTGGATTTCTAGTTCACTTGAAATACCACGAATATGAAAGCTTAATTTTATATATAGAGAATAAAAATCAAATGAGAGAGTATATCAAAGCAATCAAACATGTAATAGAGAAAATTGGAAAGAAAAGTTCTAAAGAATTGATTTTACTGACTGAATCTATGAACCACTTATTTAATTACTCAAGTCTAAACAATTAATTTTACAGGCCAAGAACTCTCAAATCTCAACTGCCATTCCTGACAGAAAAATTAATTCTTCTTACTGATTAAGAAACCAATAGTCGTATCTAGTTCCAATAACAAGTAAGGGCTTTAATGAACAAGCCTTTTAACGCTTTCTAAAGGATTTTTTTAATCTCTCAATCTTAAACCCCTTTAGTTATCATCTCAATTGTTACTTTAAACCACCTCTCTTGAGCGTAGATTTTAAGTATAAGATCAGTAAAGCTATGACCAGTAGATTAAAAACATAAATAGAACATTCAAACTCATTCAATCAAGAGAATCAAGCAATCAATTCATAAAGTTYGATGGTTACATTAATCCCTAAGATAATGAAATTATCTATGCATATTCAAATAAAACAACAAAGTTTCACCCTAAATTTCATAACAAAATTCCAATATGTCAAGGAAAAGGAGAAGAAACTAAGTTTGGCGTGTCAATCGTCTGTCCTTGAAGTGATCTCCACAATTCCTGGGCCTTGAGAATCTCTTTCCTCGACATAGTCTTTTTGCCCTCCAAATTGGTCAAAATTGCAAACGCTCAAATTACCTTTCGAAATTCCTCCATTTTAATGGTTGAAAAACCCTATTCTTATAAGAAAAAAATGTTACGATTGTTGAGTGTGTTGCCCTAAACTCGTAGTTTGTATTTATGCAAAAACAAATTTATATTCAATCAATTTGTTGTTGAATTCATAACATTGCATTGTCTAAATCCAATAAACTAAACATCCAAGGTTATTATCATGTAACTGGGACAGTATATATACTGGGTATATATTTGATATACCCTCGATATACAAGTGGATAATGTCTCGGGAATAACCTAAAGGGTCTATAGTATATGGATAAGGYTGAGTACCCTACATTGGCAACACTACGGATACGACTCACTTTGTAAATGTTACAATCGACCAGATCCAAGTTGTTCGTATAGAGATATGTGAGTGAGGGTATCCTATACAATGAGTTTGTATAAGACTAGACCGCGAAATAGCTCAATCTTTATATATAACGTCGTTTACTAATAGATTGCTATTTCATAAGATGATCAGGTAACTCATTCTCAATTCTATGTGAGTTATGGACTCCTGTCCATAAGGACTCGTCCTTGGATCTGTATGGGTGAGAGTGGCCCGAGTCACCGACTCAACATTCCTATCATTTTAGGGACGACATATAGTGGGGAGCTAGGTGAAGGGATCGAATCCCGTAGCGGAAGCGTGTGAACGTGTGTGCTTCGATCTTGTTTTATGAAAATACAACAAAGAAAAGACATAAGCATTATTAAAAGAAAGTAGTGAACATACCTTTGAAGACACTTCTTTAATGTAGACACCAATGCCACCAAAAAGCCTTTCTTGCTATCCTCTGGATGTTAGAAACTCGGTTTGTAGGAACCATCTTAAAATTGAGAGGAAGATCAGAGAACGATTTTTCGTTCGAGTTTTGGTAAGCTCATTTAATCGGAAAAAAAAAAGAAAGAGAGAACCTCCATTTTACAAGGGAGGAAGAATGAGGGGAAAGTCACTTCGCCACCCACCACCTCCCAAGTGGGAAGTGGGAAGTGGGAAAACATCTCTCATTCACCACCATAATGGTGGGAGGTTTTCTCCCTTTTTTTTTCTTTTTGTTTAATTAAAACTATTTAATTAATAATTAATTAAATCAAATTTAATTAATTACAAGAAATCATTAATTTAATTTAATCAAATTAAAATACCCTATTAATTTAATTAAATCATATTTAATTAAATTAAACATAAATTAATCAATCACATTGAAATCAAATTCTAATATACATCTCTCTCATTATTTTTAAATTCAATTCAAAATTAACTTTATATCATAATGTATCAACATAAATTATATTAATTGCATCTCATACAATTAACTTTAATTCCCTTTAACAAATTTGAACAATTCAAATTCTTTTTAAGACTAAATGTTCTTAACTATCCTTTACRAGCTAGCAAGAGCATCTAATGGACCTACAGATCAGAAGCTCTAACGATACGAGATTAATTGATTAAACTCATTAACATATTAATCATCATTCTTTAACTGTCGGTCACTCCACTAAAGACCCACAACTGCACTCTTCTCACTGTAGAATATTTTTCGTCCTTGGATTTTGACAATTAACGAAGAGTCAATCCTTCGCGAGTGTTCGTAACTACAGTTGGGTCAAATTACTGTTTTACCCATGTGTTACATCTTGGACCTTAAGTACCGCTGATCCTCTAAGGAACAACCCGGTTATGGTCCATCTCGGGCCAGTAAGAGGGAGGGGCGCCCTTTGTTTAAGTC
>NW_019104610.1:611160-638075 GCF_001995035.1 Momordica charantia
AAAAGGAAACACTCATATACTCCCCTAAAGTTAGGGAGGAGTGAATTCAATCTTGTGAAGTTATGTTCCCAGCTCTACACGTGCTCTCGTCCCCAAAATGGTAGGAATATTGAGTCGGCGGCTCGAGTTACTTCACCCATACAAATCAAATGACGAGCCCTAACAGGCAGGAGTCCATAACTTACTCAAGATTGAGATCAAGTTATCTGGTCATCTCATTGAAATATTAATCTATTAGCTAACAGTGTTACAGCTAAAGATTAATTATTTTGCGGTCTGGTCTTATACAAACTCATTATATAGGATACCCCTACTCGCATGTCTCCACATGAACGACCTGRATCAAGTCGATCATTTGTAACTATTACAAAGTGAGTCGTATCTATAGTGTTACCAGGATAARGTACCMAACCTTATCTATATACTATAAAACYTTTAGGTTACTACTGGAACATTATCCACCTGTATGTCGAATATATATTGTATATATATACACTGTATATCAAATATATACGCTGTATATTAAATATATACTATATATATGTTATATATTGTTCGAGTTACATGACATAATCTTGGATGTTAGTTTATTGGATTTGAGTTAATGCAATTCTAAGAGAAACATCAATGACAACTTTATTGAATAAATATTTGTGTTATGTTTACACACCACGAGTTTATRACATAAAACCCAACACTGGGAACATAATTACACAAGATGGAATTCACTTCTTCYCAACTTTAGGGGAGTAGATGAGTGTTAAGGGTGTTGCACTTCCTGCAGTTGTTTTTCCCTACCAAAAGAAAGAAAGGTCTCTCTCACAAATCTCTCTCCAGCGCTGGATTCTCGCCGAAGATATATATAGCAAGGAAGATCGGTKGTGTCGTTGCTGCAGTACGTAGAAAGTTTTTCTTTAAAGGTGAGAAAACTCATTTCTTTGTTTTAGTTTTTCTTTGTTTTCAAATTTTAAAGAAAATTCMAGAACACGTTCAACCGCTTCCGCTCGGGATTCACATCCCATCAGCGACAACGCCATGACGCTAAGCTATAAAAACCATAAGAAAAACTTCATAGCGATATGGCACTCTAGGCAAACAATGCAACACTATCTCCTCATGTGCTGCCTACTATTTTTTTTAGGTGTATTGACGTCACTCACTCAAGTATTTGGGTTGAATTGTATATTGTGTTGTCCTCCTTATTCGTACGGGCTTTCTCTCAATTTGATTCAATTAAGTTACATTTCCTCCCGATAATTCGTTCTTGCAAATATATGTTTTATGTGCATCAATCTATCACATAATATGAAAAGTAACAAATAATATACCTATAATTCTCATGAAATATAGCTCACATAGTACGCTATCAAATATCYCAAACCTAAGTATATGATAGTCCTCRATCAAATGAAGTCATAGCATAGTCATGTAATAACTCAAACCTCAAATATTTTATTTCATCATCTGAGCAATAAAAATCAAGGATTTTGAATATTACACTTAACTAAGGTAGATTCGATCTCATTTTAAATCCCAAAGGTGAGAGTGTGAAATCCTTTCTATTCTAGTCCTCATCGACCCAAATAAGACATAAAAAATTCAACTTTTATAATTTATAACAATTTGCATTTAGTAACATACTCTAAAGTCTTTTTTTTATTCCCCGAAATTGATGCAGTGTGTTTTATGGTGTCGATCCTTATAACTGGAGTACATAGGTTGAGATTCTTCAATTAGAATCAAATGGTGGRACCCACACAACTTTTTCATTCCCTCTCATGGTGTTTACCAACATGCAGGAATGCAAATAGCGGGACTCACACAATTTTTTCATTCACATTCCTTAAAAAGGGACAATCTCATTCATCTGCTACACACTCATCAATCTCAATCTCATTCTTTATTTCKTGGGCCTCACACATTTATTGCAATTACTTTTCTATTTTTGCCCTTTCTTTCTCATGTATTAATGAGACTTATAACATTTTTAATTAATTGTTTTATACTTTTATYATTTCTTTTTTCATTTATACAACTAATAATTTTTATTYTAATAAAAATTTATACCACTTTTATTAGTTSACGTGATTTTATTATAAAATACTAAAAAATTATATTTAATTTTRAAAATTTTACTTTGTCATTATTAATTAATATCAATAGATTTTTTTAAAATAGAATTCATTATTATTAAATATTATAAAAATAAAATTTAATAATGTTTTATATTAAATAATGATGTTTCTAATAAAAAAAATATTTTAGTTGATGTAATTTTATGTTAATTATTCATTATTCATTAACATTAAATAAATTGTTATAATAAAAAATATTTACTATCAATAATATAGTAATAAAATTAATTAAAATTAATTATTATTGTAATTAAAAAAGATTAGCACAACACTGTATTTGTAATTARCTAGAAAGAAGAAAATGRTACACTAATAATGGTTATATATCTGATTTTGATTCCATTTCCAGAAAATTTTAGTAAACAACATCAAAGGAATTTTGATTCCGATTCTAACAAATTTCTGGTAACAATATTAAAGRAATAATATTCACATTTCGATTGATTTGATTTCAATTGATTTTTATTCAAATTATTGGGAACTAAACATGGTCTTCAAGAGGAAGGGAATAAAGGAATGAGAATACTTTTTTCATTCTCATGRTGTTTACTAAATTGGAGTAATGAGAATCAAATGGTGAGACCCACACAATTTTTTCATTTTCATTCCCTAAAAAGGAACAATCTCATTCCTCTCCTAGATCGTCYGCATTCTCATTCTTTATTTCGTGGGTCTCACACATTTATTGCAATTACTTTTCTACTTTTACCCATTCTCTCTCATTATTAATGAGACCTATAACTTTTTTAATTAGTTACTTTATCCTTTTRTTACTTCTTTTTCATTTATATTACTAATAATTTTTGTTCTAATAAAAATTTTTACTACTTTTATTTGTTGATGTAATTTTATTATAAAATATTATAAATTTATATTTAATTTTTTTAATTTTTTAATTTTACTTTGTTACTATTAATTAATATCAATAGATTTTTTAAAATAAAAGTCGTCGTTATTAAATATTATAATAATAAAATACAATAATATTTTATATTAAATGATGATGGTTTTAATAAAAAGCTATTTTAATTAATGTAATTTTATTAGCTAATGCGAGCATAGCTCAGCGGTAATTGACATATATTTYTAATCAAGAGGTTGTGAGTTTGATCCYCTACCCCACATGTTGTACTAAAAAAGGAAAAAACATTGATGCAATTTTATTTTAATTATTCATTATTTATTAATATTAAATAGATTTTTATAAYAAAAAAATATTTACGATCAATAATATAATAATAAAATCAATTAAAATTTATTATTATTGTAATTAAATTCGATTCCAATTACAGACAGTTTTAGTAAACAAAATCAAAGGAATTCTGATTTCTATTCCAAACAATTTATGTAACACATCAAAGAAATAACATTCTCAATCTGATTCATTTTCATTCCGACTCATGCCCATTCTGATTCTTGGTAAGCAAACACGGCCTAAATATATATAAAAAAATTAAATAAAAAAATAAAAAATAAAACCAAGAGGAACAAAAATATATATTTGGGCTAAAAAAAAGAAAAAAAAAWTTTTATCCCTAAATTTAGGAATGTATATCAAGTTTTACTGTAAGTTTTCAATTTCAACGAATTGTACATTAAATTTAGGTCTGTTTATCTACCAGGAATCGACATGGAAATGAATCGAAATGAAAATTGATCGGAATCTAAACAATCGGAATGAGAATATTATTCCTTTGATGCTGTTTACCAAAAATTTTTTGGAATTGGAATTAGATCTCCTTTGATGCTGTTTACTAAAACTAATCWTATATATGATATTACTAGAGATAGGTGCTTTAACCACTTTGAGATATACTCAATTTAATTACAATAATAATTTATTTTATTAGTATATTATTGATAGTAAATATTTTTTTTACCAAAATAATTTATTTAATATTAATATTAATATTAATATTAATATTAATAAATAATAAATAATTAAAATAAAATTACATCTACTAAAATACTATTTTATTAGAACCATCATCATTTAATATAAAATATTATTAAATGTTATTTATAATAATATTTAATAATAATTTTATTATTATAATAATTAATAATAATAAATTACATTTAAAAAAATCTAATATTAATTAATAAAAACAAAATTAAATTAAAAAATTAAATATAAATTAAATATTTTATAATAATATSACCTCAGCTGATAAAAGTGACATAAATTTTTATAAAAGAAAAATTATTAGTAGTATAAATGACAAAGAACTAAAAAATATAAAACAATTAAATAAAAAGTGATGGGTCTCAACAATCACGAGAGATAAAAGGTATAAATAGAAAAGTGATTRCAATAAATGTGTGGGACCCACTGAATAAGAAATGAGAATGAGGGTGTAGAGGAGGAATGAGATTGCCCATTCTTAGATACGAGAATAAAAAAAAGTGGGTGGATCCCACCATTTGATTCYAATTCCAAAAATTTGGTAAACACCATCAAARAAAACAAAAAAACTTATTCACATTCCTTCATTCTCATTCTTTTGAAATAAACATGGCCTTAGATGAATGTTTCAATTTCCGCCTTATAACTTTCAAGARTGTTGCAATTTTTATCATTGGATAAGTTTCCATTTGCAAAATTGTCGAAAAAAGTGTTCTCATATCTGTCAAATGAATACATATATTGTATGAAATTAGTAAGACTCGGACAAAAACGAAATTAGCAAAAATTGAATTTATATGAGAACAAATAATAGGTTAAATATATATTTTAATCCATAATATTTGGATGCTTATCTATATCTATATCTATCTATACTATATATATATATATATATATATATATATATATATATAATGCGAATGTGAAAGAAATTTTTTCGGACAAAACTATGTTTTATGTTTTAATATATACCATTTACACTTCTTTGCTCGCAATATTTGTTTTTGTTAATTTTTTTACTTTTTTTTTCTTTTAACACTATTAAACATTGCCACAAGTTTTGTTTTCATTGCTTTTTTTACTTTTTTTTTACACTTATATATGTATTAAACATGTTTAATTGGTTTATCTATTGGAGTCTTTTTTGCATTTTAAAAGTAGTTAATCAACTCACCATACTCCACTATTCAACTCACCATACCTCATTTATTTATAAAAACTAACACAAAGACTTTTCATTTCTCCCAAAACACAAAAACATTTTGACATTAAAAAGAAACTTCTCAGACTTCATACTTCACTAATTTAAAGGAAAAAAAACTGCACCTCAGACTTTTCATTTTCTTCCTAAAAAATAAATACATTTTGACATCAAATCATAAAATTTTCATTTAATTAAATGATTTTGATTTTCTCAGTTACAACAATACTCATGGTAATAACACAAATTATATTATATATATGGAAAAAATTAAAAACTTTCTAACTTCTCCCATAACCCAACTTCACTAGTACTAAAGAAAAAAGAACTCAACTTCACTTAAAATATTAATCATCACTAAATAAATTTTATAAAATAAACAATTATACATTAACCATAAATCTTTCATTTAAATTAAAAGCTCATCATCTTCTCACATTTTTATTATATATATGGATTGTCTTGGATTTGAGGCATACCTCATATTCATCATTTTTTTCCATTGTCAATTAAAATCACATATTTGTTTTTCAATTTATTATGAACATGTCTCTAGAAAAATATGTTATGTTGAAGAAGTTGGAGCAATTTAAAAAGGAATGAATAGTAAAAATCATGGTACTTCGAAGAGGAACAATTGAGACTTATACAAACCATCGAGGTCCACTCCAAGTGTTGAAAGTTGATCCTGATTGATGAAGATGTATTTTTTCCAATGAGGATTTGTTATTTATTCATAAAAATTATTTTGGGATTATTCATTTCATTTTAATGTATTTCTATTTTCTATTTGGTTGTTTTCTAATACATATTTCTTTCTAGGAAACTCAAATTCAGGAGGTGACGTATAATGAAACTATTGCAAGATTGGAGCACACTTTGAAAAAAATGATTCCTATTTCATTATCAAAGAAAATGTGAAACCAGTTGATACTAGATTCCTCAATGTTAACCAAGATATTGAATTATCTTTATCAACAAATATTAAAGTTCGAGAGTCTAATGAAGTAGTTTCAACGAAGAAAGTTAATCACAATTTCATTGATTTCAATGACACATTGAATTTGTTGAGCGAAAAGAAGACAATAATTTTTTTTATACACATTTAAAATAGTATGATAGTTTACAATTTTACTAATTCAATATATTATTTTTGTAGTTTACAATTTTACTAATTCAATATATTATTTTTTCTAGATGTGCACCGTTGTAAGACCAATTATAAACATCAAGAATAAAAAAAATGATGGCCGAACCATGAAAAAGAGAGATTATTTTGTACAAAAATGTTTATAGTTAGGTTTTTTATTCATAAAGTATAAATTCTTAGAGATGGAAATAATTGTTATAAAAAATTAAAGAGAGAAAGATAGATTGACTTGATTAAATCATTGCTTAAAAGATAATTTTTTTGAATATATAAATATATATCTAGATTTAGAATATGATAATTTCAATATTTGAAAAAAAAAAGGTTTACGATTAGGTTCTTTGTCATACTACTCTATTGTTAACGATTATTTTTGACCTTTGCCTCTTATTAAAAATTTGTAAAGATAATCTTTTTAAACAAAAACAAAAACAACTATGCATTTAAACTTTATTCTAAAATATTCGTAAAGTATAAATTCTTAGATATTGAAAGCATTGTTATAAAAATTATTAAACTATTAGAGATTAATTAAAAAGATAAATCATATAAATTCTTAGATATTGAAAGCATTGTTATAAAAATTATTAAACTATTAGAGATTAATTAAAAAGATAAATCACGTTAGAAAGAGCAAAAAAATTAAATAAAGAGGAAGATAGTTGACTTGATTTAATCATAAATCATTTAGCATTAAAGATAAGTTTTTTTTATTATTTTTATATAATTAAATTATTTAACATTAAAGATATGTTTGTTTAGATTTTTTTTCGTTTTTTCTTTTTGTCAAAGTTAGATTAAATGATTTAGTATTAAAGATAACTTTTTAAAATTTTTATATATATTAAATCCAATAACTTTCTAGTATTATAAATTGTGTCTTCAAATCTTCTTAGGAAAAAAACCCATTTTTAAAAACGAAAAGTCAATTTCTTTAACTTTACATTTTAACTCAATTCACACAACAATAAATTTCAATAAATTATAGAGAATAAAACAATAGTTAAGGTTTAACAAAAACATTACATTATTATTTTCCAATTTTAGATAGGTTTGAAAGTACGAAGATACATTTTTGGGGAGATTTAGCACAAAACGAGGGACAATTACTTGAACATGAAGTGACAAAAAACCAATTGCATCTTTCCACAATGTTAAGGGAGATTTGCATGGAGGTATTATATAATTGGGTTTTTAATAATATCAAATTAATAATATTGCTATGATTATTACATGTATATTTGCAGATGAATTCATTTTAACAACTACAATGATTAGTGTCATCCAAATTAATCCCGAAATTCATAAGGCTGGAGAACGACATAACTGATATAATTTGTAATTGATTAATTTAACATTTAAGATAATTTTATTGCACATCAATTATAATTACTTTTTCAAAAGTGTAAATCTTCTAGACGTGGAAAAAATATTCATCATATTATCTCAGCATCAAAGAGACTAAAGAAAGCTGTAATGACTTATTTGAAAGATATAATTGAATCATCAATTGATAAGTTGCACCGTTCATTCAACGCGACCATAGTCAAAGTTCTCGACAAAGAACAACTATGGCATGAAAATTACAAGACTTATAACATAAGAGTTTACTCATCTTTGGACAGTGATACCTACTTCACGTTTCAATGTAACAACCAAGAGCTTCTTACATGAGAAAGTTTTTATTAAAAATTATTATTTCATATTGTTGAATTGAAGCCTATGTTACTCTTTTTGATGTAGCAGAATATCTATTATTGAATATGCAAAACAAYTGAAAAAGAAGAAATAATTTTTCCTTTTGTTAATTTTAATGTGTTTATTTATGTATGTCTTTGATATAAATGATTTGAATGCTATTAATTTGTAACATTTATAATGTTTTTAATGTTGCAAGTGTCAATATTACAAAAATTTGGTGAAAGGAAAATATTTTTGTTGTGAGGAATGTAAAAAGAAATACAATGAATCATACAAGGAAACAAATTGTTACACAAGAAATATAAAAGATTGAAGTTGTGGAAGTTGATAGAGATGAATAAGAAGATCATGAAATAAATAAGTTGAAAAAAAGTAAAGATTTTTGTGTACTGATGTTATCAATCTACTTGAAACTTTGAATTCTGGGTTTAACAATTTTTTTGGTTTGAAATTGTTTCTTTTAATATATTTTAGTTTCACATTTGTCCTATTTAATATATTTGAATACAGAAATACTCATTTTCAATTATTTAGTGTTTAATATATTTTATCATCGTCCTATAGAAAAAATATATTGTATAATATTTCAAAATATTAGTTAATATTGTGAATATTATTTATTTAGTAGAGCCCATATTTTGTTGTCTTGGTGTCAAGTACACACCAACACAATAATATGCTGCACAAACAAAATAACACGTGTTACCCATCATTTGCTCACTAAGGTGTGTATGTCTAACTTGTATACTATAAAAGAGGGTGAATTTTTTTTTTTTTTTTTTGTGTAAAATACACCCTAAAAAGGGAAGAATTATGTTAGACTTTCTCTCCCAAATACATAACAAAATCAAGTGGAATTTTCTCCTTACTTTGATTTTCTTTCTTGGATCAATGGTGGGTTGGTTATATTTCTCAATTTCATACACGTTATCAGCACGAGCCTCTACTATTTTTGTCCGACTAAAGGTAGGTTCTTCTGCTATTTTTGTCCGACTAAAAGTAGGTTCTAAAGGTACATTATTTGTTTTTATTTTATTAAGAGCTTAGTAAATTATATGTTATTTTATATATTTAATAAATTTGTGAAAGTTTTACTATGACAAAATGATAGAGTTATGACATTAATTGTCAAAATAATTGTCATAGATGAAATCTATGTGAATGCCATGAATCCTGAAGATTCGCATTGAGTATATATATTTGATGGCAAAGTTTAAACAATATGCACCTAAAGTTACATAATTATAAAACAAGGGCTCAGTTTGATTAAATGCACCAGAAGTTTCAAAACTTAAAATCAATAAGTGATTTTAAAGTAGTGAGCTCATGTTAGAGAGGATATATATGATATATGCTCCTAAATTAGCAATATCAAGAAAAATGATATGAAATGCATATCATGAATTTATTTGTATCATGTTTTTTTGTGATGGAACAAATCAATGAGCTGTTTCATGAAAATTCATAAATCTCACAAAACCATTATTCCTTGAAGCGRATATGGTAACAATTGATCATTATGGCAAATGCTGAGATCATAAAAGTATTGAAAAATCATTCCCTGAAGTGAATGATATAAAATGGGCATTGCTCTTGTACCGGTTGTACATCAAAGTTTATAGTGCAACTCTAAAACCTCATTAAAGAAAAAGAGGAAGAATGTTTCGAAACAAACTTTACATGTTGACCCTCTTAATATGAAGTATTTGGATGTTCCAAATGTCTTTGAATCTCCTGAGGAGATAATAAACAATATTGAAGTGGTTTTTAAATCTCCTGAAGAGATGATGAATTCTCCTGAAGAGCGAATATGCAATGAAAATATATGCTTGCCAGATAATGCAACTAGGCACACAATACTAAAGAATAGAAAATATTTTTCCAAATTGACAATACTGTAAGCAAAAGTCAATACAATATCAGGTACAACGAGCTTGATTGAAGGTTTGGAAAAGCAAATGTTACTTTGCCTAGAGGAACAAAATTTGCAATTGATAATGCATTGTTCTCTAGTAAATCAAAGAGAAATCTACTAAGTTTTAAAAATATACGTTGCAATGGTTATCATATTGAGACTTATAACAAAAGTAATATAGAATATCTCTATATTATATCTACTGTCTCACATGAGAAACGTATACTAGAAAAGATGCATGCTTTATCTTCTGGATTATATTATACTCATATATGAGTAATTGAAATATATGCAATAATGAACCTGAAGTTCATGAATCTAGATATATTTATTATTCGGCATGACTGGTTAGGTCATCCTGGATCTATAATGATGAGAAGAATTATTGAAAATTCACATGGACATCCATTGAAGAACCAGAAAATTCTTCAATCTAATGAATTATCATGTGATGCTTGATCTCAAAGAAAATTAATCATTAGACCATCACCAGCTAAAATGAGAATTGAATCACCTATGTTTTTGGAAAGAATTCATGGTGATATATGTGGACCCATAAATCCACCAAGTGAACCCTTTAGATATTTTATGATATTAATAGACGCATCAAGTATATGGTCATATGTGTGCTTCTTATCAAGTCGAAACCTTGCTTTCGCAAGATTACTTGCTCAAATAATAAAGTTACGAGCACAATTTCTTGATTATACAATTAAGAGCATTCATCTTGATAATGCTGGTGAATTTACATCCCAATCATTTAATAATTATTGTGTGACAATTGGGATAAGTGTTGAACATCCTGTAGCTCATGTTCATACACAAAATGGTTTAGCATAATCCTTTATAAAACGATTGTAGTTAATTGCTAGACCATTACTTATGAGAGCCAAGCTTCCTACATCTGTATGGGGTCATGCTATTTTACATGTAGCATCATTTGTACGCATTAGACCAACAACCTATCATAAGTATTCCCGTTACAATTAGCTTATGGCCAAGAGCCAAATATTTCCCACTTGTGAATTTTTGGATGTGCAGTATATGTTCTAATTGCTCCACCACAACGTACTAAAATGGGTCCTTAAAAGAAGCTAGGAATATATGCTGGATTTGATTCCCTGTCAATTATTAGATATCTTGAACCTTTGACTGGTGATGTATTTACTACACAATTTGCTGATTGTCATTTTAATAAGACAAATTTTCCAATATTAGGTGGAGGAATTGAGAAGTTAGAAAAATAAATTATATGGAATGCATTGTTATTGTCTCATTTAGATCCCCGTACATATCAATATGAACTTGAAGTCCAGAAGATAATTCATTTGCAAAATATAGCAAACGAATTACCAGATGCATTTATAGATACTAAGAAAGTGGCCAAGTTATATATACCAGCTGCAAATGCTCCACAAAAAAATGATATTCCAATGCAGCAAGTTGTCATAACTAATGAGTCTGCGACACGCCAGAAGCGTGGTAGACCAATGATTTCCAAAGATAAAAATCCTCGAAAAAGAAAAGTAGCCAATATTCAAAATGACTCAATTAAGAATGTTTGAAAAATGAGTTCCAAAGATAAAAATCCTTGAAGATTGCTGGAAAATTGGAAACAAATTTGATAATTGAGTTGATTGACCGGAATATATTTTTATTCTATCTTTCAAGATCTATAGATCGAAATTTGATCATTCAAACAAGACCTTGGTTTTCTAATAAAACTCTACTGATTTTAGATAAGCCTACATCTTTGCTAAAGCCCGTAGACCTCCCTTTTAACAAAGTTTCCTTTTGGATCCACTTTTACGATCTCCCCATGACCTGTATGAACAAGACAATGGCATTGAAACTTGGGAATGCTATTGGATCGTTTGAGGATGTGATTTGTGACAATGTCGGGTTTTGTTGGGGTAAAAGTCTTCGGATGCGTATCTCCATTGACATTTCTAAACCTCTTCGGCATGGAATAAAACTGAATCTTGATGGCCTGATCGGTGGATTTTGGATCCCTATCTAATATGAGCGTCTCCCAGATTTTTTTTATCATTGTGGTAAAATTGTTCACGTGCTTAAAGATTGTGATATTCCTTATGATGATGCAAGTACATCTATTGGGAAGAAACATCAATACGAACCTTGGCTTTGATTTCAAGGAACGCAAAAAAAATCTCGGCTTCCCTCTGCTTATGGTGATATTTGTTCAAAGAAATCTGGAAAAACTGGTGATCAGCAAGACATTTTTCCACCATCTGCAAATTTAGTCAAGACTCCTACTCAGCCACCAATTCCTGCCACTTCTTTCCCGACGTCCACCGCCCCACAGCTACAATCTCCTTCAATTATGGAAGAACAACTGTTACCAAATTCTGCTCTAGTATTTAATGCTGCGTAACCTCAGGAACCCAACGAATCATTTTCTTCCCCACATGCTGATTGTGTAATCAATTCATTTATGGAAAACTCAACGGACATTCCCAAAAACAATATGCATGTAAACTCCATTACTGGCACTCGCGCATCTTTAGGCCATGACCATCAAACTATAGCTATCCGCTGCGCAAATTATGGTACACTCCCCAAATAGAAAAAGAGGACCCGTTGAGCCACAACAACAAACATATAAGCTACTACACTGTTGGCGGTTGCATCGGCTCCACTAAAAGGAAGTTTGATGCTAAGCTGATCATTCTTGTTACAAATAAGTACAGACTCCTTTCCCCTCAGGCAAATGCGAACTCAAAGGAATTTTTATCGGCGGAAGTTGTTAAGCAACCTCATCGGGAGCAATGAAAACTCTATGTTGGAATGTTCGAGAGTTGAGGGACCCAATGGCATTCACAGTTGTCAGCGATTTCATTCGCATTGCAAGCCTTCATGTTTTATTTCTCGTTGAAACGAAATGCAACGATTTCTTTACTAATAAACTGAAAGTCTCTTTGAATTTCAGTGGTTGCTTTACTATAAACAGTGCAGGTTTGAGTGGTGGTTTATGCTTACTTTGGAAAGACTCCGTTGATGTCACTATCCACTTCTTCTCTCTACATCATATCAACTCTTTTGTCCTTTGGGATGTCTTTGCTTGGCGTTTCACTAGTTTCTATGGCCATCCCGTTAAACACAAACGAGTTCATACTTGGGAACTGTTGAGTGTGTTGCCCTAAACTCGTAGTTTGTATTTATGTAGAAACAAATGTATATTCAATAAAGTTCTATTCAATAAATTTGTTGTTGAATTCGTAGCATTGCATTGTCCAAAATCCAATAAACTAAACATCCAACATTATTATCATGTAACCAAGATAGTATATATACTAGGTATATATTTGATATACCCCTGATATACGAGGTATATATTTGATATACCCCTGATATACGAATGGATAATGTCAAATCTAAAGAGTCTATAGTATATGGATAAGGCTGGGTACCTTATCCTAGCAACACTATAGATACGACCTATTTTGTAAATGTTACACACGACTCAATCCAGGTCGTTCGTGTGGAGACATGCGAGTGGAGGTGTCCTATACAATGAGTTTGTATAAGACCGGACCGCGAAATAGYCAATTTTTAGATGTAACACCGTTGACTAACAAATTGTTATTTCTCAGGATGACCAAGCAACTCATTCTTAATCCTGAGTGAGTTATGGACTCCTGCCCGTGAGGGCTCGTCCTTTGATCTGTATGGGTGAGAGTGGCTCGAGTCGCCAATTCAACATTCCTACCATTTTGGGGACGAGACTGAGTGGGGAGTTGGGAACATAACTTCACAAGATGAAATTAACTCCTCCTCGACCTTAGGGGAGTAGATGAGTGTTATCTTAAATGCTGACTCCAGGACTTGAATAAGGGGCCCCACCCTCTCATTGGCTCGAGAGAGTCTTCCGGTTATTGGTCGGACCATAACCGGGTTGTTCATTAGAGGAGTAGTGATATTTAAGGAGCAAGATGTAACTCAGGGGTAAAACGGTAATTTGACCTAACTTGAGTTACGAGTACTCGTGAAGGATTGACTTGCCATTAATGGTTGTATATCCGTGGACATGAAAATATTCTGCAGTGAGAAGAGTGCAGCTGCGGGTCTTTAATGGAGTGACCCGTAGTTACCGAATGTTGATTAACTCAATCAATGAGTTTGATCGATTAATCTCGTATCATTGGAGCTTCTGATCTGTAGGTCCATTAGGTCCCCCTTCTAGCTCATAACGGGTAAAACGAGGATCAAGTTTTTGGAAGAATTTGAACTGTTCAAATTGCTCATGGGAATATATGTATATTGATACATTATAATATATAGTTGATTCTAAATTAAAACTATATATTATGAGAGAAATTATTTGAATGAGATTCAAACAAAATTAATATGAATAAGATTCATATTAAAACTATAGGTTAAAAATAATGTGCATAAGATGTACATTACAATTATAAGTTATATGAGAGAAATGTCATAGAATATGATTCTATTTTTGCAATAAATAAATAAGTGTTAATTATTTATTTGATTTATATATATATAAATTGTTAATTTGATTAATAATTAATAATTATTTATTAATTAATTAATTATATTTAATTAATTATTATTATTTATTAAAAATATTAATTATAATTAATAATTACACGTAAAAATGCAGGGAACGAGGAGTTAAGTGACATGGGGAAACCCCACATTACAAGTTTTTGTTTTAGTTTTTTGGTGAAAGGTTATGCAAAATACAGAATAGAAAAACTCTTAAGCAATTTCTCTCAAGCTCTCCATTCTCCATTCCCTAGAGATCCATATCGAACGTCCCACAAGTGAGTTCTTGCTACCTAAAGGATAGCACGGAAGGTCTATTGGTGGTGTTCATTGGTTTAATCCATTGAAGAAATGTTCTTCTAAGGTAAAAGAAAAGTTCTTTCCCCTGTACTTTCATTATTGAATATTTGATTTTGTTTCTAAAAAATTCATGAACGATGATTTGCATCCGCTTCGGGATTCACATCCCATGAGGAACTTCTTGAACGAATTTACAATATGGATGATTCTCCATGGCTTGTGGATGGTGATTTAAATGCAATTCTTTGGCACAATGAGACCTCTGCCCCAAGTTGCAATAATGGCAATCTCATTTCAGACTTCCGATCAGCTCTTGATGCTTGTTCTCTTTTTGATATAGGTTTCTTTCGGAATCAGTTCACTTGGTGCAACTACCGGTTTGCAAATGCCCAAGTTTGTAAGTGTCTTAATCGTTTCTTATGTAATAGCTCATTTTTCTCTACTTTTTCGATGGCTGCCATTACGGGATCCTACAATAACCCTCCTTCCCTTGATTTTCATACCATCCATTTATTAGAAGATGAATTGACAGGTCTTCTTGAGCAAGAAGAAATTTATTGGAACAAAGATCCAGGGAAGATTGGTTAAAGTAGGGGGATCAGATACCAAATGGTTACATGTAAAAGCCACTCAAAGGAAGCGAACTAACTTCATTCATGGGATTTCAATGGCAGATGGGTCTTGGATAGAAGATGAAAATGAAGTTGAGAACACTTTTGTTTTTTTGTTTCCAATCTAATTCCAAACCCAAACAGATTGATATTGATATGGTTCTCCAGCACCTTCCTCCCAAAGTAACTCTTGCTATGAATACTTTTTTATTGGCCCCATTCCTAAGAGAGGAAATTGAGATTGCAACCAAACAAATGTTCCAACGAAAGTGGTAAGGCATCAGGCCAAAGCATTAACTTTGTGAAATCTGCTTTAGTTTTTTTGCCCAATTTTCATCCAGAGAGGCAGCGGTATCTTTAGTCTACTTGGTATTAATTTGGTGACTGATTTGGGTAATTATCTTAGGTTGCCGTCTTTTTTCTAGGTTGGGTTTATATTAAGGGCAAAATTTGGAATGTCATGCAAGGTAGGAAGTAAAAACTTTTTTTTTTTTTTTGTTGGGGGAAGAAGATTCACATAAAGAGTGTGGGACATGCTATCCCGTCCTATGGCCGGAGGAGTGTTTTTCGCCTTTCGAAAGGCTTTTACAGGGATGTACAAAAAAATTTACTCAATTTTGGTGGGGTACTACTAATACACATAGGAAGCTTCACTGGATGTGAGTTGGAAAAAGATGTGCATGCCCAAGGAGTTCTAAAGGCACAGTACTATTCTGACTCCACTCTTCTAGGTGTTGAGTTACATCCTTACTCATCTTATTTTTGGAAGAGCGTTCTTTAGGGTCGTGATTTGCTAGTTCAAGGCCTTCGTAAGCAGGTGGGTATAATGGGGCTTCCACAAGGGCTTTCTTTAATCTTTGGATTTCTCGTCACATTCCTTCAAACCTACGAGCTCTCCTCCTAAAGGTAATGATTTATGAGTCTCTAATCTAATGAGCCCAATGGGCCACTGAAATATTCCTAAGCTTCATACTTTCTTCCTCTAGGAGGATACAGACCTAATCATTAAAATACCTCTTATCTCCAGCAATGCTTGAGACCACTGGCAGTGACATTTGTTGGATCGGTATGACAAGGGGGTGAATAGGGTTTAATTAATAAAATATAAACTTTTTAATAAATGAGCCCAATTTAAACAAAAATAATACACTTTTTGAGATATGCAATTTTAACAAAGTAAGATAAAATAAATTCTAAGGCAAACAAGAGAAATTTAAGGCAAACAATAAAATTCTAAGATTAAATGCAAAAATAAATAAGAGAGAAGGTTAGAGAAATTTGACACCGGCAATTTTTATAGTGGTTCGGCACAACTGTCCTACTCCACTTCCCAAGCACCTCTTGGGTTGTAAATTGAAATTCTGACTCTTTCCACGGTAGGAATCAAACCGATACACTGCTCTTCACACAAGAGCAAAGACGATCCTCTCCACGGTGAGGATCACACCGTTACAATGAGTTGAAGATTTTTAAACACACACTTACAAACTCTCAAATAGAGTAAATATACAAATTTGAGCTCACAAAAATTTCAATCCTCACAACAATAAAATTTCTCTCACAAATAAGATAGAAAGAAAAATTGAGAACTTGGAGAAATTAGCAAAATGCGAATTTTGAAGTTATGGAGTGTTGAGAATAAGAGAATTGTTGTGTAATTTTGAGAAGTTTAGTTTAAATAGAGGGAATAAAATGGTAAAAAAATCAAGTTTAATTTTAAACCATTAGATCTTAATCATTAAGAAGGAACGGTTGAGATAATTTTGAAAAAAAAAATAAATTAAGAATAATATATATATATATATATATATATATATATATATAAAAGATATGCGACAAGTTATTTTAATCTTTTTTTTAAACAAAGTTACCGTCGGTAACTTTTGATTTTTTTTTTAATTTTTTTTTTGATTTTTTTTAATCTTTTTCTTTTCTTTTTCAATATATATATATATACTTTAAAAAGAAGTTTGTCACTTGTCAGCATCGGGTATTTTTCCTTCCAATTTGTTTCGATCGTAACTTCTCCGTTTGAGCTCCGATTTGGATGATCTAACAGTAGTTGGAATCATTGTAACGAGCTCTACACTGTGGACACTTTAAAATACAAAAAATGTCAATAAATAAAATTAAGTTTGTTATCATCAAAACATTAATTAATTAATTAATTAAAATTAATTAATTTGAGATTAAGGCCAAAAAGCCAACAACATTTTGACAAGAAGGATTTTTTCTCTATCAAAAGTACTTATAAGCTCTATATGCAACATAATCTTATAAATGAATCTAGATAGTAGTGTGGCAACTCAACATTCCCTTTAAGATAAAAATATTTGTTTGGAGGATTATTCACAATTTTCTTCCTATTATGTTTAATCTCCAAAATAGAGGAATGGAAGTCTTACCTCTCTACACTTGCTGCCATAGGAAGGTCAAAACCATAATCCACACTCTCTCTTCCACTGTCAGAGAGCAAAATGAACCTGACAATTGGTATTCCCTTTGGCTTACTCTCCCCTGGATCTGCATGTCTCGTTCTCCAACCTGTGGGAGAATTTTGTGAGTTGTCTTAGTAAACCAGATTTGGAAATTGTTGGAGAAACTTGCTTGTTAACCAAGATAAATCAATACATGATGTGGACGTTCGTAGTGCTTGGATTCTAGCGTATGTTGACTCGTTCAGGGGTGCAAATGTGCGGCAACCAGCAAAGCCTCCAACGGGTCAACAACGGGCGGACTCAAACTTGGGCTGCCCTCCTTCGGGTTGGTTAAAATTAAACTCGTATGCAACCTGTTGCATGCGAAGCGGATCAACTGCAAAATCACACTTTACACCTATTACTTACCCTCCTCTTGAAGTAGAAATTTTAGCTATCCTCGATCAAGGGAATCAGGTTTGCGCATGCCACCTCTTGCCGTCACCTCCTTGTTGAATCGGATTCCCTCGGTGCAATTGCTCTAATCAATGGTGAATGTGTAACTTTGGGTTAATAAACGATCCCTAATTCACGACATGCCGCATTTGACCCACCTTTTTTATTCAATTTAATTAAATCTCAAACCACTTCTTGTTGGCTTTTTAATCTTCCTTTTTGGCTTAGAAGCCTTGTTGGGATGTCGCTGACATTTTCTCCTTAATCAAAGTATCATTTTCTTTAAAAAAAAACACCGAATTATACATAGATTTACCTAAAAAAATTAAATAAAATTTAAATTAGGTTGAATAAGAATCATTTTGAAGTTTTAACTATTAAAATTCAAACGAAAATGTAAAATTCTAAATAGTATGACTCACATGCTTTTAATTTTGTCTTAGTGTTGCAAAATGTACAATCCCGCATAAAATATGGTTTTTACAAAAACTTAAACTATGCGATTTATATTTTTTTAGTACAACATGTTGGGGAGGGATTTGAACTCACAACCTCTTGATTGGAGGTATGCAATTTATACTCAAACAAAAATTTCATTTAAAAAATTATGTCATTTTTTATTAATGTATTATTTAAAAAATTAAATAATTTGTACACTCAGATATTTAACTCAAATAGTATAGTGATTAATGTATTATTTTATTTTGCAAGAAGTTAAATCGATGTACCAATTATCAAGAATATAACYACTCTTTCGTTTGGAGAAACGTCAACGGAAAGTTCGAGACAAATGTCCTCTACTGAAGGTAAAAAACATGTGCTACAAATAATTTACGTTAAAATTAAACATTTCCTAATATTTTTTTCAAAATTTTAATTTCCAGATTATACCAAAGATCAACGAAGAAAGAAAAACAAAACATACGAAAAATTAACCGATGATAAGAGAAGAACAAAAATTCAAAATGTGATATCAAGAAGGAAAGGCTAAGTGGTGAAAGTAGTTGTAGGAATAAGAAGACAGAAACTTATTCCTTATTACGACCAACAATGCACAGATGAACAATCAGGTTTGTACATGATATGTATTTCTTAATCTAAGGGAGTACTATTAATTTTAATATTTAATTTGAATATATGTTTCTTATAGGTCAAATTTCATACTATCTGTTATGCTCAACATGGCAGGAGTTAAAGAAACCAACATATTGTGTTTACTGTGATGCAGAGAAATTTGAACATGAACTACCCTCTTTTTGTTGCTCTATTGGGAAAGTGTAATTGGTTGAGATCAATGTTTCCAAAGAACTATAATCACTATTTACTTCTAAAACAAAAGAAGCACAAATGTTTTGTAAGAATATTAGAGCCTGTAATTGTATTTTTGCATTCAAATATGTTGGTGTTAAATTAGATAAGGAAATAGCTTTTTCAAAACAAGGTGTTTATAGTTTTGGGGCATAAGAACAAATATATCATGAACTACCTCCTCTAATACCCAAAGATGATCCATAATACTTTCAGTTATATTTTTATAAAACGGCAAATGARCTTCAAAATAGAATAAACGTATTAGAAGAGACGCAATTGGACGAAAGTATTATGGAAAAGTTGATCGATATATTGAGAGGAAACCCGTATGCTAAATTMTTGAGAAGGTTAAAAGACATGTCATCTTTCTATAATCTATAAATTCGAATTGAAAGTAATATAAATTTAGATCAGCAAGTGTATAATACACTAACAATTGATCAAGTTGCTGCAATATGGATTGAAGGAAATGATACTAACGTACCATTTGAGAGAGACGTTATTGTACACGCACATTTGGGAGATAAGCAAAGAGTGAAACACTACTTTAGTTGTTATGATTTTTTACAATATACTCTACTATTTCCTATTGGAGAAATGAGAGGCAACAAAATTGGTAAGAGAATAGTACTACCTGCTTCTTTCATTGGAGGGCTAAGAGATATGCAGCGTTGGTACTTAGATGCTATGACCAATAGTGCAAAGATTTGGAAAGCCATATTTGTTTATAACACAATGACGTGCAACTTTGAGTGGAAAGAGATTAAGGATGAATTGAAATATGGACAACATTCTCGAGATAGGCAAGATTTGACTTCAAGAATATTTTGTAGTAAACTACAAGATATGAAAGACCAAATATTAAAAAAGAAAATATTTGGTAATGTTGTAGCTTATGTATATGTTATTGAATTTCAAAAGGAGACTACCACATGCACATATGTTGATCATTCTAAGACAAACCTTTAAGATTACAAATCTAGACGACTATGATAAATATTTCAGTGCTGAATTACCAGATAAAGAAAAGTTTCAATCATTATATGAAGCAGTCGTTAACATACATATGTTACATGGACTTCTTGGAGAAGCAAACAAGAAAAACACATGTATGATAAATGGAAAATGTTTAAATTCTATTATCCAAGAGATTTTTCTTCAAAGACGATGCAAGGAAAAAAATAATATCCCATATACAGAAGAAGAAACGATGACACTTAGGTTAGTTTTTTAAAACCTTTTTTTATTATGTTTTTTACTTTGTTAATTATTTTCATTATTCAAATCATGATGATTCTATTACATTTACCAAATAATTATAAACATATCATGTAGCTTGTTATTTTATTAACTTTGTAAAGGTCAAAGTAGGAAAGACGGTATTAGATAATAAGTGGTGCTGCCTTACGATCAATATTTGTTGTCAATATATAATTGTCATATCAATGTAGAGATATGTTCTGGCTTGAATGCTGTTAAGTATAGTATATTTACAAAGGACAAGATAAAGCAGCTTTGTTGATATCATATGACGATGATAATATAATTTTCAATGAAAGAGTTCCAAGATGCAAAATGAGCCTCAGCACAAGAATTAATATGGAGAACTTTTGAATTTAAGCTACATGGGATATATCCAACAGTCGTAAACTTATGTTACAAAGTCCTAACCAACAACCAGTTACATTTTGGGATAAATAGAACTTGCAAGTTGTTCTAAACCAAGATCATGTCTAAAAAACAATGTTTATCTAGTTTTTTGAAATGTGCAAAACATGTGAAGATGCAAAAAAAAAAAAATTGTAGAGAGAGTTTCCAAATACTTATGTTTGGAATAAGTAGTAAAAAACTTGGTCTTTAAGAAAAAAAGGGAGACGTGATCTCTAGAGTAAATGATGTCAATCCAATAGGAGGTGAACCATACTATTTGAGATTGCTATTGAAAAGTTAAAGGACTAATATCATRTGATGATTTGTTGATTGTAGATGGAATACAATATTCATCTTTTAAGGTAGTAGCACAAAAACGAGGATTGCTTGAATTTGATAATAGTATCATAGAATGTTTGGATGAAGCATCCACATTTCAGATGTCACATGCATTTAGAAAACTTTTTGCCACCTTATTAGCACATTTTGAACCTACAGAAGTTAAGAAAATTATGGGATATATACTTTGAAACAGTGTCAGAAGACTACATAAAATTGGATGACACTACTGTAGAATTTCTAACCCAGCTTACTTTGAATGATTTGCAAGTGTTTCTAGAGACCATAGGAAAAATATTAGTGCTTATGACTTGCAAGCTATAAAATCTAACTCATTTGAAGTAAGTTCAAGGAGTACAAAAGAAATACTCGATGAAGAATCTATAAATGTCTCAAAGGAGGATATTGACATTGTTTCAAAGTTGAACSGATAACAAAAGGTTGCTTATGATAAGATATTGGAAAGAGTAACAAGTAATAAAATGGGTGTATGATTTGTTGATGGCCCAGGAGGGATTGGAAAAACATTTTTGTATTGTGCATTACTTGCAACAATAAGGTCACAAGGACTACTGGCACTTGCAACTGCTACTTCAGTTTGCTGCAATAATACCAGGAGATCGAACAACTCATTCACGATTCAACATACTATTGCAGACTACAGAATCTTCTATGTGTGCCATATCAAAACAAAGTAGTAAAACGAAATTACTAAGAAGGACAAGAATTATTATATAGGATGATGCACCAATGACAAGGAGATTTGTAATTGAAATAGTTGATAGAACATTTCGAGATATTATGGATAGTCTCGAACCATTTGGTGGAAAAGTTTTTTTTGTGTTTGGATGACTTTCGCCAGGTACTCCTGTGGTACCACAGACTACAAGACAACGAACAATTAGTCTTARTGTTTGGTTTGTAAGGTGATTGCAAAAAAAGTCCGACATTGTCTAGGAAAGGGAATGATCATGGGTATATAAGAGAGGACAATTATCTCCATTGGTATGAGGCCTTTTGGGTGAAACCAAAAGCAAATCTATGAGGGTTATTGATAAGCCTTGATTAAAGGCTAAAAAAGGGTAGGTTTGCATGCTTAAGTAACTTATATTTGGGATGAAAATGTATGTTCATGCATATAATTTAGGAAAAATGTGCATAATTTGTGATTACGGACTTTTGAATTCAGTTATAGGTAAATGAAGGCTAATTTGTGTAAATATGCTTATTTTGTAAGGAAAAATGAAGATTTATGATCACAATGCGTCAGGCACATTGCAAGGCCAGAATTTCTAACTTACTAGAGGAATGAGCCAGCCAAGTTACTTTGAAAGTTCCAGCTTCACAATGCTTCAGCCACATTCGATGCCTAGATTGTCGAAACGGGAATAACCACTTTTGACCAAGTAATTGGTCCACGATTTGGTTTTACTCCTAATATCTCTACAACAAGTGGTTGCCAACTTCCCTTGAATTTCTCAAATCCTTGTTACTTCCATGGCCTATAAAAGAAGCCTCCAAGCATCACTTCTACACATCTCATTTTCCATGCTTTTGTTTCCTTTCTACTTTAGTTTTGTAGTTTTTATTTAAGTTTTGTTTTCAATTATTTTTCTACAATTACTCTTGTTTATTTTATTGCAATTCCATTTGTTCCATTTTGTACTTTTTTTCCAATTCTAATTAAAATGCTTTCTTTTGTTATCTTCTCTTGTGTTTTAATTTCTTTCAATTCCRTGAGTAGGTAAATTGTTTCTTCAACCCTCCTACGAATGCTTTAGTTCTTATCACTATAAATTACATCTATCGAGCACGACGTATTATGCTCTCTTTGCTTATCTTGATTGATATAATTTATCTAGTTGATTTTTCTTGTTGGCCACTTGTTTAAATCACACTAGTTTGAATTTAATTCTGAGAAGGTTAGACTCAAACGGATCTCATCAAGGTAAAACGGGAAGTTACTTAGAAATAAAAACTAAAACAAGATCCTAGACATAGGCTCTCTTACCCGTTAAACGTAAGTTGGCACTTGATTCATTTAGGATTCTAGAGTTGCATAGACATATGTAAACACTAGCCTAAGCTTCTAAACAAACCAAAAGCGGTATGGAATAGGAGTTGAACAAGTTTGCATAAATTGAGTGTAATTACGGGCACATTTGGTAGGTGTAATTCATCATTTTAGAACAAAACAGTAGTAGGGGGGTTGGCCTTTTAAATTCTATTATTTTCGTGTGTTTTTCGTGTTCCCAACAATTCCACCAATTTTTATTCCCAAACTCGATTGCTCATTCAAGCAATTTACAAAATCAATTTTAAAAGAAAACTAGTCCCTTGTGGAGACGAACTTGGAATATTTCCAGATTATTACTTGTGACAGTGTGCACTTGCACTTATCCTCTAGCTATTAAGCAGAGGCGCAACAGTTATGCCCAAGGCGGACAATATCATACTATTGTGGAGATACGTGGGGTACGAGGGGTACCGTTGTCACTGACAAGTAGTATCAGAGYCATGGTCTRAACCTAGCTGTATCAGTGAATTCTCGAGTGCTGAAYAAAGAAGTGATGAACCTTAGAAGGTGTGGTCATGGTGTAATCYGTGGGTGTGCTCTATCAAGGTGTGCCTAGAGCCTTGGATAAGAGCAATCTCTTGTTCAGGTCCGAGAGTAGACGGATAAGTGACTACTTGAGGGGAGGCTCGGGTGGTATTTTATTCGAGGGGAGGATTGTTGGGTTTCACATTGGCTAGGAAAGGGAATGATCATAGGTATATAAGAGAGGACAATTATGTCCATTGATATGAGACCTTTTGAGTGAAACCAAAAGCAAATCCGTGAGGGTTATGCCCAAATCGGACAATATCATACCATTGTGGAGATACATGGGGTACGAGGGGTACCATTGTCCTTGACACTTAGCTCTGTAAAGTCATGTCTTTGAAAAATTATGGAAAAGCTTAAATTAACAACAAACATGACAACCATCTCTGATAAAAAGTTTGCAARTTTTCCGTTGTGAGCTGGTAATGGGGAAGAAAAAACCATAGAAAATGATCTCATTTCCCTTCCAGATCAACTGCTCATTCAGTACGAAAAAGAAACAGATTCTGAAAACTATTTTATTGAAAGCATCTTTCATAATTTGAAAGAGAATGCTGAAAGTTCAGAATATATAACAAGTCGAGAAATTCTAGCCGCAAAAAATGAATATGTCGACCATATTTCTAGGAGAATCAATAGTTTTTGTGAGTTTCAATGAAGCGATTGATTACTCAAATAATTAATATCAAGAAGAGTTTCTTAATACATTGCTTCCGAGTGGAATTCCTCCTTACAAGTTAATTCTTAAGAAGGATTTGCCGAATTATAATTATGAGAAATTTAGATCCAACTAATGGTTTGTGCAATGGGACAAAAGGTCGGTAAAGACTTTGACAATTATGTTATACATGCAGAAATTTATATTGGTCAGCATSTCGGAAAGCAAGTTTGTCCCTTTTGAATTCCTCTGAGCCCAGCAAATGATGAAGGTTATCTAGTAAAGTTCAAAAGGAAGCAATTTCCAATAAGCTTTTATTTTTTCAATGACGATAAATAAGACACAATGCCAAACTATACCACAAGTTGATGTATATTTACCAGAACATGTTTTCTTTCATAGACAACTATAYGTGTATTCGTCAAATCAGATTCACCTATAAAGAACAAATACAACATTTACAAAAAAAAAAAATTGTTACAAATAAGTACTTCTACGATATTATGAACGATGATGGAAATTCATGAGCATACATAAATTTTTTAATTTCTAAATTTTACTTTACTTCTAATATAGTGAAAGAGAATTATTAGACGTGGAAGGATATGAGCTTCTTCAAAACATATAAACGGTATGCAACATAATAGTATGTTTGTTACTGGAGCCCGCGATTTCAAGAACTAAGATGGAACATGGAACGGGTTGAATAAATATCAACTTCCACTGCCTACTTAATAACTATTATATGTTTTTGACCTATTTTTTGAACTTTTATTTTCATGGATGGAATTGATTTCTAAAAACTTTTTATTTCGTTGAATTCCTTACTACATTTTTTTAGGTTTATTCTTAATATTAAAATATCATATAACACCATCCTTCTATTGCATTGGAAGTATAGAATGGAATGAAATCAACGTTGAAGTTGGAGCCAATGAACTACAGTTTGTGTGAGAGACCATATTTATTGTCTCTCTTTGATAGCTAATATATATGGATGGATCTAAAGTATGCTACTTCACGCCTCACTACATTTATTGACTATTGGATTATAAATATGTAATTGTAATTTATATTTCTTCTCTTATTCATTGTTTAATAGAAATTATTTATATAATATATTCATTTTATTCCATGGTTTAAGCCACGTGGAACGTATCGAAATCTAGTTGTTTAAAATGTTTCAATTTAGACCATTATATTTTAACTATTTTTAATTATACCATTTTTTTTTTGTGAATGTTAAAATCAAGTGATAATAATATAAACCYTTGATATTAAGTGAATTGACAAAAATTTAGAAGAGAAATTAGGTCCATTAGAAGAAAATTTATAATTCATCCTCCAATTTTTTAAGAGGTTGGCATCAAATTTTCTTCTCTTGAGTGCTGTGATTTATCATCTAAATTTCTATTAATGTATCAAGTATACCATGTCATAGTAAGTTTATCATAAGCGATATTTGGAATTCACCAACTAATAAGAGTATATAAAATATAAATGAGCTTTGTTGAAATTTGTAAGTTTTGGTGGAGTTATTTAATTCGATTTTGTACATTAATCAAATTTAATTGTGCAAACTTGATTTGCATTAAATTATAAATTTTTTTTACTTTATTCTATTTTACTAAGGTGAGTGGGTGATTGTACTAARAAAAAATTTAGTGGGTGATTTAGAGAATATTGTAATAGAGGGCAAAAATTACCTCACTAACCTAATTTAAGGTTTCTTTTCCAATCTAATAATCTAATAAAATTAAAAGTTTTAAGATAGAAATTGAAGGTTCAGTTTAAATTACAAAATTAATGTTCAGGTTGCACACGTGCGAGTGGGCCCCAAAGGGCCGACATCACACTCCAACTACACTTCCGACGCTCCCTCCACATGTTTTCCCTCTCTGAATAAACAGAAAAAAATTTTATAAAAAAATTTAAAAGAAAAATGGAAAATCCAATAAAGTTCACTTCGTATATACTTCTCATCGGAAACCAAAAAAACCCACTTCTCTCTCTCTCTAAAACCGAAGGCCCAT
>NW_019104611.1:24633-64684 GCF_001995035.1 Momordica charantia
AATCGAAAAATTCTGGTTCGTCCCAAAAACACCCCTAATTACCTGACCCGACCCAATCCAAACCGTGAACACCCTACTTCCATCCCTCCTCTTCTCCTCCACCGTTACGGGTTCCCTTACTCCACTTACTTCTCTCTGCCATCTTCAAATGGAAGTTTTGCCCTCCAATCCCTCTCCACTACCTCCTCGTTTTCTCCCTATTCTCGCATTTCTCTCCTCTGGTGCCCACGATCCATTTCACATTCTCTATCATTTTCCTTTTCCTTCTCCCCCAATTCCTCCTGCTTGATCTCGTATATACTCCTTCACTCTTCCCCACCACTTCCATTTCTCCATTTTCACTCCTCAATCTTCCCTCTTCAATTCGCTCCTGAAATTGTGTCGATTCCACCCAATGCGGACCACCACCTCTCAATTGCCCGACAATCAGTCCTCAAACCCACCTCCTCGCCAGGGCACCAAGCCCATCCTGTTAGAAAACAAAAACTTTATATAAGATCTATGCATGGGAGTAGGCTAAAGAACTATAAGTTATTTCGAATTACCTGAATCCATGAGTAGAGATTCCAAATTCTTGTAGCAATATCAGCGTGGTTTGGGTCTTCCTCAACTATGCAGCCTTAGATCAAATATGGGCAATACTCTCTATTGGATGGGGAATAGGAGACTAAAGAAGCATAGTATATTGGGGACCATAACCCTGTATTTATAAGTTGATTCTAGGGTTTCCCATAATCCCCTAGGATCAACGGGCTGGTATCTGCCCAGCGGGCAACACCACATTATAGGAAGTTTATGGGCCCTAATTAGACCACTTATTTTTCCCATGAATAATACTACATTTAATTTATAAATGTAAATGAAAACAAATCCAAATGAAAACCAGTTTCTAAAGATAATATAAATGTTCCTATTGCTTCTACTTTGCCGTCAGCCACGTAGATGAAAGCCTCAGCATCACTTGGCTGTCGGCTCCAAATGCAACCCTGCATAGATACACTTATGTGAGTAGTAGCACCTGAATTTACCCACCACGTATGCATAGGTACAGAAGCTACATTAATCTCAGAACAAACAAGGGAGAGAAACATACCCTTCTTCAATAGCCATGCAGCATATGTGGCACATTGTTTTTTCATGTGTCCAGTCTTCTTACAGAAGAAACAAGCAGGTCCTGAAACCTGTTTCTTTTCCTTTTTCTGCTTAGAAGATTCAGCAGCATTATTCACTCTCTTCCTCTTTACACTCTTTGAGGTAGAAGCCATGTGAACATTTTTTGTCTTCTCTCGCTGCATCCTCTCTTCCTCTTGAACACAGTGAGGGATTAGCTCATTCAGGGACCATTTATCCTTTTGAGTGTTGTAACTCACCCTGAAGTGGCTACACTCTGCTCGAAGAGAGTTCAAAACTAAATGCACTAAAAGTCTTTAGAAACTTCCAACTTCAATGCCTTAAGTTTTGTTGCAACATTTGACATATGCATTATGTATTCCCTTATGTTTTCTTTACCAACGTATCTTGAAGAGGTGAGTTTTGCCATAAGGGTACTCGCTTCTGCCTTATCGTTTTTGGTAAAGTACTGCTCCATTTCCTTTAGAAAGCCTTTGGCATTCGTTCCCTCAACAATAGAGCCTCTAAATGTTTCTGGAATTGAGCGCTTCATGATCATTAGACACATGCGATTAGACCTATCCCACTTCTCAATTTCAACCTTATTAGGATTTTCCTCAGTTGAAGTAGGACAGTCTACCCTTAATACAAGGTCTAAATCCATACACCCAAGTACTATCTGGATGTCTTCTTTCCAGTCCTTAAAATAAGCCCCATTCAGTCTAGAAATGTTGTTGACTTGAGTGGACATATTATCAGAATTAGCAACCTTAACTATATAAAGAACACAAGCTCAATATAGTAAGTAATGTCACACAGATATATATAAATATTCATGACATTCTAAATAAACTTTATGAAGACAAGTGAGATACCTAATGCAACATTTACATTCAGTCTTTGGACAAAAAAATGTTAATTTGCTAGTGATACTCTCAGTACAATATAAAACATTAATAACTCATTTCTTTTAGATGATAGCCTTCCTTTGGGCCGACTAACAACTTCAAAGACACAACCTTATGTTATCCATATTTATTATTGCATGTGTATTTGTTGTCTGCCCAAATTGCAACCTTCCTTTAGGCCGATCACAATCCGCATAAGCAAGAAATACACTACATCTAAGAACTTTAAATGTTCCAATTTATAAAATATAGACTACTTTGGTATCATATTTCACGCATCAAAACATTTAAAGAAATTAGACAAATTGTGCTACCAATAAATTAAATATAAATTTATTCATCGTAATAGTCAACCTTTAATTAGCACAATAAAAAAGTAATAAAAAAATGTCCTCCATACTTTTATGCCCAAAAATTTATTATAGATTATAAATATAAAGAATATTTATAAAAATAAATAAAGAGAAAGAAAAGGAAAAGGAGGGAAAAAAATTTAAATATCACTTTGTGCTAGAGTGAAACCTAGCACAACAGACTCATGGCGGCACTCCTCCGCATTCCTTTTTTTTTTCCTTCTATTTTCTTTCTCTCTTTCTAATTGAATCAACCCAGGTGCCATTCTAAAAACAAATTTCTTTCTTTATTAAATTGAATCTTCACGCCCATCTTTGATTTTTTTTAAAACAATAACTGAATTGATTATAATACGATCGATTTGGAAAATATTGGGGAGAATAAATATATCAAACTTCATCAAATCAATAAACTCAGACGACTTTCAAATTAAATTATTCAAAATTGTCCAATAACTAATCAATCTAAATAGTTCTAATAATTTATGCTGTTTAATAATAAATTTGACTATAGGGAAAACCAACAAATTTATTCATAAACAACAATCAAATATTTAGCAAACAACCATGCAAATCAAGCTCTGATACCACTTGTTAGAAAACAAAAACTTTATATAAGATCTATGCATGGGAGTAGGCTAAAGAACTATAAGTTATTTCGAATTACCTGAATGCATGAGTAGAGATTACAAATTCCTGTAACAATATCAGCGTGGTTTGGTTTGAGTCTTCCTCAACTATGCAACCTTAGATCAAAGATGGACAATACTCTCTATTGGATGGGGAATAGGAGACTAAAGAAGCATAGTATATTGGAGACCATAACCTTGTATTTATAAGTTGATTCTAGGGTTTCCCATAATCCCCTAGGATCAACGGGCTGGTATCTGCCCAGCGGGCCACACCACATATAGGAAGTTTATTAGATCACTTATTTTTCCCATGAATAGTAGTACATTTAATTTATCATAAATTGTTACCCATTTAATGGAATCAATTAAATTAATTCCAACACATCCCACATTATTCCCTTTTGTAATCCATCTTCTCCAACAAGCTCGTTTCAATTAGCGAAGAGATAGGGGCTGGTGCTCTCTAGGAGCGACGAAGGAGGGATTGGGTTTTATGGGTTTGTGGGCTTGGTGTTCTAAGCCTGTTGCTGGTGAGTGCGTGGGTGTTTTTTGGCCTCACTGTGACTCTTGTCACAAAAGATGTGACGGGCGCGGATTCGTTGGAGGAATTGGGCGATGGAATTGAAGGGGAATAATGGAGTTTTAGGAAAGGAGGAAGGAAGAGGGAGGAAGAAAAGTAAAGAAAATTTAACAAAAAGTGATATAAAATTAATAAATATTATTTAAATTATCAATTCATCGCCAGGTCAGCATTCCGTTAATGACATGAATGAAATTTTAGCACCCAAGGACCTTTTAGAACTATTTTCATAAGATCGGGGATCAAACTGTTACTTTATAAAATTTAGAGACCAAATAGAAACCTATCCTCCAACTCACGGACCGTATTTTTACCGTTTAAAAATACATCATTCTTAAGAGATCCATTTAAAAAACACCCATTAATCTGAAAAGACAAAGTTGGGCCTAAATATCCAAGAGACTAGTTGTGGACCAACCAGTTTTGTCCGAAGGCCCAGCCCAGCAGAGCCCATAGCCGAAGAGTCAAAGTCAACAACTCTGGTCCAGTCAAGTTGGACTCAGTCAACAACGACATCGTGGAATTTTCACAGCGCGTAAACCACAAACAAATCGAAGAGCGCGTGGCAAGGACATGCCTAACATTTTTAAAAATTTACCCTCTTGTCGTTTTGTGGCTCCTCCATTAATTTTTCCTCCACCGTAAAAAAAGGGCAAAAAAAGATTAAAAGAAAAAGCGGATAAATTAATTTACCCAAAAAACAGAAATACGGAAAAAAAGAAAGACCCCAAACGAAGACCAAAAAAACAGTTAAATTGGGTAAATAACAGTAACCAGTAATCGTAGAGAAGAGAGTAATTTTTGGATGTTGAATTTAATAACGCATTTAACGGCCACTGTTGAGAGGCAAAAACGAGAGGCGTTGACGGAGCAAGAACACCACCACCATTAACAACCACCCCACGACTTCTTTCTTAAAAAACACAAATTAACACAAATTAAAACAAAATTTTCCTTTTTTATTATAATTATAATTATAATTATAATAATAATTATTATAGGTTTTTATTTGTTTGTTTATTTTTGTTTTTCTAATTTTCTCCCCACCCCCTTTTAGCTGTTCTTTTTGTTGTTGTTGGTGTATATTTATTTTTGGGATTTCTAGCTGGTTATTTGGAGCTGGATCTCTTACCCAGCCTCACACCCCCGGGAACCCCTTTCAATTTTTCTCTTCTGGGTGTTTGATTCTCTTCTTTTTTTTCTTCATTTCTTGATTTTTTTTTGTTCGTTTTGTTTCTTCTTCTTCTTGGGGTTTGATCAGCTCTCGGGGTTGCAGATTTCTTGATTTGGGGTTTGTTGTAATTTTAGTTACAAATTTATTTTTTATCATCTCTTTGGGAAGTGATTTCGGTGTCTTGTGGGAATGTGGAGAGACGCTGGAGCTCCTGCTGATTCTTTCTATGAGGTCCGCCCTGAGTGCACCGATGTTCCCAAAACCCGCTTCAAGATCAGGGTCTGTTTTCTTTTTCCCTTCAGTGAATCTCCAACACGTTTGGCAATGCACAAATTGCAGGGTTATTTGTTTTGAGGGGTTTACTTTGATGGGTCATCGCTCAACTTGCACAAATTGCTTTTTATCTTGATGGTCGAAACTTGAAAGCCTTGATATGCTAAAACAGGCAGTCTTATTTAGTTTAGGTCCATTCTGATTGATTTAGGCGTGGTCATGCTGGTGATCTTTAAAACTTATTTCAAATTCAACAGGCGATGGCAGATTTTTTGTACTTGAGTCTTTGGTTGATCATTTGACCATTAGTGTATTCAGGCTAAAAGAACTGGTAGCCTGAGTGAGCAAACATTTAGGTCTTCAAACAAAATCATCTCCTTGCCAAAAAGGTTTAGGTTCTCCTTAGGACAGGAAGATGGGAATGGTGTTGCCTGCTGATTAATTTCCTCCATGAATTATTTGTACCTAAAACCACTTCCTTCGGAGGTTTATTTGTCCTACTAAACTAGTTTTCTCACCATGTTTCTTATGCATTTGACTTTAAATATCCTATCTATCTAAGCTTTCCAATTTGAAAACCATTTGTCGCTTTTAGAGTTGATAATTCAAGTTTCATGCAGGCTGGGAAAACCTTAAGTGTAAGAAAATGGCAAGCTGCTTTTACACCAGAAGGGGAACTGGACATATCAAAGACTCTAAATCGCATCCATCGTGGGGTAAGTTCAGTTTCATGGTTAAAGTCTGTTTCAGGAGTATGATTCCATATATATTGTTGAAATGGTGTTCTACTTCTAGCTTTGGGTGGTTAATACACTCTTTAGCAGTTGGTCAACTTTCTCTGCTAATTGATAACTGAATTTGCTTTTAATCTCTATGATCGTTTAATAGTGTAATAGTTTGTTCTTTGGCAAGGTTATAAATGTTCAAGAAAACATGAATGGAGATTGCAATAAAATGTTTGGAAAATGATGTTCAAAGGTCTAGTAATAAAGTTTTTCTTTTTAAAATGTTCCACCTAATACAGGGGATCCATCCTGCCATTAGAGGAGAAGTGTGGGAGTTTCTTCTTGGTTGTTATGATCCTAAGAGCACCTTCGAGGAAAGAGAAGCAATTCGCCAACGTCGAAGGTAGTCTTTTATGTCCTTTCACATTACTATATCCTCTAAGTAGGGTTGGAAAACTTAATTACTTAGAATCCTTGTTGTCATGGAGCTGACTTAAGGTTGTCCAGAGATTAGTAAGGATTGACCATGAACATAATTAATACAAGGAGTGGATCCTTCCAATGCTTGGGCTACGAAAAAGATTTTTGGAGTTGTTTTCTTGTCACTTCATTGACCGGGATATTTATCGTATTTGTTGCACCTCTTTTTAAAATTAGAAGAATGCTTAGATATGAACTTTTCAACTTGCAGGATAGAGTATGCCACATGGAAGGAAGACTGTCGACAAATGTTTCCTGTCGTTGGAAGTGGTAGATATATCACCGCTCCTGTAATCACAGAGGATGGTCAGCCTATTCACGATCCCCTTGTACTTTTGGAAACAAATCCAGAAACGGGTCCGGCTGTACCTCAAGATCCTAGCACCGGTGATGTCAATTCCGATGGTTCACGCGCAACAGCTAGTAATATGGAAACTGTGAAGGATGAGAAAATAATTCAGTGGATGCTTACTTTACATCAGATAGGTTGGTAGGAGCTTTATCCACACACACAACACAACACACACATTGGTCAAATTTCGACGCTTTAATTGCTTGGGGTAGTGGTCTTAGTATCTTGGTAAACCTGTGGGTTAAGAGTAATGATATCATATTTGAGATTTTATTATTTCACACACTTGTGACATAACTCTATGATAATGGTTGTGACATAACTCAGTTTGCACTTTCTTATAATTTTTTCTGAATTTTACCATTTACTATAAATATTTATGCTAGGTCTTGATGTGGTTCGGACTGACAGAACATTGGTATTCTATGAAAAGCAAGAAAACTTGTCAAAACTTTGGGATATTCTCGCGGTCTATGCCTGGATAGATAAAGATGTCGGCTACTGTCAAGGTGGGCTAATTATAATAGAGCTTTTTCTCATCTGAGAAATCGAGATTAGTGTTTTAGATTATCGATTACGGGTCTCAGCTCCCTACGGCCATGAAATCATCTCATTATTTTACTCCTTGAGAACTCTGGCATGAAATTATTTATTCTATTGCACTGGAAAAAATTCATGTTCTGAACCTGACTTTATGAATATTTCTGAGTAGGAATGAGTGATCTTTGTTCCCCCATGATAATGCTTCTTGAAGATGAAGGCGATGCATTTTGGTGCTTTGAACGTTTGATGCGCAGATTGGTACTTACCTTTCTTCTACTTGAGTAACTTTATTTTTGTGACGCTTTGCATTTGATATCAATCTCCTTTACATGTAAGTTAATTATATTTGAATTCTTGGATTTCTCATGACGTATTATTCTATTTGAAACTTTGTAGCGAGGAAATTTCAGATGCACTGATAGCTCTGTGGGTGTGGAAACTCAACTCAATAACTTGGCTGCAATCACACAAGTCATTGATCCAAAACTTCATCAACACTTGGGTATTGCCATAGACATATGTTCCATATAGATCTTCAGATTTATGAGATATTACACTAGAAGTATTGTCATCTGGTGATAGACTAGAGAGAAATTCCATGCTTTTTTTCCTGTTAGACGTGGGTCGGTCCTTCACTTTTCGAGCACATAGTCTGGCTTTCTGTTGATCAGAATTGGATTATTTAGTTTTAATGATTTATCTTCTGATGGTGTTTGCACATTATGTTCTTTTTCATTCTTGTCGTCTGCTCTGTTAGAAAGTAACAATGAAGCATTCCTTTTATGAACACAGAGACACTTGGCGGTGGAGATTATCTGTTTGCTTTCAGGATGCTTATGGTTTTGTTCCGTCGCGAGTTTTCCTTTTGCGATTCTTTATATCTCTGGGAGGTACTTTTCGTTTTCTGTTTTTTGTTTTTAAAATTTGTTTTTTGTTTTTAAAATTTACTATCGGTCGATAAATAAACGTTGAAAGCATATCCCCACATAAAAATGATAATGGCATAACTCTGAAGGCAGTGCAAGGTTATACTGTCTAGAGCTCCAAGCAAAAATCTACCATTAAAAGTTCTCTCATTACGTTTTACGCATTTTCATCTTGCCGAACCGAAGGGTTAAGACATAGAAGATTAGGCAACATCCTAAGTTGCTTCTTAAGTTTATAAATGTTCTTGCACACAAGATTGGCTTGCAGATGACATCCATAAACTGTAAAAAAGTTCTTACACTTTTGGTGTTGCAACAGATGATGTGGGCCCTGGAATATGATCCTGATCTATTCGCAATTTATGAAGAACCTGATCTGCTCAATGAGAAAGCCGAGGGATCGAAAGGAAAAGCAAAATCGATACGTCAGTGTGGGAAATACGAGAGGGAAAACTTGAAGGCAAAGAACTCACAAGCCCCCCTTCCTATCTCTGTTTTCCTTGTTGCTAGTGTCTTGAAAGATAAGAGCACGAAGCTACTCACTGAAGCTCGGGGTCTGGACGACGTTGTGAAGGTTCGTTTCTCGATCTCATAACTTGACCTGTTGGGAACCTTCAACTAGTTTAGGGTAGAAAGATAATACATTAAATAGAACTCAAGCATGAGAAACGACCAAGAA
Source organism: Momordica charantia (assembly GCF_001995035.1). The sequence continues at coordinate 33,369 of NW_019104611.1, forward strand.
TGATAGGCAATCAAGGAGTATGAGTCGATGTCGTTGCATCCATCGGTTTCAAGGACTCTCATGTTTCTAATTCCTTCTCTGACAGATATTAAATGACATGACTGGAAATCTGGATGCCAAAAAAGCTTGCACTGGGGCAATGAAGCTTCACAAGAAATATCTAAAAAAGGTAATCCTTCTATTTTGTCCCTGAACTTTGAGAAAGATATCAACTGTAACCAACTCACAGTTCCATGAACTTTGATGCTGCAGGCCAAGAAGCCATAGCAATAGAGAAAGCTGGAAACTGTAATTTTTTTTCCGATCATGGAGTCGATCGGGCAACAAGATCAATCGTATACTTCCTGTAAAAATCGATGGCCAGAACTTGTGGAACTATGCAATTTTTCTGACCAGCTATACATTCCCCACATATCAAAATTTGTTGTATGTAAAAGTAATTGTTCATTTTCTTTTCCTTTTTTTGGATACTCAAAAAACACAGAGAGAATATATTTTGTGATAACCATCTGATTCTTTGTAACAACTTTATGCATAAGGAAGTAAATATTATTTTTATACGGGAAGAACATTCCACTGCAATAAATTGAGATTTTACTTTTATAATTTCTTTTCATTTTTCTTGGAAGATGTCCAGGAAACATGCTTCAAGAAGAAGAAGCCAAAACTCAACATAATTGAACTAATATGAACTCTCGAGGAGAAGTTAATTTGAACTCAAAATTTTCTTTCTTTTAAAGATATGTTAAATGGGTCTAGTATTGTTTCGATTTAAAAATCGTTGTTGAATTTTGAACTTATTTTGAGGTTCACTTTGATTTCTAAAATTTCTAAAAAATATTTATTTTGTCATTAGTGTTAAATTTTCATTTTGTATTTTAGAAAATTTTTCTTAAATTCAAACTTATACTAAAGTGCTAGTGCTGCATATATTATTACAAATATTACATAAATTAAATGGAATTTTGCTTCTTCTAACAAAAAAAATTAAATCGAATTTTACAAATAGAGTACAGTTTAGCAGTTAAGGGAACTCATTTTCCCTAGGTTCAACCCATCTAAAAATTAGATCGAAACACGTCTAGAAATTAAAAATTAAAAATATAATTTTAAAACTAACTATTTCGAGATATATACTCCAAAAATTTAATCATATGTCAAATCTAATTTCTATTTTCTTTTTGTAAAGAAACATACTAGAAGAATTATGTGGTTATGCCTAAAATCCTAACTAATTTTGAAAGGAAGAGGCACCTTGTGGATGAAGATATTTATAAAAGATGTCACATACATCTATTCATGTCCTTTGTAATTGCTTACAAATTGAAAGGATTTGGCTTTGATTATTGCACTCTAATAAATGGATGGAATGCATTTCTACTATGCCTTTTGAGAAAATGATTATTGGTATGTTTGGTATATGAGAAATGAGTTCCTTTCAATGATTTAACACTTATTCTAAAATCACTATCAAACCTACCAACATACCATAACTACTTCTAAAAGCAGACTTTAAAGTAATTTTGCCCATTGAAACCACTTTTCTAAATTTTCATGGTGTTTTGTTACATAGCTAACTTATCTTGAAAATTTTCATAAAAATACTTTTAAGAGGGAATACCAATTTAAATTGATTTTTGAGAAGTGTAAAATATTTTTAGCCTATTAAAAATACTTATCAAAATTATAATTATAAGTAATTTTGGAAATTATAAATGTACTAAAAAGCACTTAAATGCTTTTAGGAAATTAATTCATCAATAATTCAGGTGTATAGGTGCATTTATAGGAGTAATCACTTAAAAAAAAATTTCCTCAAACACCAATCGTGAATTCTCACTCTAAATATCATTTTTAGTACAACATGTAGCATGGAAATAAAACTCACAAACTCTTATAAAATTACTCTCAAAAAGTTTGAAACTACATGTAAATTTAAAAAAGTATCTTCTGAAAACATATTTCTGTTTTTCAAATTTTCATTTTTCTTATGATAACTTTTTTTTTTTCTTTATATATTTATTTATAACCATTCTTTTTCGCTCTAAAACTTTTTTCTTCATAAATATCTCCCTAAATTTTTTTTTCTCTTTCTAAAATTTTAATATTTTAACTATTTATTATTATTTGTCTATTTCTCCAAAATTTTCATGTAAAACGTATTTTTATTTTAACATATCACTCTCATTTCTCTCTCTAAAAATTTAAAATTTTTCAAAACTTTTCTTCCTCTCCAAAATTTCATCTTTTATAATTTTTCTCTCTTCATAATCTATTTTTTCTCTGAAAATTATATCTTCTTTTCTCATTCAATTTTATTTCACTATAACTTTTATTTGTYTTTGTATTTATTTATTTTCTCTAAAAAATATATTTCGAATCTTATTTTTATCTCCAAATTTTCCTCCCACTATAATTTTTTTCTTTATATATTTTATAACTTTACTCTTTTTCTCAAATTTTTCTCTTTTTGTAAACTTTTCTTTCACTAATTTTTTCTAAATATTTTTCTTTATCTCTCTAAAATTTATCTTTCAAAAAGTTAGTTGCATGTCTCTAAATTAGGGGAAAAAAATCAGTATAGTTGTTCCCAGTCCAAAAAAATAGGAAATGCATGTCCCCAACCCCCAATTCTATTTTTAAAATAATTAATATACATTTTATTGACATATTTATTAAATTGTGTATAAAATATTAAATATTTTTTAAAACTAATTATTTAATTCTAAAAATAATTCATATATATTTTATTACACTTTTTTATTTTTTAAATTCTCATACTCATAATAATTAAAATTAATTATAAAACCGGTATTTTTTTTTTTTTTGAGAATATCTTCTTCCCAAAATAAGGATTCTTTAATTTGGACTTCAATTCTTGGACCGAGTAATGAGGTGTAGACGGTTGACTAAAAATTTTCACGAGAACAAGAATGAGAGAGAACATCCACTCTCGTCCATACCATTGTCATCTCTACTTTACATATATGACACGAGAATGAGAAGAGGGCTGCGTTAATGAATCGAAGGTGTTATCTCTTATGCCGAATAAAACGTGTGGGGATTTTGGTTTTCACCCTAAATATGAACGTATTTTACTTTGTTTTGAAAATTATTTGAAGATTTTTTGTAAGATGATTGGCGGTGGCTTTCTTTTGTGAGGAAACTCCTCTTTTTGAGTCCTTATCAAGACTTGCTGCTAGTTTTCGAGAAAAAGTTTGTTATTCTGTGTGGGTATGTCTTAGGAGGAGATAGAAGAGATGAGTGTCTTTATATGTTTAACCTTACCTATCCTCTTCTGTATATAGTCTTCCCTTGATCTCCTCTCAGCTTTATTATAGGGATTATAAGCCCTTGATAGAGCGTATATATTGCGACAAAAGTTTGTAGTTGATCAAATCGTATGCTTTCATATGTTGAGGAGACGTCAATTGATTAGATCTGGTTCTTCAAAGTTTTCATGTGTATTGGGTTAGCGTCTTTTTCTTGCTGGCGTAGGTTATTCCTAAGATGGATGATATTATTTTTCATTCTTTTCTTTGGAAGAGGAAGGAGGATGCTAGAGAAGAGCCAAAGCTTTTGGTCTAGGTTTCCCTGGAGGACCTAATCTCTTGGAATGAGGCAACTGTAACGAAACTTATTTGGGACTCATTTTCTTCGATGGTATGTTTAGCAAATTTGTCTGAGGTGATATGATTGCTTTGGCAGGCTCCCACACCGGTCGTGTTTGCCTTTGGGGTAAAGAGTTAGAGTGTACCTATCATATTAGTATAGGTCGGTCACCTAAATGTAGAGTATGAAATATTGCTTGGCTACATCTATATCTCATATTTGGAGAGAACGTAATACCAGAATCCATGGTAGTGTTGGTGTTTATCGTCAGCTTTAGTTATTTTACATCTTGTTCAGAGTGATGTTTATGCTCGTGCTATTAATTGCTCTTACATCATGATCCGCCACCTAAGATTTCTTTTTCCAATCTTCATTTGGCCATAACTTTCTCATTTGATATCTGATTTGAGTAATTAAAAATGTGTTGGAATCGTCTTTTCAAGCTCTTCACTATGAATTATTCGAAAAACTAGAACTATCAATAAATAAAAATTTTTATTGTTGATGCAGAAATTTGGCATCCTACGATCTCGTCAAATTCGCACCAATTTTCTAGAGTAAAGGCATCGATGAGAACTGCAAAATAGAATAGCACTAAAACTAGTGTGGCTGTAGCCACATGGGCTCCGATGCTTAAGTTAAAATCGGAGGAGTTGAGTATAAAGTGTAGGGTGTTGTGAGCATACATTTAGGGTTTAGCTTACTCTCCTATTTATAGAAGTTGAATTCTAATCCCTTCAGGATTTATATCAGTTGAATCCTATTCCCTTTAGGAATTACATAAGTTGAATCCTAATGCACTCAGGAGATCTAGATGGAGTGAACCTCATGCTAGGTCCGTTCGTTTCATTATGGGCTTAAAAGGTCAAATCGAAAGTCGAGGTGGAATGGTTTGGGATGAACCGTTAGGGTTCTCAACTGGGGGGGCCGAGAATTGCTCGGCGTCGACCACTGGTCGGGCGAGGGCCAGCTCGGGTCGTCAGGTGCCGACCCCCTTTCTTGGTTCGTGCCCATTTCTTGGCTTTCTTCCGGTCCCCTATCGCCTAGCTGGATCTCACTTATTTTCCTATAACAGTAGCCCCCACTCTCAACATAGAAGGCAAAATGTTAGGTCTTCTATATTGAGAGTACTTTGTCGATTGACCGTTCCATGAATGACTGTTTTGCGGAATAGTCCCTTTATTCTCTTGTCGTTTGTTGGTTGTCATCTCACGGGCTGATCTTCTTAGCCCCCATACCCTTTTGTCGTAGTTGCCCTAGTCAAGTCTCTAGGGCTCTACTATACAGTTAGTTTAAACTGTTTAGATTTTTGCCTTGGGATCTAACTTTTAGTTGGGCTAGCTGTACCACCCTTGGGTTTCTAACCTATTTTGATTTTGCCCATGGTTTTATACCCGAGGGTTTACTCTTGGGATTCCAACCTATTTGGCTTTCAATAATGATTTTATACCATGAGTCCAATCGATACCCTTTTTTTCGTTGTCAGTTGTCTCATGGCTGGTCTTCCTAGCGCCATACTATTTTCACATAGTTAGTTGCAATTAAGTCTCTTGGGCTATGCTATACGGTTAGTTTTTAACCATTAGATTTTTGCCCTGGGATATAACTTTTAGTTGGGCCAGTGGTACAACCCTTGAGTTTCTAACTTGTTTGGCTTTTGCCCATAGTTTTATACCCCAGGGTTTACTCTTCGGTTTCTAACCTATTTGGCTTTCGCCAATAGTTTTATACCTTGAGTTTAGTCGGAACCATTGGGTTTCTAACCTACTTAGCTTTTGCCAGTTTTTTACCCTGAGTTTAATCAACACCCTTGGGTTTCTAACCTATTTTGGCTTTTACCAAATGGTTTTATACTATAGGTTTCCTAGATCCATTTGACTTGTTTGCTTTCTGTTTCAACCTTGAAGGACTTGTACGCATGCCTTTTCAGCACCTTTGGGATTCTCTTCCCCGGTTTCACTGACTGGCTTCTAGCTTATCGGTCTGCTTCTAGGTTTGTCCCAGTTCGAGTTCTTTGACCAGCTATTGATTAACTTATCCATGCCCCCACTTGAGGAGTTTTCATTTAGAATAAAAGATAGATTTTCAAGTAATAAGGAATTAATTAGATCGTAGATGCTTAAATTTCAATTAATCATAAATAAGTGAATATTTTTTAAAACATTGAATAAGAAATAATTTGAAGCAAGATAAACGATAATAAGAAAACTTGTCCTATGCTAACATATAAGCAGTTATTAAAACCTGACCTATTCAATCGTTAACCATAAATAGGGAGAGAGAAACTAAATACTATCTTGTAATGCATGTTTGTCGAGTTGTCTCGTGACCTCTTAAAGTAGTGTGGTAGTATTGTCTCAATCCTCATTGCTCTCCTCTGACTCTTGTTCGAGTGAGACTGTCGTTGGGGTATATTTTTTCAGAGGGTCTCGTTGATTTGATTGATCTTGAGTTTGGTTGAGACCCCACTTTGAATGAAGTAGCTCTTTTGCGCTCATATACTTTTGAGCTCAAGTCAATGCTTCTGAGAAGGTTGTTGGAGCTCTTTTTCTAAAATAGAATGATAAGTCTCTATCTCTTACGCCAGATACGAAAGGAAGTAGTGAGATTCCGTCGGTAAGGTCTTTGACTAGTAACATTTCCTCGTTGAAGCGAGCCACATATTCTTTGAGGCTCTCAGTTGATTCTTGTTTTATGGTTAGGAGGTAGGTCACAGGTCGGCTTCTATTCTGTCCTTCAACGAATTGCGCGACAAATGCCCCTGCCAGTTTTTTGAAGGAGAAGATTGATTTTTTTCTTAATTATCGAAACCAGACGCGAGCAGTGCCAGTTAATGTGAAAGAGAATACTCTGCATCTGATTGCCTCTGTCATCCCGTAGAAGTCCATCCATTCTCTATACGCATCCAGATGGTCAATAGGATCTGCTGAGCCGTTGTACTGCTTTATGGTAGGGAGTTTGAACTTTGGAGGGATCTTTGCTCTCATTATCTCTTCCACGAATGGTGAATCTCCCTGCTCTATGATCTCCTCAAGACTGTATCCTCTGTTTTTTCGTTTTTTACTATCTTTTTGCGATCTTTCTGTATGCTCATGTCGGCTAAGTGATTTTTCTTTAACGAGTATAATGTTCTCAAGGCCTGGTCGGGTTTCTTGCCTGCCTCTACTGTTGTGTGTCGCAAACTTTTGTGGTTGCATGATTACTGGATCCTGTCGATAAAAAGTATCGTTCTGTGGTTTGTCGTTCCCTTCTATTATCAATTTACTCCATGCCGATGGACTAGTTCTTTTGCATCTCCGATCGCGCGAGCATTGCTCTTCTGTGGATCCCGGGCAAGTGTTGGTGGCCTCTTCTATTGTTGCTCAAGTTTCTCGAGAATGAGAGATATGCTCTGGTTTATTCCTGCAATCTTTTCTTCTAAAGCGGCTAATTCGCTCTCCTCCCGTTCAGGAATTTTTGTCTGTTGCTCTTTTTGCCTTGGAATCTATCGCCTTGTGCCGAGCATACCTTTAAGGTTTAGCTTACTCTCCTATTTATAGAGGTTGAATCCTACTCCCTTTAGGATGTACATAAGTTGAATCCTAATGCACTCAGGAGATCTAAACGGAGTGGGCCTCATGCTGGGTCCGATCATTTCATTGTGGGCTTAAGGTCGAATCGAGAGTCGAGGTGGGATGGTTCAGGATGAACTGCTAGGGTTCCCGACCGGGGGGGGGGGCGAGAACTGCTCGGCGCCGACCACTGGTCGGCTGTGGGCCGGCTTGAGTCACCAGGTGCCAGCCCCCTTTCCTGGTTCGTGCCCACTTCTTGGCTTTCTTCCGGTCTCCTGTCGCCTAGTTGGATCTCGCTTATTTCCCTATAACAGTTATTATTAAAACAAGTTGCATGATTGAAGTTCGTAAAGCTAATTAATAGGATTGAACCATCAACCTTTGAGATGATAATGATGTTTATCTACTCAGCTATACTCGGATTAATATTTTAATTTTTGTTATTAATTACAAGAAATTTTGGAGAAGTGAAACTAACGTAAATGAACTTGATTATGTATTTATGTATGAATATTACCATCTCTAATTCGATACGAACTTCAAATGAGGGCTGAGAAGTAATCTTGACTTTAAAATATGGGAAATATCTTATATATTTCCTGTAATTAAAATTGGTTGCACATGACGACTAGCTATTTATAATGCTATTACACGACCAATGATTTAACTATTTGCTAACTAATACAAAATTTGTTTATAACTCAATTAGCTGTAGAATCTAACTCGAAACGAGTAGTTCAGAAAATACTCTCTCGATCAAGAAAAAGAGGAGGAATCAAATTTGAGGCTAATTGCAAAGGAAATATACTTTACTTGATCTTTGTTTCAGTAGTTGGTTCCTTCACATTGTGTGCAAGGAAAACAAACCAAGTAGTTCATGTAGTTGCTAGCTTAATAATCAACAAGGAAGAAGAAGAAATTTGATTGGAAAAAGCTCTAGATGAAGCTAGTGAATCTCTACTGGGAGAGGAGATGACATTATGTTCACCTACGTGCCACTTAGCTAGGCTCGTTTGGTAACGTTCCTGTTTTTTGTTTTTTTCATTTTTAATAAAGAAAACTGAATTGTATGGCCCCAACATCCATGAATTCAAGTATGATAAAACAATTTTCTTATTTATGTTTTGGAACAAATTGGAAATGGGAACAAGAAATAAGAAACTTGTTTTTGTTGTTTCCAAAATTTCAATACAGTTTTGAGAATGTTCTAGGAAAAAAAAAGAAGAAACCAAAAATATAGTTAATTGTAACAACCCGTATTTTCTAATACGGTCATTCTGACAAAATGCAGAAGCGTAAACAAATAAACACTAAATTAACGGAAAAACTTCTTTATTTAATTTGATACTATGACAAAAGATAAGGACAAATCCAACTTTGAAACAAAAAGACCTACACTATAATAAAGCCAAAGAATAACTACCAAAACTAACTAAGTTCTCATAAGCTAAAAACAACGAAAATACTAAAGATTTCAACTCCTCATGCCAAAACGCTATTCCTCAATCACTATCTGTGCAGTCACTTGAACCTTCATCTGAAAACATTTAGAAAAACAAAAAAAAAGTACAAAAATACTCAATAAGCAATTTCCATATCGAATTTCGAAATTCATTTTCCTTTCAAAACATTCGTAAACAAAAAATACGAACAGATCAAAACTTATAAAGTCCTTTAAAATATTTAATACAATTTTCAAAACTTTCAAATAAACTAGATTTTCGGAAACAAAGTCTTCAAATAAGGTAAAATTTCCAGTCAATCAAAACAAACTTTCATTCTTTCAAAACAAACTTTCATTTGATCAAACTTTAAATCATTCAAAACAAATTTTCTTTCAATCAAAACTTTCAAAATTTCTTCTAAAACATTTGGTACAACTTTCAAACTTTCGAATAACTAAATCATTCAAACATTCAAAACAATCTTACATTCATTCATACTTTCAAAATCAGAGTAGAAGGTTGCATTATTTGGGTAGCCTATAGAACATATGTGGTTACCCGTCGGTAACACCAATCAATCAGAAGCTTCTATTAGAGTTGTCGAATTAATATCGACCAAAACAAAATTGCCGAAATAATATCGACCAGAACAAACAGAACGGTTAATTAAGTGCGAGACCATGTGAGAGAATAACACACACATGAATCTTCATTCCCAAGGAACACCAAACCACAAAAGTGTCTTCCCACAAATAAGCCAGAACATAAATCCATCAATTCTAAATTAGGCTACTACCCCAAATAAGCAAAACGTGGTTCTTCAAAACAAAATCATGGTATATCCGGATAGCCCTATCAAATCAATCAAAATATCTTTCAAATAAAATGCAAAACAAATACTTACTTTCAATATTAAATTAATTCAAAACATTGAAATAATTTAAAACAAACTTTATCAATCCTCCAAAACATAATTTCAAATATTTCACAAATAAACAAAATATCAATTTGAAACTTTTAAATAAATCTAAACAAAACTTTATCAAATCATATAAGAATACTTCAAATATTTTGCAAATAAACATAATATCAATTGTCAAATTAGTTTTCAAATCCATAATAAAACTTCAATTTCATATGCAAGATATCAATTTCAAATTTTCCTATCAAATCCAAAATACATTTTAGTTTTTGAAAGGATATGACAAATCACTTACAACACTTTTCGTAGGGAGGTAAATCACTTGCCTCTTTCAGAAATCCTAGAATCTAATTAACTTCTTCTTTGGTAGTTGTCAACTTAGAGGCCTAGAAACAACCAATATCCAAAATCAATCCTTAAATCCTATCCAATGATTTAAAATTTAACTAATTACTAACCAAATTTTATCTACCAAATTTTACCATTCAAAACAATTTTTTTATACAAAATAATTAGGGAAGTATGGATTTGGCACTACAAAACCAGATTTGAAAACTGGTTAAAAACCCTCTAAATTCAACAATAACAAACTTTAAAATTACAAGAATCGATATAAATCAATACGAACTAGATTTACAAAAAGTTTCTCAATAAAACAAGCTTAAAAACCTTCTAATCAATTGAAACTTCGGGGATTTTAAATATGGAAAATTTTCTGTTTTATAAAATAAAACTTCCAAGAATTTTTCATAAAACAATTAACAATTTACTGATTTTTATAGAAAAATCAGATCTGAAAACTGTATAGAAAACTTTTAAAACTTGGTAAAAACATTTAATTTGTCATGTAAAAATCATAACAACAAACTATAATTTATACGATACAATAGGTAAACTTTTTATGCAAAAAGAGTCACAAAATAGCCCAAAAACAATCTCATAAATAAAAAGATTCAAACCAAAAATTCTGAAAAAATTTTAGGGTAAAAGTCTTTAAAATCTTTTATTATGAAAACAAAGATCTCAAAATTTTTTCCAATAAACTGAATTAAAGAACTACATATCAAGAAAAATAAAACTAAAACAATGAGCAAGAAAAAAACTTACCGATCTTTGAGAGAAAATACCAAAATTATTTTTCTTTCCTTTTCTTTTTCTCTTGGAGAAAAAACTAGGTCTACCAGTTAAGAAAATAAAACCTAGGGTTTAAGGCTTTTATAACAAACCTAATGAATCCTTATTTAAAAAGGATAATAAAAAGATAAAGATTTAATAAAACTCTTTCTTTTTATTTTTTAAATTCTAAGAACAAATTATCTTTTAAAAATAATTTTTAAAAGAAAAATTTATATTTTTGAGAAAATAAAGAAAACAACTAAATAAAAATAAAAATTTAAATATATATATTTATGTGTATATCTATATATATATTTCGGTTGTTAACTTAATTGCAAAATGTTTAGATTTACTAAGAAATTTGGAAACGAGAAACGAGAATGTTACTAAACGGACACTTAGTTTCCTTTATATTTTTCGTTTTCCTCGTTCTCTTCGTGAAAAAAAAAGGCTATAACTAAAAATAATATCTACCCCTATTACACCCCGTCAACCACATGGCATCAAGGASGGCATGAGTTTGCTACGAAGAGTAAAAAAGGTTGGAGCAGATAAAAGACTTGRTAAATAAATTTGCAAATTGTTCCTTTGAGTACTACACCTATCGCACAATAATAAAGATCTTTACGAACAACTTTCTCGGTACAAAGTGATAATCAACTTTGATGTCCTCCGTTTGAGCATGAGAAATCGAGTTGCTTGCAAGATCGGAAAGGGCAAAAACATTATCACACCGTAAAATGAGGTTAATACAAATCAGCATCTATTGTTGCTAAAGACTGGTATTCGGCCTCTATTAAAGACCAAAAGAAACAGTTGTATTTCTTCGGAGACCAAAAAATAGAGTTATGGCCAAGAAGGATAACAAAATTAGTTGTAGAATGACGACAAAGCGGATCACCTTCCCAATCAACATCACAATATAAAATACCACGATCATGAGTCCCACATAAAAGTAAAAAAAAAAATATGTTTCACATCAATATAATATATGAACAACAAAAAGAGATTACACAAATTGACTAGCGCAATTAACCGAATAAGTAATGTCCACCCAAGTAAAATGTAAGATAATGCTGAAAGGAACAAACAAGCTGACTGTACAAAAGAAGCATCATGAAATAATGAAGCAATAGTAGTTAATTAATAGTGGTAGACTGGTGTGGCACAAGATTTATCCTCATTCATACCAAATTTCTCGAGTAAATTTGAAGACATTTGACTTGATAAACAAATAAGCCAGAGGAATGTTTATGTATTTCAAGACCAAGAAGTAACTCAATTTATCAATAGACTAGAGGGCCGAGACTCAGTAGATAAAGTAAGTTTTAATGTTTAAATGTATTTATTGTTAGTTCCCATCATACAATTAATATCATCCCTGCCTACAATAGAAGATATGTGAAAGAAAAATTCAACAAATCGAAAAAATATAAAGGAGTCACGATATGAGAAGCAACAAAATTCAAAATAAACAAATGAGAGGTAAACTAATCCAATGAAGCTCAAGAACTTGTTAAGAACATGCAAACTCTTACGTAAACGACAAACATGAAAAGGACATATAGTTTGTCAATGAAACCGTTTAGTTGAGCCCATGTAGACCTCCTCTTCCAAAGATACCGAGAAAAACATTCATAACATCAAGTTGTGTAAGAGACCAACTAAAGGTAGCAGCAATAGTTAGTATAATCCAAATAGTTGACTTTCCATTCCACAGGACTAAAAGTCTCGTCAAAATCATAACCTTCGACTTGATGATATCTTTCGGTCACAAAACATGCTTTATGACGAGTAATTGAACTGCTCGGATTGTAGTTTAGTATTAAAATTCCAATTACAACCACAACATTCATATCGATAGTTTTAGGAACTAATAGACCACGTGCCCTTTCTTGCAAGGCAGTAAACTCTTCGACCAAACATGTTGCATGCCACTCCAGGAAATTTGGAGGCAATAGTACAAAGAACAACATTGTTGGTCCTGGTCTTAATGAAATAGCTAATAAATTATTCAAAATTTTTGAATTTTGAAGTTAGTTTCAACTATACTCCTGTCGTTTCAAAAGTTCCACTCCTGCCATTTAAAATAAGTGATGGAATTGATACGGCAGTTAAGTTGTAAGTAACAACAAATATGACCGGTATCAATAACCACTTTTTAAGTCATGCTTGTTGTTCCTTTTTTAAAAGTTGTATCTATACCACTCGTCAACTTTCCTTACTCATCTAAAGATAAAATTATTGAGGGGCATATTTGAATCAATCTTTTTAGAATCAAAGGTAGAAGTAAAATTTTTTAAAGGATAGGGATATAATTCAACCTAACCTCATATAAAGTTTATGAACATTTCAAATAATTTAGCCTAAATGTAATTCTTATGATTTTCCACAAATATTTAATACCAAATTTAGAAAACTACAATACACTTTTAAAATATTTTACCAACTTCCTCATGTTCTTATAGATATATATGTATATGTATTTTCTTTCATGTTAACTGGTTATTTACACAAAATCCCAAAATTATAATTTGAAATGAAATCTAAAACTGAACTTGCAACTCCACAACTCATTGGGACTTTGACAAGATTGTAAACACCAAATATTATGATCTGAATCTGAAGCTCTGTCAAGTCTCAAATTATAGGTCATAAGAAAAAAACAACAAAAAGATTGTATCCAGTTGCAACTAATGATGAAGAATCATTGTTGAACGTTGATCAAACACTAAAAGATTTCTTTTACCCTAATCCTATGAGATCAAAAGAACCATATTGAGTAGAAAAGAAAAAGAAAAAAGAAAAAAGAAAACCCTGAATATCCCCATTTTTCATTTGCATATTATAACACAGAACCAATAATTACAACTTGAGTAGAGAGTTTTTATGTAATATGTGTCCTTCCAATTCAGGACCCCTTTTGATAGAAACAGATTGCTTCAATTCATCATCATCATGATCAAGATCATCAGCTCAAGTTTTTAAAGCATACATCATCTCCTTCCTGCTAACACATGATGTAAAAACAGAATTATATATCAGGCTGATAAAGTAATGGTGAAGAGTTTTCAACAAAAATCCAAGTATTATTCAAAACTGTCTCCCAAGATGATGTTAGGCCTACCGGCTCGATCGATCAGCGGAAGCTATCCGTACTTATAAGTGCGAGAGTGATGGCTGAGACGAAGAGGCCGAGGGGCGTGAAAGCGTGGCGAGACCGGTGGGCTGCATTTGCCAAGGGAACTCGTTTTGGAAGTGCACATTCTTCGCCATTGAAAAACACTTTGGTTGGGAAACCGTCGCCTCCTTTAATGTCAATGCCTCGCAGGCCCTTCTTGGTGAAAGAAATCACAGATTGCTGCTTCCCGGGAACTCGGGGGTCGGATTTGGGATTGGTTCCATTCACCTCTCCCATCAAGTATGTTAAACCAGGCAGGCCCTGGAGGAAGATGGTGTTTTTGACATTCGGTAGCCTCGTTCCGTTGAAGGAATAAACGTTTTCATAACCGCGACCGGCCTTGTTGAACTGAATTGCAGTAAACCAATCCTCAAATGGATAATCTTCCCAGTTGAAGAGTGTTATTCTTGCTGACCATCCATCGGTATAGTCGGAGTTAATATGCCAATTCAGGCTAACTCCACAGTTATCAGGACAAGGCATCCTCTTTGGAAGTGGGTAGTGTTTGATTTTAGCCCAAGCCTTTGCCTTTGCTGTCCTGTTAGCAAATGGCACCAAAAGTGCTTCTGGAGGGAGCAGCATTGCATTTGCATTTGCATTGCAAGTGCTATCAGTGTCATCTCCGCAGCCGCAGGCACAAGTATTGCAAGGGATCACAGAGTCATTATAGTATGCAGAGAATGAAACACAGCATTTTGATTGCTTCACCTTTGGCTTTGTAATGTTGCACACCACTTGCCAACTTGCGATCGCCGTACTCGTCGACTGCAGCCCGCTCGGGTCCGGAAACTCCGTCGGGGAGACTCGTCTTGGAGGTGCGCACGTGTATTTCGGGTTCAGGACACCAGAGATCTTCCATTTCTGCGGCGGATTCAGGGCGGTTCGGTTCATGTCCGGTGGAAGCTTGTAGACTTGCAGTTGGAAAATAGACCGCGCCTTGCTCTCGTCCATCAAAGTTGGCAACAAGCTCCCGTTCCTGCAGCAATATGGCAGCTTGCCGATCTTCTCGTCGTTGGCTCGGTCAGCTGGAAGATCAGCCATGATCGGTCTCTTGTCGCAGCTCATGACACCGGAGAAGTCGAAATCTTGATAGTACTGGCCGACGGGGCCGTAAATGCACTGGGAAATGTCTCTTGTGTGAGTGTAGGCTCCCCTCATGCTTTGGATGAACTCTCCTCGCATCCATTCCCATGTCAAGTTCCAGTGATCAAGGCGGCCCAGGGGATTGTTGTTGTCGATGGTGACTTGAGCTTGGTAGTTGTTTCCGTAAGCTTGCAGCACATCATAAGTCAGAGACAGGTCTCCATTTTGGCGCTCCAAGAACTTGGTTTTCTTCGCTGGTTTCGCCTTCAACTTTGGATCCTTTTTGCAGCATACGTGCATTTGTCTTGTACCTACATTTCATTTACAATCATAAAATCTCAATTTTCATCCTATGATATCTACACATAACAACTATCATGAATTTTATCCCACGCTCGTAAATACTACACAAACATTCTAAATAAGTAAATACTTGCTCCTCAACTATAAAGTAAATACTTGCTCCTCAACTATAAGGAACAATCTGGTTCGCGTCACCATTCAAACATTGGCAACTCATTATTGGAAAAAAAATCTTTATTTCTACATTTCTCTCTAAGTTATCAAACATTTAATAGTAGGGTGGATAAAATTGTTCTTTATCATTAAGGAGCCAAATATTTCTTTCTAAACATTATACACCCAAGTGATCAAAATATGCAATTATGTAAATTCTATCAACAATTTTTCATATTCATCTTTATAAAGATTGTATTACAAAACTCTCATTTTCCCAAAATGCACTCTCGACCTAATTCAAAAAATTAAACCTTTGTTTAGTTAGTGACTTCAAAACAAGAGATTTAATAAAAAAAAATGGTCAATTCTATATTTTCAGTATTTTTCGTATACGTGTTAAAAAGTGTATTTAATAAAATATTTATAAACCGGTGGAGTTACGAACTAAATATTAACTTCAATCTAAAATATTATTAATTGATTTATTAAACATTGAAGAGAAACATGTTGAAAGGAAAACAACAAAATGTACCTAAGCTAATCTAAATTGATAAGTCATATATTGTTCAGATCCCAATCTAAGATAAGTTGAAGTAAAACAAATTGAAAAAATTAAGACACTACTAACATTTATTTGTACAAGATCTATGTGATTCTAACCTATGTAAATAGTTAAGACATCTAATATCACAAAAATAAATAAAAAAAACTTACCCCGGCGACGAGGAGCAGGGCACTTATAACCGTCGTTAACAAGGCGAATTGTCTTGGGCATCGGAACTGCGGGCGGCTTGAGGCCGAACTGAGTTCCGGTGAACTCGATCTTGGCCTGGATCTGGTCCATGTCACCGGCGGTTTCAATGGAGGTCTTAAGATCGGTCATCGAATTTCCGGCCAAAGTGGTTCCATTGCTGACGTCCACCGGGAAATCTCCGTCCAACACAACCGCCCCGTCCGCCGCCACGAGGATCTCCCGGTGGTGGAATCCGACGAACATCTGCCAGCCCTTCAGCTCCGTCGTCCCGGCGTTCAGAATCAGCGCCTCCGACTTGAACGCCCACGCCTGCGCCGTCACGTTCTTCACCTTCGGCAGCTCCTTCTCTCTCGAAATGAACGTGTACGACAGGAATATTCCGTTGCAGCTGTCCTGCTCCGGTGGAGGCGCCGCCTTCTTCGGCTTGGCGTCGTCGCCATCGTCGCCTCCGCCTCCGAGGGTGGCGGCTCCGTCACCGATTATGTAGTCTTGCCCGGAACAGAGCTCAATTGGCGAGAAGACAAGGAGGGAAATGAGGACGGTGACGGAGATGAAATCCTTGGGACAGAGCATTTGCAATTTCATGCCTGAAAAGATCGGCATCACAAGAGGAAAAATGCAGAGAGGAAATAATTAAATTGGATTGTTGTTGAAGGGGAAGAGATGAAGGAGCGGCGCCGCGCGAGGACGCGGCGGAGGAGGGGGAGTTGGGGGGGCTTTGGGGAAACCCGATATAGTTATAAAAGAGGAAGAAGACAGAGTCAGGTGAATTCTGTTCCGCTAGTTTTACCGCCATTTTCGCCCGGAGAGCTTGGGAAGTTTCCTTGGCTCTGTTTTTTCTCAATCTCATTCTCAACATTCAATTTCAACTTCTTTTTTTCATGCCTTCCTAAACAATAATTAGTTACTTCATTAATTAATTAATATTGTCTTTTTAAGGTTCTTTTATCTTTTGGGTCCTTCAAAATTGGATAATAGATTCATTTGGTTGATGGGTTTCAAAAGCATTTTAGATTTGTTGGAAATTTCTACCTTCAATCTTTTTGTCCAAAATATATATTGGGTAGGTTCAAGTTACTCTATATTTTAGTTTCTAATGTTAGCTTTCATTATCGTTACTATTGGAGGTGATTTCTCGACGTCATGTGTCTACAAATTATAGATCTAAAAGTGTTAAGTCATTATAATGACACAACCTGATGGCCAAACTTTTCAAAGGAGAATAAATTGCTCGGTCATTTTCCTTGGCCAAGCTCATGTATATTTTATTGGTTGTCCGAAACTTTATAAAGGCCGAGCTGAACAAATGGAGATCTCAATGGTCAATCCTCATAAGGGACGAGTTGAGGATCACAAGATTGCATGTCACTGTCTTTAATCGCTTTTCTGACAACACCACAATTTTCGGGATGGTTGTAACCACTCCTTAAGCGATGCTGGAAACCTAAAGTGTGACGTCCGAGAGAAGAGAGGAGAGGTAGATGGATGAACCGGTACCACATCCAAATGGGAGGGATCTTGAAATCGAGAAAGTATGGTTAAGAAAGACCTAAATGAATTGATAGTTACTACATATACTAACAAGCTGTATCTTCCTTTTTGGTTGTTCGATCATAAAAACTCCAAAGTTATGCATGTTTGGCTTGAAGCAGTGTGCTACCTTGCTACCGACGGGTTGCCCGTAAATGTGTAGAGAGAGAGAGGACCAACTGGTAAATGTACCTAGAGATAATGGGCACAGAGAGAGTTGTAACCCTCGGTTTTTTGGTTAGAATCAAACTATTTCAATTAATATCAAATTCGAATCAATTCGGTTGGGGTTTTTAGTTTAGTTTTTCATTCCTTGTACCCCTAGTTAGAACAAAGGTTAGTACTTGAACTTTTAAAATTATATCTAATAGGTCCGTGAACTTTCAAGTTTGTGTATAATAAGTCGTCGAATTTTCAAGAACTCTTTTGATAACGATTTCTATTTTCTATTTTTTGTTTTTTGTTTTTATAAAACAAAAACTATATATGTCTGGTAACCAATTTTTGTTTTTTGCTTTTAAAGGCTTCGTAACCACACGCACGAGTGCACACACAACACACACACTAGTAACTATCTGGAGACGAGAATCATTATGGGAAAAATTAGGATTTAAAATAATCTAATTTTAAAAATAAATAACAAAAAATACTAAGAAAATAAATATAAAAGTAAATTAGGATTTCAAAACTATTGACAAAAATAGGTTAGGTCAAAGTGGAAGTAAAAAATCGCGTACATCGGCTGCGACTTTCGTGCAAATGTGTAATTTTGACGTGGCACACATGGGTTGTGAGAATGTATGCGATTTCCGCCTATATGGAAGTCACATGCATTGCATTCGACTTCGATCGGCTTCCTCCTTTTTTATATATTTTTATTTCAATTTTTTTATATTGTTATTTTATTAATATTTTGAAATTTAATTAAGATGAGATTAAATTTTTTATTTTTTGTTATTATATTTAAAGTTTTGATTAAAATGTGATTAAAGTCTATAAGTTTAAAATTATATTAAAACCAATTCAATGAATTATAAACTTGTGTTTTCGTGTTTTTACATTATAAAGTAAACGTTTGTCAAATATAAATTTTTATAATTGTTAAACATTCGATACAAAAAGTTGTTATAAACTTTTAAACATATTACAAAACATAGATAATCATGTATCATATTGTCGTGGCCTTCTTACACGACGTCCACGACGAGGTTCTTACTGAACAGGTGATGAGTCAGGTTGATGAGCTAAACTAGATGCAGTGTCTAAATGAACTGTTGGCGTAGGAATCATTAGAAAATGCAATTGTATAAGAGTATTCGTCTCCTATAACATCTTCATTTTGTTCTTGAACATGTTCAGCTTCTTGTGCTTCATCTTGAACTTCTTCATTTGGTTGTGTTTGGTTGCGCCTACAAGGAGGATGCCTCATTTCAAAGTTTGAAACAACTCTTGGATAAACTGAATTTGATTCAGTTACGGGAATGCAAGTATCACACATTGATTTTAATACAGGTAAATTTTCTTGTAGTGCATAGTCTTGTACGTTTCTAACAAAAAAATCATGTAATTTATATAATAACTATTAATATTTAATTTGATTTAAATATTGTAATTAAAAAATATAAGAAATGTAATACTAACTATGTAACCGTGATAAACATATTCACGTGTGATATACTTTCTGTTTATGCAAAGATGTGCACAACAGTGTGTTCCTGAGTGTAGCTCGAACTCGGCCTCCGTACCGACCTGAACCTTTGAGCGGACCTGCACAGAAAGGTGAGCACTCCGACGATCAAGTCAGTATAGGTCGGATTCCAAGTTTAGTTCGAGGCCAGAAATCATCGTACCTGATCGTGGAGTGAGGTCCTTTATTTATGGGTGGTAGTCCCGCCAATCTCGCGACGGTTACACCCGGTAATCTCGGGACCGTCGGTTACGCCCGGTGATCTCGGGACCAACGGTTACGTCCGGTAATCACGTCGCAGACAGTTGCTCACATCGGCCCCTACCGAGCCTCTGGGCAGGTCGGACCTGAGCCAGGTTCACCTCGGCCCTCATACTTAGCTTTCGCCGGCGTTGGTGGCAGCCATCTCGGCTATCCGAGCTAGGCATGACTCATGGGCCATCTTGGAGCACCAATAGGGGTCCTCCACGTGTCCAGGGTACTTAATCCCCAAACACTTTCTTTATCATATCACTCTTGATAATCATTTGGCATGGCCGACATATCTGTCGCATCACTAAATGCACACCAATCACAACGTTGACGCCATAGTGATATATATGTTGCATGTTGACGTTGTCAATTGTGATCATGTTTTCCTCGTAGGTCGATCTGATGTAGACTCGTGTCAGTATTACAGTATGATGGTTTATTCTGTAGAAGCCCAAATTGTCGCAACACTCGATTTGGTAGATGTCACTCGATAATATGAAAACATATAAGAGGGCTTGAAGTCAACCAAATGTCTCGCCCATTATGACAATATTAAGGTAATTGAGTCATAATGTCGTGATTGTACGGTGTCCAAATAATCTGAAATAATTAATAAGTAAGTATTAGTATTATTATTAAGTTGATTATAAGTATTTATTTGTAAGTAATATATTCACTTATACCTCGTTGGGCTTAAGTCGATCAAAGCATGTTCAATATTGAATCAACATGTTAGTAGATTGTTCAAAAGCTATCAAAACTTCATTCCATCTGCATTACGTAAAATGTATTCAGTTACATATACTTTAAAAATCAAATATAGATAAATGAAAATGAATGTACCGTGCATTGAGAAGACGTCTAGCATATTGTTCAGGAGTGAGTATATGGTGTTGTGGAGCAATTGTAGGAAACCTATCACACGCCCACACTTGTAAAAGTATCAATAGACCTACTATATTCATGGCATCGACTCGACTAGCTAGCCCGACAAAGTTCTCGATATAACCATGCGAGGCATGCACTACCCCATGAATATCGTCCAGCTACCTCAAAATCTGTCAGTAACTGAAGGAACATGAGATGAACTAATGTGTTAGATTTATCATGAAATAAAAATCCACCAATAGTTGCATAATATATACTCGTGCATATCTCTGTATCGTAACCTCATCAGCATCTAGTGGTAATTCAATGAATTGTGCTGCTAGCCAAGGAATACTCAACCTAGAGCCCTTTTAAGTTGGGGAGGTCGTACTCCCTGTAAGTCCTCACATATTGTGCCCAATCGTATTGCAAGGATCCTGTAATGGGCTCTCCATCAATAGGTAGTTCTAACTGTACAGCAACATCTTGTAATGTAATAGTACGCTCTCCAACAGGCATATGAAATGAGTGAGTTTCTTACCTCCATCGCTCAACCAGTGCAGTAATAAGATGTCAATCTAATTGAGTAAACCCTATCTGTGAAACTCTCCAAAATCCAGACTGTTGTAGATATGACATTATACGATTATCTAGTCTAATGTTATGAGATACTACGACCTCTCTTCTTCGACATTGCAAAACTATGGTAGATCAATTATCTCACACTAATTGTGAACGATATGATCGTTGTAAGTATAACTGATGCGAATCAAAAGGTCCTGGTTCCATAATTAATGTTGGAATATAATAAGATAAATAGCATAATTATAATCAAAGTTCATTTCAAATAACAGGGCATAAAGTATAGTACATTACAATCTCAAATATAAAACTAATACAAAGTAACAAATAATTCAATAAAGCGTAGTGTATTACAAAGCAACAATCAGAATATATGATAAAATATAGGCTATTACAAAGCAACAATTGATTCATAACATTGATAACGATATGACCACATATGCTTCGACCTGTACATAGAAAATATAGAATCGATTTTAATATTAATAGATCTGTAACAATATGTTAAAAAATTAATTAAAAAAATCCGCCTTAATCATCCATTTGTCTAGAAGACGAAGCGCCATAATTGCAAGTTGGACATGTACGTTTGTTACGTCCTTTCTTGCATATTCCACAATGAACTTTCGTACCCACCTCTCGCCAATCTATCTCATTGTTTAATGCGGAAAGTTTTTAGACGTCCATGTTCTCTCAACAAATTTGGGTTCAAATAAATAACATCAAACTTGACTTTCGGCCAATAGTCCCTATGTTGTATAGGGTAGAAGCAAGATGCATAACAAAGTTGGTACTGTCACAATTTGTAAAACTTCTCGACATAATGCAAATATGGCAAGTGAACATGATTGCAGACTGCAATTACATTCAGAACACGGTATCTTGAAAGATTGTCACTTGTTACAAGTACATGTGTTCTCCTTCAAGCAAACAACTTGAGTATGTTGCCCTTTATAAGGAGATAATCTATCCATTCCTGTTTCGATTTGAAAAGTTTGCGTCTCTCGATCAATAGAAGTCACTGAATGTGTGTTGACGGAGAAATTTTGGCTAATCACTAAATGTCACGTGACAAAATTAAAATTATATTTAAGACCAATGATAAAATTACACGTGTCCTAAATTAAT
Organism: Momordica charantia; assembly: GCF_001995035.1. The sequence continues at coordinate 55,538 of NW_019104611.1, forward strand.
TTTAAAATCGACGAATCAAATCATGTCATGTGTCTCTCTTATGGCCGTCTGATGAAATTAACTAATTGGATCTAAACTCATGAAGAGACTAGGCTCAAGCACATGACCCATATAAGACCCACCAAAACTATCTGTAAATAGAGGGTCACCTTTCATTTGAAAGGAGAAGGAAGGATTCGAAAAGAGATCCAGAGAAGAATTGGAGATTTAGAGCACTCAGAATCATCTACAATCATTCATAGTCAAGCGAAGCATCTAAGCCAATAAGACTTGAAGAGTACGAGACTTCAAGAACAATGAATCTTTTCTCCCCAAGCAACAATACTTGAAGACTCCATCAAACTGCAAAGTCTTCATCAAATTAGTCGAAGAACTTCAACAAGCTGCAAAGTCAAATAACTTCACAAGCTATAAGCCGAAGAACTTCACAAGCTGCAAAGCCAAAGAACTTCAACACGCTCTGTAAAGCCGAAGAACTTCACAAGCTGCAAAGCCGAAGAACTTCAACAAGCCGCACAACCGAAGAACTTCACAAAGTCTTCATCAAGCTACAAGCCAAAGAACTTCATCAACAAGTCAAAGTCTTCAACAAGCTCAAAGCCGAAGACTTCAAAGATCCTTCGACAAGCAAGAATCTAAAGGCATCAACCATTGATTCAAGAACAAGCTCACAAGTCATTGAATTAAAATTTACGTTTGAGAGAATTAAACAGAGGATTATACATTAGAGATTGTAACACCCATATACATAAATACAAATACAAGTTCATTAATTCGAGTTTTCTCTTCGTTGAATTTCTCGTCGAGCAATATGTCGCCGCTCTTTTCTCCCACCTCTTCAATTTATTTAAAGCATCTTTGTATACTTTTCACCCTGAGCAAATGTTTCACTGATATCATCTCTACGTTTCTCGAAATAAGTAATAGTTCGAAAAAACGTAAACTTCACCAATGCAGTAATTGACAACATTCTGACTCACTTGAAAATACCATTAATACACTTTGTTATATTTATTGTCATCCATCCATATCGAAACCCTTAATTATGTGCTTGTGTCCATTTTTCTATGTTTATATGAGTGAAAAAATCAATACAATCTGGATTTAGTTGTTGTAACACTCTCATATATCTTTCAAATTTACGTTTTTAGTGTTACACCCAACACGATATACCAAATCTTTTAGGGGCTTTGAATTATACTTTTTGTTGAAATTGCTAGCTACATGACGGAGACAAAATCGATGATGTGCTCTTGGTTCACTCCAACCATTTTCCTTATTTTTCACAGCCGCCAAAATACCTCCATGTTGATCAAAAATTAGACAAATATCATCTCGTTCGGTAACCAAATTTAGCAAGGCACACAAGAATCATGACCAATTAGAAGTATTTTCCTCTTCGACAATAGCAAAAGCAAGAGAGAATATATATTCATTTGAATCAATTGAGGTGGTAATAAGTAATTTTCCCTTATACTTGCCATACAGGTGTGTACCATCAATCTAGATTAATGGTTTACAATGTTTAAATCCTTCAATTGCAGGACCAACTGACCAAAACACTCGCCCAAAAATAAGATTACCAAGTTTATTTGAAAGTATTAAATCCCAGAGAACTCGAGTGTCGGCATTGTAATGCACCAAAGCATTCAACCAGTATGGGAGCTTTTCATACGATTTTTCCCAATCTCCAAAAGCTTTAATTAGTGCTTTTCATTTAGCTTGCCACACACGTCTGTAGATTACACAATCCAAATTTTTTTTTATGATTTCTTGTAATGAAGCTACAGACGTACTAGGATCACGTCGTACGATATTTTGGATTTCATTACACATAAAATTTGAGTCCAATTGTGAGTGATGATGTGTGAGCTCGGGATATAAGCACGAATGAACCTCTTCAAGTACATTGATTTCAGACATCCCATGGGATTTACGTCGACGAGCGCGAAGTTTCCACTTGCAACCACCATTCCATTGTTTGCATTTTACATAACACGTATCCTGATTTGATTCTCTTACAACAAAATGATAATGTTGTGCAATACAATATTTCATGATAACAAACTGTAGTTCTTCTTTGCTCCTAAATTTTGACCCTATACGTATGTTATCTACATTAATTTCTACAGACATTGACTCTTCTTACCACTTTGACCCTTCTTCACATATAGAGTCTACAATCTCAAGATCTATTTCAGTAAACATCTGTGAAGGTGTCTCCTCATTTGGAAGTGGGGGACTCAAATTTACTGGGAGGTTCAAACACAATTCTGTTCTAAACAATTTATCAACTTCTACTTCAATATCATAAGCGGATCCATTTCTAGGTTCAAGTATCACCATTTTATCACAATCTAATGACACAATGTACAATATTTATAAATATATTAACGAATTATTTAAAAAACATAATTCATAATCTATATCTGTATAATTATACATAACATATAAAATAAATCCAAAAAATTAAATATAATCTATAACATAAATCCAAAAAAAAAATATAACCAATATCCATACTATATACCCATAACCTAAATTAAAAAAGTAAACATAAATCCAAAAAAGTTAACCATAATCCAGCATTAATCAATCTATTTCCATAATTAATTTAATGCAATCCAAACAAATTTGTAACACATTACAACATTTATATCTAAAACTAATTTAAATAATCTAATACAAAAATTATATATAAAAATATTAAACTACGAAACAATATACTCACGTGCATGACATATTTAAAAAAAAGACACCATGGTAAAGTAGTAAGAAGACAAATACAAACAAAAGAAAATTAAAAAAAAAAAGAATACTGGCGATCGGAGAAGCCGCCGTGGCAAGGAGCGGACGACAGAGAAACACGGCGGGCGACGACATGCTGCAAATTTCGACGGTGGTCGGACTTGGCAGCGGGAATGGAGGGGCAAGGAGATGAAAGGAGAATTGGAGCCACGTCAAGGCACGGGCTGCGATTTAGCTTGAAATCATAGCCTATACTTGCGATTTTTGTGAAATCACAGTCGATGCCGCGATTTACGTACCCTAGTTTTGGAATTAAGTTTGGTACGTACATTAGTTTTGTCATTTGTTTTTAAATAATAATTATTTAAAAATCTGAAAAATTACACTTTAGTAACTAATTTAATTATTTTTAGAATTTAAAAATAAGAAAGAATAATATATATATTTTACTAAAAAACGGTTATTTACTAGTATAAATAATTAGTGTAAAAAATATTTAATATTTAATTTATAATTTTGTAAAATAGTTAATAAAATATATATGAATTATTTATGGATTTAAATAATATTAATTATTTAAAAATAGAATTGAGACCATCATGCCTCATTCCATATTCTCAGAGTTAATTATTTTTAGAACTTAAAAATAAGAAAGAGTAATATATATATCACTAAAAAACTGTTATTTACTAGTATAAATAATTAGTTTTAAAAAATTTAATATGTAATTTATAGTTCTTAAAATAGTTAATAAATAATATTAAAATTATTTAAAAATAGAATTGAGGACATCAGAGATCAACTCGAGCTTATGCAAGGAATGACTTTCCCGACACTATCCATCCATGCGTTGTAAATGCATTCCCTATTCTTAGAGTTAATTAGTTTTAGAACTTAAAAATAAGAAAGAGTAATATATATATTACTAAAAAACTGTATTTACTAGTATAAATAATTAGTTTAAAAAGTATTTAATATTTAATTTATAATTTTTTAAAATAGTTAATAAAATATATATTAATTATTTAAAAATAGAATTGAGGATATCATGCCTGGTAAATGCATCCTATTCTTAGAGCGAAAACCCGATCCTGCGAAAATTTTGTCATTCTTAATGTAGAAACATGATAACAAAAGTTTAGAGAGATTAAAAAAATTTGAAAATAAAGTTTAGAGAGTAAATTTACACTGTGAATAAGAGAAAATTTTAGAGAAAAAAAGTTTAGAAAGGAAAAACTTCGAGATAATATTTTGTTGGAAATGCAATCAAAGTCTCAAGTGATTACGGAAGGGAAAGATTTTGGATATATAAGTTATGAACAACATTTTCATTACAACGACGTCTTTTGGGTGATATTGTTCGACGAGAAATTCAATAAGAGAAAACTCGAATTAATGAACTTGTATTTGTATTTATGTATGTCGGTGTTACAATCTCTAATGTATCTGATTAATTCTCTCAAATGTAAACTTTAATTCAAGGGCTCGTAAGCTTGTTCTCGAATCAATGGTTGATGCCTTCAGCTTCTTGCTTTACGAAGGATCTTTGAAGTCTTTGACTTTGAGCTTATTTGAAGACTTTGATTTGTTGATGAAGTTCTTTGGCTTGTAGCTTGATGAAGACTTTGTGAAGTTCTTCGGCTTTGCGCTCGTGGAGTTCTTCGGCTTTATAGCTTGTGGAGTTCTTCGGCGGCTTTGCAGCTTGTGGAGTTCTTCGGCTTTGTAGCTTGTTGAAGTTCTTCGGCTTTCCAACTTGTGAAGTTCTTCGAGTATTGTTGCTTGGGAAGAGAAGATCCAATGTTCTTGAAGTCTCTTACTCTTCAAGTTTTGAATTCTTCAAGTCTTGTTGGCTTTGGATGCTTCGTTTGACTTTGAATGATTGTAGACAATTCTGAGTGTTTTTGATCTCCAATTCTTCTATCTCGTTCTGACCGTTCTTCTTCCAATCCTCTAAATGAGAGGTGACCCCATTCTATTTATAGAGCTTTTGTGTGTCTTATATGGGTCATGGGCTTAATGGATCATGGGCTTGGGCCCAGTCTCTTTATGGGTTTGATCCAATTAGTTGATTTTATCGGACGGCCATAAAAGAGATACGTGTCATAATTTGATTTGTCGATTTTAAAATTAATTTAGGACACGTGTAAATTTGTGGTTAGTCTTAAATATAATTTTAAATTTGTGACTTGACATTTCATAATTAGCCGAAATTTTTGTTTCAACATATACCAAAAACAAAATTAGGAGGGCTTATCCCCAAAGTGGACAATATCGTTATATGGAGATGTGGATGGTAGTCTCTTATCATTAACAAGTGATATTATAGCCTTGTCCCTAACTCAGCCATGTGGGGAGAATCCTCGAGTGCCGAATAAAGTGGCAAGCCTCTGGAAATTCATAGTTGAGCTATCCGATAGACGGTTATGCTTTGGTGAGAGTATAGGCGTTTGGTTAAAAGTGATTTGCTCATAATAAGACACCGATGAATGATTCTTTAAGGGGAAGCTTGATGATACTTTGTTCGAGGAAGGATCTCTAGACTAATTTATGTATGCTTAAAAGTAACCCATCTGACAGATCTAACTATCTTGCTAAAATATTATTCTATTTTTAAAGTTTCAAAATTTTGGATCTTAGAAATTAAAATATTTAAGTGAGTTGACACAAAGACGTTTTTAACGTGGTTCGGTTTCCCAACGTACTCCACGAGACAACGCCTAGAGAATAAGATTAACAATTAAAAGTTAGTACAATTTACAATCAATATTGACTTATGCATAAAAGAACTCCCTTCTTAAATTATGTCGCAATACTTGATGGACTTCTCCTTCAATTGAACAAGCTCCCCTTGCGTTGTAGATCACTGCTTGAACTCCCTTCTAGGGGTGAAAGGACCCGAACCGAATCGATTGGATTCAGTTCGGTTATTTCAAATGTCGGTTCGATTCGGTTCGGATCGAACCAACCGAGGGTTTTAAAAACTTACCCCACTTACCCTATTTCTTCATCTTTTTCTTTATTCAATCAACCGCCTCCCATTTCTCTCCCACTTCTCCCTCTCTCCCTTGAATCCTCTTCCTCCCCCCTCTTTGAAGCTCCTCCATGCCCCATTTCCTCCCTCCTTCCCACTCCCTCTCTCCCTTGAATCCTCTTCCTCCCCCCTCTTTGAAGCTCCTCCGTGCCTCACTCCCTCCCCCTTCCACAATCCCTCTCTCCCTTGAATCCTCTTCCTCCCCCTCTCTGAAGCTCCTCCATGCCCCACTCCCTCCTCCTTCCCCCCTCCCCAAGACGGCGGCGACAAAAATCAGAGGCGGCAGCGACAAAGAGTCACGACGGCGGCAAAAGAGAACTAGCGATTGGGAGAAACACCACCTCCCTTTTCTTTCTTCTCTTGCTTTGATGTTTTTTATATCTTCTTTTTGATTTTGAAGGTGAGTTTTGATGGAGGTCTTTATTTATTTATTTTGAAGGTGGGTTTTTGTATATTTTTGTTATATTTTGAAGGTGGGTTTGATTTTGAAGTTGGGTTTTTGTTGTATATTGAAGGTGGGTTTGATTTTGAAGTTGAGTTTTTGTTATATATTGAAGGTGATTTTGATTTTGAAGTTATGTTTGATTTTGAAGATGAGTTTTGATGTATTTTGTAGAAGGTAGGTTTTGAAGTTAGGTTTTGGTTAGGATGGAAGGTGGATTTTGATTTTCAAGGTTTGAAGATGGAAGGTTTTATTTGAATGGTTTTTTTTTAGTCATTCCATCGCTCGTAAGGAGAAACTCAGAGTGTGAAGAAGAAGACGAACAAAAAAACCGAAATCGGGTTGACCCGATTCAACTAAAAACCGAACATTTTCGAGTCGGATCGATTTTGTACGAAAATCGGTACAAAACCGATCCAAGCGACCAACTTACACCCCTAGTTCTAAGTTCAGAGCCAAGACTGGGAAACTAACAGAATGCTGATGTCTTAATGGTGAGTTTGATATTTTATATCATTTTTAATTATATGGAATTTTTTAATATTTTCCTCCTATTTTTTTTCTCTCTTTTTNAAGAAAAAGAAAAAAAATCGAAATCAAACAGACCCGATTCGACCCAAACCGACTAAAAACCGAACATTTTCGGGTCGGATCGGTTTTGTACGGAAACCGACCCGAACCGACCAACTTACACCCATACTCCCTTGAATGGTGGATGTGTCTTCTCTAATACTTGATAGAAATCTCACAAAAGAAAAACAACTCACAAAATTGTACTTATCGAATTACATAAAAAAATCTCTGTCAAAATTTTACATCATAAACAATACTTGAACAATTTGAGAGAATAAACAAACTTTACTCCACGCTTCTTTCTTGATATGTTACAAGCCAAGAAAAATTGACATGAGAACGAAAGTAAATTTATCACATTTCCAATTCAACCTCAAATCTCTCAATACAATTAAAACACAATTTTCATATAATCAATTAGTAAAACATTCCAATAAAGAAAACTAGCCGTTATAAACATTTAAGAGCTCAAATTCAAATTCAAAAATTCAAATGTACAAATAAATTAAATTAATTGAATTATACACATAAAATAAACAGAGAAAATGATTAAATAAAATTTAAAGTTTTTGCCAAAAATACCAATAAATAAAATTACTTTCACCATCAAAATAAAATAAAATAAATAATTTTTATTCCTAACTTTGACAAATTATATTAATTTTAATCATACAAGTTGAACAATTTTAAGTGTTAGCATTTAAAAGAGTAATTCAGTGTAACTTTTTACGGAATTCGTACTCTTTCATTTATTATTATTATTATTATTTTATTTTTTGAAAAAAAATTGTACTCTTTCTAGTGGTACCACATGATGCTTGTGCAATTGTGGATAAATAGTACGGAGGCAAGAAAATAGATAGCTTTTATTTTATCTTATAAATAATCAATTCTATATACTACCTCAATAGTAGTTTGGGAAAAGCATGAAAATGTGGAAAGCCATCACCTTTTTGCAAATTTAAAGTAATTTTTGGGAAAAATATTTGTTAAGAAAAGGGGACTCCTCTCAAAATAATAATAAATTTTGAATAAGAATAATTAAACATCATTTGTAATGTCAAAAAAGCTGCAATTTTGTGGACCTTCATTTTTCATAAACATCACTGTTAAACAATATTGGGTAAAATACATTTTTATCCTTAAAGTTTGAGTTTATTATCTATTTAATTTCTCAAATTTTAAAAGGAATATTTTGGTCTTCAGTTTGAAAATTGAAATATTTTAATTTATAAGTTTGAGAAATGGTTCTAAATAGTTTTTAAACTATTTACTTGACTGACCAAAAAGGTTTCTGAACAGTATGGGTAAAATATAAAAAATTAAGTTCGGTATCTATTTAATTTCTCAAATTTGGAAAGGAACGTTTAAAAAATGACTCTAAACAGTCATTGGACTAATGAAGAAATTGTTCACTTGGCTTTCTGCTCTAGCAATTATATTAGTTTTGTTTAATTTTGTATTCATACAGAGCTTATGTGGTATATCTCTTTCCACGTCGTTTGTTTTTTAATTTATCCCTTTAATTCTCAAACCTTCCATTCTTCTGTTTTAAAAATTTTGTTTCCTTTATCCCTGCAGTAGTTGTCATTGCCACTGCCACAGATTCACGTGTCTTGAGCGCCTAGAAGTTTCAGAAGAAGCAATTACAAATATTAAACAATTAACGGTAACATGTCCAAAAGTACTTTAAAAGAATTATGGTTTCAAAATCTTTTTGGCTGAATAGATAAATAATCAAAAGAAGACACAAATGATTTTCTGTGCCAAATTGCAAAATAAAAAACAAAAAACGAAAGGAAACAAAAGATGTCAGGGAAACGCATCATGTTTTTTTTTATTAACAAAATGAAAAGAGATAAAAAGGCGACTGGATATTTGTCTTCCCCAAACCCCTAACCATTCTGCTACCGAAACAGAGCCATTAATCACAAACACAAACTCAAAACCAAAACCAAAACCAAAACCACAGCCAATTATTTCTTCCTTCCAAATCAAACACCCTCTAAACTCAACTCTCAAGCATCTGCAACCTCCGGCGATTCCGCCGCCGCGATTAGCAGCTCTGCTTCTTCATCCTTCATTTCCACTTTCTTTCTTTCTCCATCTATGGCGTTCCCCAGCCCCAATGACTTCAGTGCCAAGTGCGCCGCCTTCTGCCCTGATATCATCATCGCCCCGAAAGTCGGTCCCTGGATTTTCAATTTTCAAACAGACTGATTAGACACAAAATTTAACAAAATTGAAATTATAGTAGCAGATATGATTTCTTTAGAGTGGTGTTAGTTGTTATTACCATTCTTGGAGCTCCGTCGATCTCGGCGACCTCCATGCCGGTGACGATCATACCGGG
>NW_019104611.1:89814-109841 GCF_001995035.1 Momordica charantia
TGAGGAGGTGGATTGTGCATTTGTAGGGAGGGTGCATTGATGTTGGAGATTGAAATGTGGGGTTAGCATTTTTTTTTGTTGATTTTGTTATGAATGTGCATTTGTATTGAATCTATGTTTGAGGTTGTGCTTTGATGCTATAGTTTGAAAGGTGGAGTATGCATTGATCTTAGAGATTGTAGAGTATTAAATCTACTTGGAAGTTTGAGATTTTGATGTTGTAGTACGGGGGTAGAGTGTGTGGGGACGGTATATTCATTTTGTTATGAATGTGCATTTGTATTGAATTTATGTTTGGGTTTATGTATTTGGTGAAGTTTTAGATTGTGGGTGTTTTTACTTGAATTATTGTTGGGAGCTTGAAACTTTGATGTTGTAGTTTGAGGAGGTGGAGCATTTGTAGGAGGGTGCATTGATGTTGGAGATTGAAATGTGGGGTATGATATTATTTGATGTTGTTCTCGGATCTTGATATTTGATGTATTTATTGGGGGTGCTTTTGCTTTAACTATTGTTGGGGGCTTGAAACTTTGATGTTGTAGTTTGAGGAGGTGGAGTGTTGTAGGGAGGGTGCATTGATGTTGGAAATTGATGCATTGACTTTGTTATGAATGATTATATGTTGTTTGTTAAAATTTGATGTTGGAGATTTAACTGTTGAATACCTATAATTATGTCGTTGGAACTTTGAATGTTAAAGTTAGATTTACTATTTTTAGTGTTTTTTTTATGAAGGATTGTATTTTTAATTTGCTAATAATGTTGCTCAAATGCAACTATTTGTGCAGGATTGAAAACATGATCTTCTGTTGATCGTTATGTTTGAAGATCTGACAAAAATATGTAACGATGATCTATATTACGTACGTTTTTCTTATAGTGAATATGTACATTTTTCTTATTTATGTTGTCACATTCTACACATTGTCTTTAATTTTGAAATTTAATAAGATTTTATTTCACTTCTATTATCATTAATTATATTTTTTTAAATTTGCAGGAAGTAAGTAATATTGTAGAGTACATAGAAAAGTTGGGGTTTTTATTTGCTAGCGACGAAATACTGAAAGCGTCGCTATATTTAGCAACGAAATTGCATAACGTCACAATAAGAAAATAACAAAGGGCTAAAATTAGTATGAAAAAAAAATTTAGCGACCAAACATTTTCGCCACAAAACCAAACAACTGGTCGATTTCTATTGCTTCAAGCGACGAAAATGTCATTTTCGTCATTGCAGAGACGAAAAGTACTTTGTCGCTGCAGGGACGAAAATTATTTCGTCGCTGCAGTGACGAAAAATATTTTCGTCGCCGCAGTGAAGGTTTCGGACGAAAATAACCTTTTCGTCGCAAAACGTTGAGACGCGCGCATTTTCGTCGCCAACGTCCGGTAGAGACATTTATTCAGCGACAAAACGTGCGACGTTTTACTTTTCGTTGTTGAACGTGTTTGGCGACGAAAATACTGCTTCAGTGACGAAATATTTTCGTCACCGAGTGTCATTTTTTTTGTAGTCGGAGCGGCGAAGTTGAACCTCCCTCCGCAGGCTAATAATAAAGAAAACATCACGAAACCTCCCTGTCAATAAACCAAAATCACTGACCTTTTTCTTTTTCTTTGTTATTTATTTATTTATTTTTAATGTGTTGATAGGTCTCAATCTAATCTTAAATAATGAAGATATTTTTTTAGTACTAAATAAAGAAAATAATAAAGGTTAATTAATTACTTAATTTTTCTCTAATTGAAATTAACCAATTCTAAATTTAATTAAAAAGTAGTTTAAATAACTATCCAATGCAAATTTGAGCTTATATCATTAGCATAGCACTGACATGTTGGAATGAAGGTTATCTTCTAAAAAATAAATCCTACAGAACAATTGATGTTAGAACAAGTTATCTTGAAAATGAAAATGGTAAAAGAAATCAGGAGAGATATATACCTTCTTTTTAAGATAAGAAAGTTCATTATTTTAAGGTTCTTAAAAAGGGGATTGATTTCAAATTAATATTTCCACGTTTAAATTTTATCGTAGTTCAGGTTAATTACTTCATTTTTCTTTGATTTAAATTATTTAATTAAAAATAATTTAACTTTAAATCAAACAGTTGGTTTATAAATCAATTATCCTAAGCCAATTTAAGCCTATCCAACATCATTAAGCATTGACATTTTGAAATGGATGTTATATTTGAAAAAATAAACAATAATAATCTTATGGAACAAAACAATTGATGTTAAATCAAGCTTTTGTTTTAGTTTAATATCCGTGAGTGTCTGGCGAGCACGGGACAACCGTCTACCCTACAACATTTGATGTCGGGGAACGCAAATGAATTACTGATTCTTAAGATAATTGACATATATCTAACTAATAGTTACTCATCTGTCAATATCATAAGCAAAATTAATTTGTCGTCTGTATATATATATATTTTAAATTAAAATTAGTATTTTGAAGTGTTTATTTTAGTATTCTATCATCTTTTTGTCAAGCTTTATGTGTAATACAGTGGTGTGAGGGGTCATATTGGATCCTTCTGGAACCATCACAAGTACGACCAACCTATATTTGAACAAGAATGTCATGTCGTCCATGCACCAAATCGTGCAGTTACAAAGACAGTAAGTTGAAGGCATCTACGTTCGACTAATGCTTGAACATCATGAAACCTCCCGATCAATAAACCAAAATGACTATGCTTTTTCTTTTTTATTTATTTATTTATTTCTTACGTGTTAGAAATGTCTCAATCTAATGTTAAATAATCAACATATAAAGGCTAATTAATTACTTAATTTTTCTTTAATTGCAATTATTCAATTCTAAATTTAATTAAAAAGTAGTTTAAATGATTATCCTATTCCAATTTGAGCCTATCGAGCATCATTAGCACAACACTGACATGTTAGGAGGGAGGTTATCTTTTAAAAAATAAACAACAATAATGATCCTATATAACAATTGATGTTAGAACAAGTTATCTTGAAAATGAAAATGATAAAAGAAATTAGGAGAGAGTTATATACCTTCTTTCTAAGATAATTAGTATTTTCACAGTTGAAGACACGTGATATCTCTAATTTATTTATTTATATATTAAAATTAATGGTGAACTTATCCATTTAATTATATTGAATAGTTATGATTTTTTTTAAGATTAAATTAATGAATTACAGCTGCACAAATATTTTTAGAACAAAAATAATAATAAAATTAATTATAAAATATATATTATTAATATAGTCATACATAGAAGGAGAAGACAATTTTTTTTTAGAAAAAATGTTAAAGGAAGAGGTGTTTATACTGTTGTAAAGGTGGTTGAATGTTGCATTAATTTTTAAACTTCTAAAACTTTTTAAATTCTATTATTAATTATAATTAAAGATAATTATTAATTAATTTGATATAATTTAAAAATAAAAATTAATTTACGTATTTCTAATTTGAAATAAAATATCAATATTTTATCCAACTTTAAGCATTCATAAACAGTAAAAAAAATTTATAACAAAATTTAACTAAAAATAAATTTTAAAGGTTTAAAAGTATGCATAAAAATTTTAAGTAATAAAAGATTAATTATAAAATTATATTAAGACTAATAGTCCATAAGAAAGAAGAAAATCGATGTGCACGTAGTCAAAAAGAAAATTTACCATGTTTGAGATTGCTAAACAATAATCACTACTATGATGTTCAACTACATTCAATTTGGAAACATGAAAATATATAAATTAAAATAAATTTAGAGAGAAAGAAAAGTAAAGAAAAAAAAAAAATATATATATATATATATATATATATATATAACTGAAATGGTGATAGGAAAGGAGTGAAAAAAGAGTAATTCTATAGCTATAGAAAATAAAATAGTAATAAAATACAAAAAATAAAATAAAAAATAAAATGAAGAGTGAAAAATATTTTTTGAAGATTCCAAAACTTTTAATATTCAAAATTTAAATATAATTCAACACTATAATTATAAAACTAATTTATGTAAGTTGAAAATTGTAAAAAAAAAAATTATGTAAGTTGAAAAGACAAAACTTTCCGTATTATATTTTATGATTTAAATTAAATATTAAATCTTAAAAATATCTTATAATATTTAAAATTAAATATTTATGTAAGTTGAAAATTGTAAAAAAAAAATTATGTAAGTTGAAAAGACAAAATTTTCCGTATTATATTTTATGATTTAAATTAAATATTAAATCTTAAAAATATCTTATAATATTTAAAATTAAATAATCAATCACATGTATGGTCTTATTGTTATCTAAAGAATTGGTACATTTATAATATAAATGAAATTGTGGTAGATGAGTTGGTTGAATTGATATAGATAATTAGTGAATATCTTGGTTTAATAAAAAATCTATTATCAATTTGTTTCAGAATTCTATTGATAATAGAATATGATCCAATTTTCTCAAAGTATGCTCTACAATATCTTGAAAATTTTCATTATACGTCACATAAAACAAAAATACAATAATAATACTAATAGAATAGCAAAACAATCAAACCGAGCATAGCTCAAGTGGTTAAGGCACCTATCTCTGACCTAGTAAAACAGCCAAAGCGAGCATAGCTCAACCATAATTGGCATATACCTCCAACCAAGAGGTTGTGAGTTCGAATCGCCCCCTCCCCACTTGTTGTACTAAAAACATTTAAAAACAAAATAGCAAAAAAATAAGTAAAAATATTATTAGGCAAATAATATTGTGAAAATATTTTCTCTCTCTTTTTGAGTGTTATGTGTATGTAAAATTAGTGGATGGGTTATTATTCATTGTTTTTAATTAATAAAATGATAGTTTAGGCATTATAAAAAAAACCAAGGTTAAATTTGTCTAAAAAGAGTTTCTTCTACCTCGGTACTTTTTAATATATTATAGATTATAGATAAAGTTCATTATTTTAATGTTCTTAAAAGGGGATTGATTTCAAATTAGTGCGTTTTGTGCAATTGTTCGGGCGAAACATTAGATCATTTGCTACTCCATTGCTCTTTCATAGCTACATTTTGGAATAATCTATTTTCCTCTTTCAATCTTTCCTATGTTCTTCCTCGGCGTATTGAGTTTTTTCTCACCGAGACTCTCTACCCTTCATCTGAAAGCAGTAGATCTATTCTTTTTAAAAATTGTATTGGTGTTGTTCTTTGGAGTGTTTGGCTGGAAAGAAACAACCGATCTTTATTGGACAAATGTCGCTCTTCTACTCAACTTTGGGATGATATTATAGTCTTGGCATCAACTTGGTCCTCAAAATCCCATCCTTTTTGTAATTATAATTTATCTACCATTTTGCTTAATTGGAGCGCTTTTATATAACCTCCTTATTTTGTATGTTTCTCACGTACCCTTTTAATGAAATGGTTTCTCCTTTCAAAAAATAAAAATAAAAAATATTTCCATATCGTTTAAATTTTATGGTAGTTCCTTTGTCTATGTCCTGAATTTCTTATTAGCCTCTCAATCTACTCTTTCATAATGAACGTATAAAGGTTAATTACTTCATTTTTCTTTGATTTAAATTATTTAATTTTAATTTTAATTAAAAATAGTTGAACTTTAAATCAAACAATTGGTTTATAAATCAATTATCGTAAGCCAATTTGAGCCTATCCAGCATCGTTAAAAGCATTGACATTTTGAAATGGATGTTTTTATTTAAACAATAATAATCTCATGGAACAAAACAATTGATGCTAAAGGAAGTCTTTTTTTATATTCGTGAGTGTCCGGGCCACTGCGGGACAACTGCGTGATCCTACAACATTTGATGTCGCAAAACACAAAGGAATTACTAATTGTTAAGGTAATTGAGATATTTATCTCTAATTAATAGTTACTCATTTGTTAATATCTAAATATTCTTCTCACAAATTTTTATGAGGTCATAGTTTTGCCTATATATAACTTTAAAATTAAAATTAGTATTTTGAAGTATTTTTTTAGCATTCTATCATCTTTCTGTCAAGTTTTATGTGTAATGTAGTGCTGTGAGGGGTCACATTGGATCCTTTGGGACCATCATAAGTACCACCAGCCTATATTTGAACAAGAATGTCGTGTCGTCGATGCGCAAAATCGTGCAGTTACGAAAACAGTAAGTTAAGGCGTCTACGTTGGACTGATGTTTGACACAGCAGTGAAGTTGAACCACCCTTTGGCTAATAATAAATAAAACATCATGAAACCTTCCATCAATAAATCAAAATGACTGAGTTTTTTATTATTTATTTATTTTTCACAACGGTGAAGTTGAACCACCCTTTGCTCAGTGGTACTCTGTTTAAATCTCTCAATCTAATCTTAAATAATCAAGATAAAAAGGTTAATTAATTACTTACTTTTTCTTTAATTGCTACTTTTTCTTAAATTGCAATTATTCAATTCTAAATTTAATTAAAAAATAGTTTAAATGATTATCCTATGCCAATTTGAGCTATCGAGAGCATCATTAGCATAACACTGACATGTTGGAATGGAGGTTATCTTTTAAAAAATTAACAATAATAATACTATAGAACAATTGATGTTAGAACAAGTTATCTTGAAAATAAAAATTGTAAAAGAAATGAGGAGAGATGTATACGTTCCCTGTAAGATAATAAAGTTAATATCTTTTTCGTGGGAGAAACTATTTCATCACTAAGAAACATACAAAAGTACAAAATAAGGGCTTAGATAAAAAAGTATTCCAATGGAGAGAAATGGTGATAAGATCGCCGCGGGGTGATTTGGATGACCCAGATAAAGAAAGAATCTTCAAATCACCTTGGTGGGTACACGATGTTTAAGTATTCAAGAAAATGTGATTGTTACGCTCCAATCAAATATTCTAAATGATAGAGACCATAGCTTTGCATTGCTCCACAAAATGTCCCTTCAACTCTCTAGAGACGGAGAGGAAAAGGAATTCCTTAATGAAGTCATCAATTCTGGGAGAGAGTAAGATTGATGCTGAAAACGCCAAAAAGGATGGAGCCTGAATATGTGCAATGCACAAACAAATGATCCAAAGATTCAGGGTGGCGATAGCACAAGACACACCAATTTGAATTCAAGGCTAGTATACGATACCTTGTCTGTACTTTTTCGTGACTGTTGAGGCGTTCGGTGGATAGTACTCCAAACAAAGAATTTACATTCTTTTGGGAACAGCATGTTCCAAAAGTGGGAGAAGTTCAAAAAAGCCTCTGCAGCATTGGCAGATAAAAAGTAGTTTTAACTTTAATTTTAAACTTAATTAAATACTAGTTTAACTTTAAATATAAACAGTTCATTTATAAATCAATTATCCTATGCCAATTTTAGCCTATCCAGCATCATTAAGCATTGACATTTTGAAATGGATGTTAAAAAATAAACAATAATAATCCTATGGAACAAAACAATTGATCTTAAATCAAGTTACCTTGAGATATATACATTTTTTGTAAGATACCAAAGTTCATTATTTTAATGATCTTAAAAAGGCGATCGGTTTCAAATTAATATTTCCATGTTTAAATCTGATCGTAGCTCGTTCATCTATATCGATTGGTCGGAAAGAGAAGTTAACATAAACTAACATTTCTAACCCCTAAAAAACCCAACACTTTGACACTTCAAAAATACTCGTATATACATCACGAAAATAAGAACCACGAAAAGAAAAGGTTTAAACTTTACTTTTATCAGTATTTTAAAAATAGAGGTACTCCAAAAGTAGATTAAAATATGGGGCAAAAAAATCCCGATAAAGCATCACGAGCGAGAGACAAAAATATGCAGAGAGATCAAATTACAGTAATAAAGTAGTGTGGTGATGGATATAAAGAGATAACATGTAGCAGATGTGTGGATACAGCTTTTGAGTAACAAAGATGAAAAAACGAAAGTAAAAATTAGAGTGTTAAATGCCACCAGGAAGACGAAACACCAAATGCAATGGTAAGTGGCCTCTCAGCTGAATATTATAGTATTCGAGAGTCCGATGATCCTCCAGAATCTTTCCAAAAAACGTAAGACGTTGGGCGTTCTTGTCATACCCTTTTTCCTGCTGTATTTTAGCTTTGACAGCAGCGAT
This sequence comes from Momordica charantia, assembly GCF_001995035.1. The sequence continues at coordinate 97,916 of NW_019104611.1, forward strand.
TGTGTCCGATTTCAGAACATCTAAAGGGAATTTCTGGCCACGCATCGTTTTCACAAAGATCTGCATTTGCATTATTATTGTAAAAATGGAACAACTTGGAGGGGATTTGGTTTGAATGTTCAGAGCAGGATTCAGAAGCCTCAAATTTATAGATGGGTGTTCTTAGGATTAGAGTTATGGAGAGGAAGAAAACGATGAGTTTTTTTGTGGAAGTTTATAATTGTTAATTATATTTACCTCTCTCCCTTCTCCATCAAATTATGTACATGCACTGCTTTGATTTTCTACAACTTTAATTTCCAACGAGAAGTTGGTGTTTCGACTTTCTTTTTTCTAATATTCTATAAAAAAAATAATTGTTTTAAAACTAATTTTAATAATATCGTTGTTTAAATTTGCGCTCTATATACAAAGAGAGGAGTTTGCTAACCAACCAAATATAAATCTAATTTAAACTAAATCTAAACTAATTTTTTAATTAAGTTATAAAAATAATTAAATATTATTTAGTTGAATTAAATGGGCTAAATGACAAAAAGAAAAAAAAAAGCGCTTTCAATAATACCTAAGTTGACGTGACAGAATCTAGAGCAATAATTTAGCGATTAATGTGGCAATTAAAGTTCTAATTTTGTTCTAAAAGTCTTCTTATTCTATTGTCAAGAGAGTTTGCTTCTCTATTGTCTACCCATGGGAGTATTTTTTTTAAAAATGTAACTTAGCCAATTAAATTTTATACTAAATCTAATTAACTAATTCAACAAACCAAATCTGATTAATTATTTAAATATTTACATAACTAGGTTATCTTATCTAAACTAAATCTAATTAACCATTTAAATAAACTAATTAAACATAAAATAACTCTAATTAGTTAATTTACTGATTAATTATTTAATGAAGTTATAAATATTTAAATATTATTAGTTAAATTAAAATTTAAACTAAATCTAATTAACTAATTAAACAAACCAAATCTAATTAATTAAATTTGAGCTCCCCTTGACGCGGAGGCATCTTACCAGGTTGCTCATGGCTTGGTTCGTATGTAAAAGGAAAAAGTGAAGAGTAAAAATGACCCAAGGAAAGTAGAAAAAGTTTATCTCGACACATGAACGCAACGAAAAAGGGGTTTGGGTTGACATCAAAAACTCTATGAATGTGAAAACGATGAAAATGGCGTTCCTCGACAAATATATAGGAAATATGAATATCAATCTCTACCGTGTTACTATCCAAAACTGCCTAAACAGCATGGATCCAAGAAGACGAAAGGACACACCTTGAGCTATTTTTAGTGAGGTGAAAAGATGCGTTGAGCTCCACCTTGCAAACGACGCAAGGGCTTCAGATCAAATGAATCACGTCAAGAAAAGTGACATAGACTTTGAACCATCACTTGGTGAGTGATGCGTGGTGAGATTGCAAGGAAAATTTCATCCCACGTTGAGAAAGATAAAGCATCACATAGCTCCTACATTGCTAGCTAAGACCCATTTTGCCCATATTTATTCTAGAGGAAGGAGAAAACCTACTTACAAACTTCTAACTTGTGTCTTCCATGTAGGGATTGGTGGAGCAAAATCAACGTCGGAACGAGCTAGGATCGAGCCGGGACGCGTTAGGATGAAATCAGAATGGAAATTAAAATAAGTAAAGGAGTGTTGCAGGGTCATTTTGGCCGAGAGAACAACGCGGCGGTGCTGGTGCGAAATCAAAGAAAAAAATGGGGTAGCATTGAGAAGCTGTAAAGAGCGTCTCAACGCTCCGAACACAAAAGGCGGATATCAAAAAAGGCACGCGAGACATTTTTTTGTGGGCAACACTACATCATCCGTAGTGTTGAGACGCCAAGGGTAGCATCTCAACACTACGGTGCTTTTATAGAAGGATATTTTCGTTTTGTTTTAGGTCAGCCATGTATTGTGTGGGGTTTTGCTGCAGCCAATTTTTAGAGCAAATTGGTAGCAGTTGTGGTAGCGGCTTGGGTATTGGCAGCACAAAAAGGGTCAGATTGAGACATTGTTTTGGGATAATTTGTTCTCGATTATTCCGTGAGTGTTTTTATTCATGTACTTAAGTATATTGTGTTGAATACTTAGAAGTTAGGGGATTTTTGTTGAGACCACTAGTGGGTGAATATCGAGGTGAGATATTTGAGTGCTTGTATCCAATCTCATATTATAATGGAATCCACATTTGAGCGGAAGATTCGACGTAGCCTATAAACTGTTTGGGTGAACCAGTATAAAATCTTTGTGTCGTTCTCTGCTTTTCCTTTAATCTCATATTTGTGTAGTGTGATTGTGATTTATTAGATATAACTGTGGAAAGGGAAATCGTTTGAAGCATACAATTTCCCAACAACTGGTATTAAAGTTCTAAGTTGCAATATCAGTCAGAAGTCACATCATTACTTCAAGGGGGGTGTTGAGATTTGATGGCGAGAATTTTGGGTTTTCGAAGAGGCAAGTGACGAATCTTCTTACATACAAGAAGATACACAAGACCTTGAAAGAACGATCGGCCACTGGATGTCAGAGAAAGAGTGGATAGAGATGGATGAATAAGCAGTATCAATCATCAGGCTATGCTTGATGATGAATGTGACGAGTCTCGTGGTGAACCAGAAAACACCAATGGGACTGATGAAAGCTTTGACTAACAGGTATGAAAAATCTTCTCCCAATAGCAAGGTGTGTCTCATTACGAGATACTTCAACATCCACATGGAAGAAGGTACCTCAGTGAACTCCCACATTAATAAAGTCATTGATCTTATGAAAAAGTTGAAGTTCATGGAGATTACTTTTCCAGAGCAGGTGAAGGCTATAAAACTGCTATCCTTTTTGCCTGACAATTGATAGACGATGAAGATGGCAGTGTCGAATTCGTTGGGAGACAAGAGTTTGAAATTTTCAAATATATGTGACGCTGCAATAGCTGAGGAGGTCCGAAGAAAAGGGGTGGAAAGAATTCTGCATCCACTTTTAGAGGGGAGAACAGTATGGAATCAGCATTAGTAGCATAGATCAGGGGCAAAAGGAAGATGGGTTACCAAGGAAAACAGTAGTATAACAACCAGAGAAGTGGGAGTAACAGTGGAGATGTTGAGTATTTTTGCTGCCACAAGAAGGGACACATTAAGCGGTTTTGCAGAAATCCTAAGGATGATCAACAGAAAGGAGATTCTATTAATGTTGTAGAAGAAAGAGTAGAAGAGTTTATGACTTGTGTTGAAAGCAACTCAGTAGATCGATCATCAGAGTGGGTTGTGGACACTACAGCATCGACACATTTATCTTCAAGCAGAAAATGGTTCTTATCTTTCACTAGTTAGCATGGTGACGTAAGGATGAGGAATGTGAGTGTCTCCAAGGTTAGAGGAATTGAGAATGTCTGTTTGAATACCGATTGGGGGACTGAGTTGGTGTTGGGAGCTGTCAAGTATGTTCCAGGTTTCAGAAAGAATTTGTTATTTGATGGAAAACTGGATGACGATGATTACAGGAGTGAGTTCGTAGAGGATAGCTGGAAACTTCTTAGGGGATCCGAGGTAGTGGCAATGGGCCACTAGGAAGCTTCTATTTATGTGTCAAGATTTGAGGTTACCAGGGGATCTGAGAGACAAAGGATGCACAGGGTTGTAGATGGTTTAGAGTGAGACTTGAATGAATCAGCAGCATTGACAACCAGGACAGATCAGAAAAATCTACCATCAGTTCAAGTACAACAGCGAAGAAGTAAAAGAAAGGATAAGGGGAACAACTCAGTGAGGTGTTCCAACAGCTTGTCAATTTCAAGCCTCAGTTGTCAGACGGTTTAGTGAGCTGATGAAGCAGCTTAGGTGAAATAGTGCAGGGAAGACTACAGTGGGTGCTAAAGTCAAGAGTGATGTCTCTATAGTGGCAACAGACTTAGGTGGGAGTGTTAAGTCATTAGAGTGGAGATCTTTCTTCAAAATTCGTTGGGTGCGAGTGAAGAAGGAAACGTCCCAGGACCACTTAGATCGAGTGGGAGTACGTGCTATGTCTCTAACGTCTGGGGGACAAGACCACGTAAGATTGTGCAATCCCAAGACAATCATAGATGAAGTCTTGGTCGGTGCCAAGAAGATGTTGGAAGTTATCGGTGTAGTTGGAGTTGAGCCTTGGTTGGTGCCAAGAAGACTTTGATCAGTTACAAACTGTGATGCAGTCAGAATTGAGTCATGAGGGACATTGTTGGTGCAGTGGGAAGTGAGGTCGTCGCTTTGTCTCTAGGTGGGAGATTGTTGGGATTATGGAGCCAAATCGACATCAGAACGAGCTAGGATAGAGTCGGGATGCGTCAGGACGAAGCGAGAATGGAAGATAGGTAAAGGAGCACTGCAAGGCCATTTTGGCCAGGAGGACAACAGTGTAGTACTACTAGGGACAGCGTTGCAGTGCTAGTGTGAAATCAAAAAAGAAAAATAGACGCTCCGACCACAAAAGACGAAGATTAGAAAAGGCGCGAGAGACATTTTTTGTGGGCAACGCTACATCATCCATAACGTTGAGACGCCAAGGGCAGCATCTCAACGGTACGACAATTTTATAAAAGGATATATTTTCGTTTTGTTTTAGTTTAGCCGTGTATTGTGTGGGGTTTTGCTACAACTGACTTTGAGAGCAAATTGGAAGCAAAGTATTGGCAACACAGAAAGGGTCAGATCCAGACATTGCTTTGGGGTAATTTGTTATCGATTATTCTGTGAGTGTTTTCATTATGTAACTAAGTATATTGTTTTGAATACTTAGAAGCTATGTGGCTTTTGTTGGGACCTCTAGAGGGTGAATATCGAGGTGAGATATTTGAGTGCTTGTATCCAATCTCATATTATAGTGGAACCGGCATCTGAGAGAAAGACTAGACGTAGCCCATAAACTGTTGGAGTGAACCGGTATAAATTCTTTGTGTCCTTTTCTACTTTTCCTTTAATCTCTTATTTGTTTAGTGTGATTGTGATTTGCTGGATATAACTGTGGAAGGGGAAATTGTTTGGAGTATCTAATTTCCCAACACTCCACGAGGTTAAAAGTTAACTTATACGTTGGAACAATGCTAAGGGGTTAATCCAACTTTGAAGCATGACCCTCTCCCCTTAAGACATCTGTGTCCTATGTCTCAATTTGGTCACGTTAAGGACAAGGAGGAAGGACCAGCGTGTCCAAAAGCATTGTTCTGCATCGACTTGACTCTGACTTAGGGGAAGATTCTGACAGGCAAAAAACCTGCTGACAGTTGACGACGAGATGTCAATTCCACTAATAGAAGATCTTCAAGACTATGGACGAAAGATCCATTATCAAAATTGCACGTGAACAAACTGTAAAATAATTATATTTAAACTGAAGTAAAAAAATTGAATTGAAACTTTATTACAAATTCTGTTATTGGGGTTGACAATAAAAGATGACAGCTAGGAATAATTAACGTAAGCACATATATATGTGTTATTCTTATAGCATATCCATCAATAATCTTAGCGTTCTTATTGATTGAATATTGTTCTTAAAAATATAAAATTATCATATGTAAAATATCTCAAACAAAGGACTCGAAACCACATGATCTACCATATAGAGAATCCAAATCCCTTTAAATTTCTACAACATTAAAGAAACTTCATTAATTATTTCGTCCATTTGATAATCAGTTTTGTTCTCGGTAAAGTTTATAGCCTCGACGGTCAAAGATGACGATGATAAGGCATATTTGAGCAACCAAGTCCAACACAAAGCAAACAATATCAATCTGAAATAGTCATGTACAATGGGACTGGGACTTATCGTACTCAAGATACACGATCCAACTTCACTCCCTTCAACAATGCATATATGCCAAGAAGATAAATACACTCCTATCATCGTTAATTATTTTTGGGTTGATCGGTGATTTAAACTTATTTTGAGGATATTTCAAAACTTGAGGGAAAAAAATCCCCAAAACCCGCACGAGAGTAGCAAAGAACCAAATTGATTACATTCGTAAATCTAGAAAATCACTGTGTTTTGATTGATATAAAGACATCACGTACTGAAAAACAAACTTAAAAAGACTGCTAAAAGCCACCAATAAGACGAAAAACCAGATGCAATGCTGAGTCTGCCTGCACGTTATACTCTGCGAGAGTTCGATGATCGTCCAGAATTTTGCTTCCAAAAGTGAGCCGTTGAGTGTCCACACCAAAACCCTTTTCCCTGTGTATTTTAGCCTTCACAGCAGCAATCGTGTCCGTCGGTAGAACATCTAAACCGAATCTCTGCCCGCACATCGTCTTCACAAAGATCTGCATCTGCATTGCATTGCATTATATTGTTCATAATCACAAACCCGAAGAAGAAGAAAAAAATCAATACTTAATTATTTTGAATAGAAAAATAAATAACCTTGGTAAATTTGGAAGAACTCGACGGGGGTTTAATTATTTGGTTTGAATGTCAGAACAGGAATCAGAAAACTCTATTTTATAGTGGGTGGAAGAATACGAGGAGTTTTTTGGTGGAAGGTTGAATATCTCTCTTCTTTCTTCTCGAAATTGTACGTGTACTTTGATTTTCTACCACTTTTCCAAGAACAATGAGTATTGGTGTTGGCCATAATTAATTTAATTAAGCGAAAATAATTTACCAAAATGTTTCATCAAGTATTCTACGTATCTATATATCATCTTCAATTTTGATTTTGATTTTGGGCTAAATATACGAAATGCATCTATATTTTTTTAGTTGATTCTGTTTTCAACCTTCAATTAGGTCGGACAATTTGTTGACGAAAAGATGATAAATAATTAAAATATTTAGACATGTAAACATACTATTTGATGTTATTTGACGGATGAAATGCAATCCACTCACCTAGTGGTTGGCAGCCTATACGTGGGCTAAACTAATTCATAGGTATGTGCAAAACTTGAATTGAATTTGAGAGTAAAATAGTTTGAAATTTTACAGACTTGAGCATCGGAATGTCCATTTTTCTTTTACGGTCAATTCTCATTTAGAATTTGTCAAAGTGGGATTTTCGGCTCAAACAAACATATATTGAACGGATGGTGATTGTTAATTTTTACTTGGATCCATAAATTGAGATTTATGGTAGGAGTTTAGAGCTGAGACCACAACAATTTAAAATATTGATTTACAATCCATGTTGAAGTTGGCATGTAGATTTCATTTTGAAATCTAATATATATACATGATTTTTTGAGTAATTGCAATAGGTCTTACATCAAGATTGTTTTGATAAACAATAAAATTGAGGATGAAAATATCAAAACCCGGTCGGATTCAAAACTCTACCGCCAAAATTATAAAAATGAGAAAATGTAAGAAGATGATACTCGATTCTGTATTACTTAACAGAACACTCCCAAGCCGTATATATTATGATCAAAACTGGAATCCAATTAGTAGTGATCTTGTTTAGAATCGATTTTGCCTTTTGTCTTCCTCAAATCTTGAAAACTCTTAGTTTCCTCCCTCACTCTACGAAAGATTATTATGCGTGATTCTGTAAGGCTTTATTTTATTTTTTAAAATATGAGTTTGTTTTTTAAAGGAGAAGTTAATAGAAGGTTAACCTAACTAACAGAGAGATTTAATTGGAACCGTTATTTAAGTTGGAGGGTTTAATTTTAGCAATTTTGTGGGTGTATTTGCAACAACTATTATAATTTAGGGGTGGTTTTTACATTTACCCAAAAAAAATAAATAAAAGAAAGAAAAAGAAAGGATAAGAACAGAAAAGGCAAGAAAACAAAAGAAAAGAAGAGGCAGAGAGAACGAAGGAGAAGAAGAAAAAGAAAAGAACATAAAACGGAGGGGAAAGAATCGAAGGAAAACAGGGGAGAGAGAGAGATCAAAATCTCACAAAGGGTTGAGGAAATCTTGGGTTGGTGCTGCTTTTGGGAGCTTCACCGTGAAAAGTACCAAGATTTGGTAAGTAAACTTGTTTGAAATAGATTGTGAATAGGGTTTATGGATTTCTCCGTGTGCAAGAAATGAATTGAAATTTGGAGATGGTAGATTTACGTTCTCTAAAATGCTACACAGAGAAGATAAAAGTTTAATTGTGGGTTCCTCCTCTAAAGAAGACCTTTGAATCGGTGGGTTTTACATGTAATGTTCAAGAAATTTGTCTGGACAAAGGAGATTTGCTATTGCGTTACTAGTTGGAACATAATTGTTGAGGTTAAATTGTGGTTCTTGGTTGAAAAAAAAAGAAAGAAAATAGAGGAGGAGGGAAGAAAAGAAGAAAATTTTGTGGGTTTTGAGTGAAGAAAGAAGAAGAAGATAATGGGGGGTGTTGAAAGGAAGAGAGAAGGAAAGTTTGGATAAAAATAAATAAGAAAAAAAATGGTGTAATCGTGTGAAGTTGAAAGGAAGAGAAATTGAATTGTATTTGTTGGTCCCACTTGTAAGGTAGTATGAAAGAGAAGAAGTGATAGTTTTAAATGAAGAGAGAGAATGAGGAATTTGAATAATTGGTTTATTTTGAAGTTATTGTGATTAAATTGGAATTAGTTTATGCTGGAATTAAGTGAAATAATTTGGTATTCGATTGGTATTTCAGGTCAAGCGAAATTTGGAACGGCGTACGATCCGATTTTAAGGATTTGTGAGTGGTTTATTTTAGAAATGTTTTTAGAATATATTATGATAAAATTTCAAGAAAATATATATTAGGTATGTTTTAGCATTTCTGTTGAGAATTAAAGAAAATGTGTTAGAAAGAATTGTTTTATAAATGCTTTGAGAATTTATGAATGTGTCTGAGAATTTAGAAAGTAACTCTGGTTGTTTGATATTTTGGAGATGCATAAAATCTGGAGAAATGTTCTGTGATTTAGAAAAATGTTTGAAGTTTAAGAAATGTTTGATTTAGAATGAATGAAGATGGGTTGAATATGAGAATTTATTAATACTATATGATTCTAGAGGAATGTTTGAAATTCCTTGAAATGATATTAGAAAGAAGGATTTTAGAAATGTTTTGGGAATAATTGGATTTGATAAGAATTATAAATGTTTATGTTTTTAGATGATTGTAAGAAGTTTTTAGAAAGAAAGATTAGGAGGAAATATTTTAGAAGTGGTTTGGAAAAGAAAAGTTATTATAAAGAAGAAAAAGAAGAATTTTAAAACTGTTTATGAGATTGATAAAGAAGTTTTCAAACCACAATGTTATCGTATCCAAGTGATTACCCGTATGCTATATGAATGTGTTTCTATAGTATACTTAGAAATAGAAGGTCTTTGAGACCATTTTACTCCGCGTGTTGAGATAATTATTCTGCTGTGTATATTGAGATTATTCTATGCCAGTAGACCAGAAATAGAATTATTCTGCTGTGCGTATTGAGATTACTCTACGCTAGTAGACCAGAATAGAATGTGGATACATGTGTGGTGTTGAGTTTTCTGAACCTATTTATTGGTTGAAAGAAAATATTTTATATGTTATTAGAAAGTGCTTTCCTAGTTCTGTTTAATGTTTCAGGAGAACGATTTACAAATTTATTTAGAAAATGTGTGTTGTTACACGTTTATTATGAGAAAGTCTTTATGAGTTTTAGTTTCTCAAGTTTTATGAGATTTAATGAGAATATTTGTTAGAACGGTTTTATAAAGTTTGTTTTGCAGAACTTCGAAACTTCAGTTGTTTATGAAAAAAGTTTTACAATATTATTTTTTGTATTAATTTACCATTCACTGAGCTTTCTAGCTCACTCTTTACCCTTTGTTTTCCCCTCAGGTTGTATTTGAGTTTCGAAGAGAGAATGAACCAGCTTCTGCCATCCAGAGTCGTTGAGAAATTGCATATCATTTGTAGTTACATTCTAAATAGTGTATTTAAGAAAGAATTTAAAGTTATGTTAAAAGTTAGTTTAAAAGTCTAAAAGGTTTCCGACTATAGACTCTGCACCTAGTGGGGTCCATGGTCGGCGCTGTCTGTTCTTGAACTAGTAGGTATTCTGGGACGGGTCGTGTCATTATGACATTTCGTGACGTTTAAAAATCATCATAAAATACCAAAAAAGTTAGGATCCCGCTTAAATATTTGTTGTTTCACTAAAAAAATGAGCTCAACATTTTAAACATTTTTCTAATATAATGAAATTCCCAAAATATTATTTACTCATCGTGACACTTACAATAATGTCATAAATTAACAAAAAAAAAAAAGTGCACGCATGGTTTGCAAAAAATGTGCCACATCATTTCATGACGTGTTTTAACTGTCATAGAATGCAACACTTTTTTGGCTTTTCGTGACATTTAAAAAACATCACAACTGACGAAAAATTTGTAAATCTTAATATTTTCCTACCAAACAACGTGCCTTCACCCTTTCTCGATGTTTTTTTAAGTGTCATAAAAATCCAACATTTTTTCTTTTCGTGATATTTAAAAACCATCACGAATAATGAAAAAAATGCATAAATCTCCATTGGTACCTACCAAAAACGTCCTTTCGTGACAAATTTTAAACGTCATATAATCCAGAGATTTAAATGTCAAAAACGCGTCTTTTACATTATGTCACGAAAACCCAAAAGGGTAGGAGTGATAGTTTTTTTTTTTAATAAAAACGTAAAACTTGTATAATTTCATTCAATTATAAAGAGTTTTGATCATTATGAATAATATAAAAGTACACATAGATAGAATCTTAAAATTCTAAATTATATAGTTGTGATTCTTGAATATATAAATTCTTTTCTTTTTTTATTATTATACACTCTATTCTAATAATTAGACTATATTCAAATAATCTATATCATGATTCTGACAAGTCATTTTTTTTAACTCTCAAACATTTATATTTTCCTTCAATTAGAAAAGATTTGAAATTAAAAACCGCTAGTAATAAGGCGATCAACCTGAGCCAACAAACACGGCCGACCACCTTAGGCCAACTAGTCTAAGATGACCAAATTGAGACAATAGACCCGACTCTAACCACCTTAGGTAAACTCACTCGAGCCAACGAACTCCGGACCGACCACCCCTAGGCGACTTGCACAAGACAACCAACCTGAGACGACAGACTCAGGTTTAACCACTCTGGGGAGGCCCACTGTGGCCAAGCAACCTTGGGCCCAACCACCCCGAGCCCAACATAGGCCGACTAACCAGGGTTGACCAGACTCGAGTCTGACCATCCCAGACCAGACAACACAGGTCGACTAGCACAGGCTCGACAATCTTAGCCCAACCACCTCGGACTGACCACAACCAACCAGCATGTTAAACTCTTGCCAACCACCAAGGTTGACTAACTTGGACTAACCCAATTCAACCAACTCGAGGCGACCAACCTGATACGACTATCTCGAACCGAATCAACTTGGGGCTACCAACCTGAACTAACTTATGTGAACTAGCATGGGCGACAACCCTTTCGGGATGATTTTTAAATGTTAGATAATCCAGAGTTTTTCGTGTTACGATAGATCATAATTGTGTTTTTTTTGTTTGCTATTTAGTAGGAGAGTCAAAACAGCGGGAGATTACAGAATTTATCTCTGTTGAAGGCTTTATTTATTTGAAAAGCCAGGAAAGAGAAAACCACACGACGATGTGTTGGTGTTGGTTGTTTGTGTTGTGTTCCATTTTGAATGCGGGGCTTAGAAAAGGAAGGAGACTGTCAGCGCTTAGAACCAGCATATCGGAGGGGTGAGTCCGCATTGCAGTGGTAATTCCCTAGCCAAATCTTGCAAGTACTGCCTTATTTGTTCATCCTGTTCATGGCTCTGTACCTCACGAGCAACCTGCCCCAGCGCATCGCACCTGCACTGCCCATCCACATTCCTCAACTCTCTGCAGCACTGTTCGAAGCTTTCCTTCTCCCTCTCGCCCCACGGCCATCGGTTGTCCATTCCTCTGCTGCCCTCCTG
>NW_019104611.1:113578-158721 GCF_001995035.1 Momordica charantia
ATTTGAGGCATGATTCAAAGAAAATGTTGTATGTATCTAATGCAAGACCCATCGATAAGCCCTCGCATGACGCTACTTCACACTGATTTCAATCTGATTCATCGAGCGCCTGACTGAGTCGTAGGAGTTTTCTTCGCTGGGTAGATTCCCGATCCACCAACTATCTGAAATGTTGGCAAACAGGGCTTCATCATAAGAAAGATGGACGACAATTCAGACCAAACAATACCTGCCAGAGATTGAGTTCGACCCGAGACTCAACTGCTTTCGACCTGCTTACTTCGAATGAAGATAAATAATGAGCAGAAAGGCCATTGTCCCCGAATAAGGGTAATATGTTCTCATAAAAGGTTGCTCCAATCTGACCTAGCTGGTGAGCGCCGTAAGCTTTGTCTTTCTACTTAAGCTTAAGGCATTCACGACCTGGTTGGTCCGACGCTTGAAAAGACCTTTATAGAAAGAGATGAACCCGCCGCAGCCAATTACTCCGAGGAAGAACAAGGTAGAAGAAGCCATTCTCCCTACCCCCGACGCCTAGAAAAAGAAGTACGATCTCGTTTTCCTTTGCCAACCGTCGATCAGCAGCCTCAATTAGTTTCCCCTTTTTCCACAGGTCTCAAACCCAGTCAACAACCACAATTCAAGTGCCTTTCAGAAGCAGGGGTCTTCGAGCCTGCTGCGTATGATTAGCCAGCCTTGCGGCGGCAGGCCTGTTCGGACATATGGTTCCTACGGAAGATCAAGTTGATAAGCGGCGGGGGACGAAACAAGAAACAGCTTCGAAGAATGCTATTTTGGTTCCCAATGTTTCTYCACGCCCAACGAGATGCGTCAACCTCGGGTCGCGTCTAGACGGGCAAGCAGAATGGATGAGCCTGGGTACAATACACATGAGTGAAAGATAGAGACCTACCTTGCTCAAAAGATGTGAGCAAACAAACCTTTCTCCAAGAAAGAATTATGCTATGCCCCCATCGATCCGAATGAATGATTATTTCCACAAAGGTAAATCTTTGCTTTCTAGGCAAGATGATAACAAGTTACAAATTCTGTAGCGAGTTGTGACTCCATGTTGGAGCGGGCGGGCGGGGCGAGCCACCCACCTTCGAATGGTGTTGGTCCTATGGACTGTGAACGGACTCGCCACTGGCCTCTGGGTATGTCGGAACCCCGATTTGTTTCCGATATGCACTTCCCTTCCATTCGACTACACTGAACTCCTTTGGGTGGCAGCTCAAGAGGCGCTACCGCAGACGCCGGTGGATCTATCCCATCAAATAGATCAACGACACCGAGCATGGGATACACAGGCAGGAGAGCCCGCGGTGCTGCTGGATTCTTCTGATCAATAGAACAGGAAGAGAAGTAAGCCAAAAATAAAGACCACCAAAAGTCACGACAAGTAAGGGTAGCCACCTAGATCATCGCAACATCAGAAAGGTCATCAGTCCAACCTTGAGAAAAAAGGGCAAACTCGGACCATGAAAGGACACTGAAATCGTTCCTATTGGGTCGTAGTTTGGATAAGAGACGAGATTGAGAAATTCTAGTTGTTGGCAGATAGGCCCCTCCTCAATGCTCTTATTCCATCGAGCATTAGTAGTTTCGTATCCGGTCAAAATCTTGGCACCTTTACATCTAGCATTGGGTAGACCTCATACAATAACTATCCTAGCCGGTGGCTCTTAGATGCCATATGTTGGGCCTTCTCATTGTTGACAAAAATCCCTTAGGTGGTGCGGTTGAGCCAGAGTGGGCTTACCAGGCGATTTTCCTTTTTTTCACAAACATGAGTAGGACGGATAGTGTTGGGAAAGTTGGTTCAACAAAAAAAAAAAAGGTGAGTACCCCTTCCCTTCGTAAACTCTGGGAGTGGTTGCCCAGGTTTCTCAACCTAGTATCCTGCACCTCGCGGCGAACCGTTGACGATAGTAGGCTAGGAAGGATAGATTCCTTCTCTTCTGGTTAATCCTATGAATCAGTAATCGGATCGGCAACAGGTAACGTGCTTTATCTCGGTTCAATTCCTTTCTTCCTACCCGAATTGAACCAGCATTGGATTAATTCCTTCGATGTTTGCTCTCGGAGCGGGGTTGACGCTCAGTGGTCCTCATGGAGAAACCTCTCGAAAAGATGGAGCTGGAAGGTGGACTAACAGAAACAGAGTCCACATCAGCTCTTTTTACGGCCTCGTGGATGAACGAAAGAAGGGAAGTTACAGAACGGGGTTATGAAGCTCACGATCAGCGAGCCTCCAGGACAAGGGAGCAGACACTACTAACCAAACACTTCATTTGTTTGCCTCCTTCCAGCTCAGAATGTCATGCCTGAAGTTTCTCATCAAGTGGAAGGTTCGGCTTAAAGACATTGGTATGCGGGTGACTGTGAACCTAGACAAAACATTGGCTAAATGGATTTCATTCGCATGAGAAGGCGACAAAGTTCTCGAGCAACAACATTGGGATAAGACTAGGTCTCCCCTGAGTGGACGAGAAAGAAAGGATATTTCTTAGAGCACCCAACCCCCAGGTTCCAGACCCAGCCTAGGGGATATCAAGATGGGATGACTAGTGGTATCGGAACTTCGTCCGTGTTGTTGAGCCTGAAATCCCGGTTCCGCCTTAATCAACAACTTTCAACACCTGATGAAGCATATACTCGGAAGGTAGGTGCAGGGCGACCGATTTCAAAGCGGACTCCCCATTCATGAGATCGAGGTTGGGTTTCTTCCATGATGGGTTAAGCCTTCCTTTCCTCTGATCTCTCCACCATTTTTGGCCTGTCCTGCCCGTCTGCTGCTGGGTTCGGGAATGACGCTAGGCGAGGGTGCTGCTATGCCCTACAGCTCTATTGCGACCTTCATTTGATTCCGACGGCCGGCATAGATCTCATGAGACCCGCCCACCTCTAAGAACTGGTTAACCACCTCAGTCTGGGGGTGTCAAGCGAAGCGTAGTGAGGAAGGAGGGGAAGAAAAAAGAACAGTCACAGTGTAGAGAGCAACTGAAAGGGTTGTGTTGCAGCAAACTGCAGGCTCGAGAGACCTCATTGCCTGAAAGAAAAAATGGAAAAGAAATGGTTCACTTTGTTTGGGATGAACTCACAAAGACTCGACCTGGGGACTTCCTTCGTAGAGTGGTGGGTCACAATAAGTCGCTGGTCGAAGGTTTGGACCAATCGCAATTCATCACGCTATTTTTATAGCATCGCTGAACCTGTTGCCACTCATTGGCTCCAGCCGACGACGGAAGCTCGGGACGGAGCCGTATGATGCAGAAGTCTCACGTACGGGGGCTTCCCTCAGCTCAATCTTTTTGGTTCTTAAAAATAGTCGCCACCGAGTGAGTGATGGGCAACCATCAGTCTATATGTTGCTCGTGAGCCGCAAAGTACTAGTCTCGCGCTGCGACAAATACTGAACCTGGAACCATACGAAGGGGAGTGTATAGGTCTCAATCACGTGAATTCGAATGCTTCACGAACTATCTAAGCTTCAAATTTATCCATTATTATATGTAAGCAAAAGGTAAAATCAATGCACAATAAGAAAGGAAGAAATGTAGGACTTCTACATAAAATGTAACCTGCAAGTTGCTATTTCTTTATATTTTTCTTGAAGAAGAATTATGCTTGTCTCAAACCTGCAAAACAGTTATAGAAGAGAAACATTCTTAGGCTGACAAATCAAATGTGAAGAAAAAACAAAAAACTGCTTCGTCGTTGTCTAATTTAATCGATTCCAACTCAATTACATCTGAGAATCAAACAAATTAACAATGCAAATCAATCACTTATGATATATTACAAATGAATCTTATAAGGTCCAACTTCTACTTCAATCTAAACAACCTAAGAAACCAAAAGCCCACAATTCAAAGTTTGAAATCGTAAGTATCTAGCAAAGACCCAAACAAAGAGCCTATGAACAACTGTTAAGGAATTCAAATAAAAATTGAAGTACCTGTAAAAATTTACACTTAGGGAGACACTTATCGAACGAAAATAATTTTGTGAAAGGGCCACCTCCACCATGTTCCACAAAAGCAACAAACTTACAGTGCAAGGGCTGAAAACCAATAAGGTAATTTCAACTTTTCTAACAACTCGGCAGCAGCCTTACCCCGAAAACTCAACAGGACTGAATCTAGCATTTAAAATTCAACTACATAAGCTATCATAAAGAGGACCACCCCATTTTGCCAAATCATGAGGACACCGATTACAACAACGAGGGCCATAAGTGAAGGAGATGGTTTGAAATTCTAGGGCAAGTGATTAAATTTCTATCAGCCAACTTAATTCATCTCCCCGTGTTTGCATCTCTCCATAAATCATATGAATTGCTATCAAAGGATCAAATTCTACCTCTAGGTGTAAACAATTTGTGGATTTTGCAAGTTTCAGCCCCTCGAGTATGCCCCGAATTTTAGCGAGAAGCGGAGGGAGAGATCGCGGGAGATTTTCAGTCTTTGCTGCAATAAAAAAACAACTGGAGTCCCGAATTATCATCCCTAAACCGGTAGACACGCTTCTACAAGCGACATTCGTATTTATTTTCATGTAATCGACCGAAGGTGGGCGCCAGCAATCTGAAACCGTTGAATAGGAGTTAACCCGAGCATGCTGTGAAGGGAATTTTTGGGCTTGAGCTTGAAGAAAATTTTGAGTGTAAGAGCTAATCCAGCCAGTTTCATTTCAGGAGGCGCAATCACTAAGCCATGAAGAGAGCATTTCGATCACCCCAAATCGTCCAACAGGTAATTGCTGCAAGACTCCTTTCATTCGAATTTAATGTGGCGATGATGTGCTGCCAATAATCCATAAAACTGATATTTGAATTTATATGTAAGCTAGTAAGTGTGGGGAACAATAAACGCCAGATCTTTTGAGCCCCGTGACAAAGGAAAATAGTGTGCACTGTGCTTTCTGGTCTACGAGTACATAAAGAGCACAAAGGTAAGACATCGAGACCTATTCTGCTTAAATTATATGCTGTGGATAAATGTTCATGAGTTGCTTTCCATGGAAATAATTTGACTTTTTGAGGAGCAGAGAGATCCCAAATTGATTGCCAAAGATCTCCTATGTTGCCATTGCTTGTAGTTGCTTGTAGGTGCATGAATAACTTATATCCACTTTTGACACTATAGTTCTCTCTTTTATCGAAGTGCCATAGCAAAAAATCTTCAATATTACTAGGGCTAATAGGCAAAGAGATAATATAGTCTCTATCCTATTTGCAAAAAAAATTAGTCAAAGAATTGACATCCCATTGCCTTTCCGGAGTGATGATATCAGCGACTCTAGTATCATAACGCCCATTAAGGACAGTAATTGGTCTAAAGGTGTGAGGCCTTGGAATCCATGGGTCGGAGAAAACCTTAATTGATGAGTCATTTCCTACCCGAATCCGGAAACCTTTAAGAAGAAGAGATCTTCCCCACAGGAACCCCTTCCAAAAATATGATGATGATTTTATACAAGAGGCTTGAAGCACAGAAGAGGTGTGGAAGTATTTAGCCTTAAGTACTTTTGCAACAAGAAGGTTTGGGTTCTGTAGTACACGCCACACCTGTTTGGCAATCAATGCTTGATTGAAGCCTTCGAGATCCTTAAAGTTTAGGCCTCCAAGCTCTTTTGGGAGGCACATTCGTTCCCATTTCATTCAATTAATTTTACGATGTTCATTTGATGATCCCCACCAAAACCAAGCAAACATTTGAGATATATCCATGTACAAACCTTTGGGAAGTTCGAGTTTCAATACAATGATCGTCGAAATTCATTCGAAATCAGCATTACGGAGGAGCTTCGCTTTCTGCTTCGGTTGGCGTGTTGCAGTAATGAAAAAAAGAATGAGATTAGTTCGGTCTTAAGTCTTTGGGTGAATTCATTTGGGTATCAAAGTTTTCGTTATTAAATCCCTTGCTTGGCAGCGGTGGTTGGTCTTACTACTCCTTTGAGTGCCTTTTGCGCTTAGCGTCGGAAAGAGGTGCTTCTACAGCGAAGGTGATAAAACCTAAAACTAGGCGAACTTACTTCGGAAACTTAAACGAATCAATTCCCACTTGACCCATTCTTCTGACTGTGCTAGCATCATCGGATACAGAACAGAGATTCTTCCAACTTCGCTCTGGGTTGTTTGATCCTTATGTTTCAGGCATCCGGGCTATTACCCTGAACCAAGACACTCATAGCATACGACGGTATCGCTTGGCCAACAATTTTAACGAGGACTTCCTTTCCTCCCACAGAAAATAAAGCGCGTTTCCAACCTTGCATGGCTTTCCAAATGTTGTCCTTTAGAAAAGACCAGTATAAACCTTTCCGCCTAGTAAAATACAAGGGAACACCTAGGTAATGCCCGAAACTCTCCACCAAGTTAACCTGGAGGATGTTGGCTTTTTGGCCCTTAATCTCAATTTAATTAATTTTAATTAATTAATTAATGTTTTGATGATAACAAACTTAATTTTATTTATTGACATTTTTTTGTATTTTAAAGTGTCCACAGCGTAGAGCTCGTTACAAAGATTCCAACGACTGTTAGATCATCCAACAACTCAAACGGAGAAGTTACGATCGAAACAAGAAAGGAAAATACCTGAGAGGATGACGTGGACAGTTCGTAAGCTTGACAAATGACAAGCTTCTTTTTAAAATATATATATATTGAAAGAGCAAAGAAAAAGATTTAAAAAAAAATCAAAAGTTACAAACGGTAACTTTGATATTAATTCTTTTTAAATCATGTCAACAATTAATACTGACATATGTCAGCACACACACACGTGTAAATATTCTATTATTATTATTATTACCCTTTTTCTTCCCTCTATTTAAATTCAACTTCTCGTTCAATATTATACAACAATTCTCTTATTCTCAATTCTCCATAACTTCAAAATTCTCATTTGCTATTCTCTTCAAGTTCTCAATTTTTCTTTCCATATTATTTGTGAGAGAAATTTGTTGTTGTGAGGATTGAAATTTTTGTGAGCTCAAATTTGTATATTTACTCTATTTGAGAGTTTGTAAGTGTGTGTTTCAAAATCTTCAACACATTGTAACGGTGTGATCCTCACCGTGGAGAGGATCGTCTTTGCTCTTGTGAAGAGCAGTGTACCGGTTTGACTCCTACCGTGGAAAGAGTCAGAATTTCAATTTACAACCCAAGAGGTGCTTGGGAAGTGGAGTGGGACGGTTGTGCCGAACCACTATAAAAATTCCCGGTGTCAAATTTCTCTAACCCTCTCTCTTATTTATTTTTGCAATTAATCTTAGAATTTTATTGTTTGCTTTAAATTTTTGTTGTTTGCCTTAGAATTTATTTTATCTTACTTTGTTAAAATTGCATATCTCAAAAAGTGTATTATTTTTGTTTAAATTGGGCCCATTTATTAAAAAGTTTATATTTTGTTAATTAAACCATTTTCACCCCCTCTAAGGTTGCCATACCGATTCAACAATTGGTATCAGAGCAAGATTGCTCTTCTTTGATAAACTTAATTGTTTTTTAGCTATGACAACTTTAGGTTTCATCCCTTTTACCAATAGTCAATCTATTACTAAGCCTCCTTTCTTTAATGGTAATAATTATAGTTATTGGAAAAATAGAATAAAATTTTTCTTGCTTTCTATTGACTATGATTTGTGGGATGTTGTTGAAGAGGGATTTAAAATTCCAACAAAAGATGTTGATGGTGTTAGAGTTGTAAAGCCTAAAGAAGAATGGTGTATAATTGAAAAGAAAGCATGTTCTTTAAATGCTAAAGCTATTAATTGCTTGTTTTGTGCTTTGAATGAAGTTGAGTATAATATGGTGTCTATTTGTAAATTAACCGCTAAGGATATATGGGATAAATTAGAAATTACTCATGAAGGAACTAGTCAAGTAAAAGAAACAAATATTGACATGTTAGTTCATCAATATGAAATGTTTAAAATTGATGAAAATGAAGCTATTTCCGATATGTTTATTAGATTTACTAACATTGTCAATGCTTTAGAAGGACTTGGAAAAGAATATTCAAATCTTGAGAAGGTAAAGAAGCTCTTATGGTCCTTGCCTAAATAATGGGAGCCTAAAGTCACCGTCATTCAAGAGGCAAAGGATCTCAAGACTCTCTCCATGGACAAACTCATTGGTTCGTTGATGACGCAATGAGATAAAGATCAAGAAAAACATGGAGGATGAGAAGAAAAAGAAAGAGAAGAGCATAGCATTAAAGGTCATCACCTTGGAAGTTGACTCCGAAGGTGAGAATGCCCTTGATGAAGATGCTGTGGCCTATCTCTCACGTAAGTATAAAAATTTCATCAAGAGGAAGAAACAATTCAAGAAGCATTTCTCCAACCAAAAAAGAGTCAAAAGGTGAAAAGAGCAAAAAGGATGAGGTAATTTGTTATGAATGCAAAAAACCGGGTCAACATCTTCTTAAATCATCCAAGAAATCCAAGAAGAAAGCAATGAAGGCTACTTGGGATGATAGTGATGAAAGTGGAAGTGAAAGTGAGAATGAAGAAGTGGCCAACTTTTGCTTCATGGCTCATAGTGACAAAGAGGATGAACAAGATGATGAGGTAAATCTTGACACCCTTTCTTATGATGAGTTGTTTGAAGCTTTTGAGAATGCAAAATGATTTAGAAAAACTTGGTTCTAAATATGTTATGCTTAAAAAGAAATGCAATGTCTTAACTAGTGAAAATAAGTCATTACTAGATGATATTGCTTGCTTAAAGAAAAATGAGCATGATGTTGTAAATATCTATTGTAATAAGCATGTTCTTGATTGTGATGAGAAAAATGCCTTACTTGATAAAATTAGATTTCTTGAGCATGATAGTTGTGAAAAAGATAATTTGATTAAATTGCTTAAGAAAATTGAATCAAATGCTTTAGTGCAACTTGATAAGGCTAAAAATTCTAATAAAAATTAACAATAGGTGCTCAAAGGTTGGACAAGATAATTGAAGTAGGTAAACCTTACGGTGATAAAAGAGGTTTAGGCTATATTGATGAATTCTCTACTCCCTCAAGTTCTAAAACTATCTTTGTCAAAGCATCTCATAATATGCCTAAGCTTGTTGCTCTTAAAGTTGTATCTAAACATGCTAAAATTAACTTCGTGCCTATATGTCATTATTGTGGTGTTGAAGGTCATATAAGACCCAAGTGCTTTAAATAAAAATATGCTCAAACTACTTCTTCTAGAAGAAAATTCTCTCAAAGGGCAAAGTTTCACAATGCTCCAAGAAAGAATTTCTCCAAGAAAAGTAGGATGCATAAATTTGTTGTAAAAGATAATTCATTGCATAATGTTGTTTGCTTTTCATGTGGCAAGTATGGACATAAATCTTATTCTTGTTACTTGTCTAAATCTTATGCTTTCAATAAAAATGCAAAAATGAAATGGATCCCCAAGTTTGTTAATGCTAACCTTTTAGAACCCAACAAGTATGAGTACCAAAGGATCAAATTTAAATTTTTGTGTTTGTAGGTTTGTTTGAAAGTTTCCAATAAAAGTAAGTGGTACTTGGATAATAGTTGCTCAAGGTACATGACGGGAGACCAATCCAAATTTGTCACTTTCTCCAAGAAGGATGGAGGTTTTGTAACCTTTGGTGATAACAAGAAAGGTAAAATAATAGGTAAGGGTAGTATAGGTAATGAATCTTCTATTTTGATTGAAGACGTACTTTTGGTTGACGGTTTAAAGCATGATTTACTTAGTATTAGTCAACTGTGTGATAAAGGATTTAGAGTTGTGTTTGATAAAAAGAATTGCATCATTGAAAATGCTAGTGATAGAAAAGTTGTATTTGTTGGAAATAGAGATGAAAATGTGTATACTATTGATTTGAATGATTGTCCTATTAGTGATAAATGTTTATCGGTCTTGCATGATGATTCTTGGTTATGGCATAGAAGAATAGGACATGCTAGCATGCACTTAATTTCAAATATTTCCAAGAATTCTTTGGTTAGAAGTCTTCCCAAGTTTAAATTTGAAAAGGATAAAGTTTGTGATGCTTGTCGAATGGGTAAGCAAACCAAGTCTTCTTTCAAATCTAAAAATATGATCTCTACTACAAGACCCCTACAACTATTACACATGGACTTATTTGGCCCTTCTAGAATTGCTAGTTTGGGAGGGAACTATTATGCCTTCGTGATAGTTGATGATTTTTCAAGATTTACTTGGGTTTTGATGCTAAAACATAAGAAGATGCTTTGAAAAGTTTTTCTAGTTTTGCCAAAAGAGTTCAAAATGAAAAAGGATTTTTGATTTCTAAAATTAGGAGTGATCATGGAGGAGAATTTGATAGTAATGCTTTTGAAAATTTTTGTGAAGAAAATGGATTTTCTCATAACTTCTCCGCTCTAAGAACTCCTCAACAAAACGGTGTGGTTGAAAGGAAAAATCGTACTTTGCAAGATTTTGATAGGTCAATGTTACATGAGTATGGTTTACCTTCTTATTTTTGGGTGGAGGCCGTTAATACGGCTTGTTATGTTTTAAATAGAGTTTTAATTAGACCTTCTTTAGATAAAACTCCTTATGAACTTTGGCATAACAAAATTCCAAATATTGGGTACTTCAAAGTTTTTTGTTGCAAATGTTTTATTTTGAATAACAAAGAAAAGCTTGGAAAATTTGATTCTAAGACGGATGTTGGTATTTTCCTTGGTTATTCCTCTACTAGTAAAGCTTATAGAGTTTTCAATAAAAGAACTTTGATAGTTGAGGAATCTCTGCATGTGGTATTTGATGAATCTTGCAATGTTGTTTCTAATGATTCTTTTTGTAGTTATTCCTTAGAAAGAAATTTTGGAGCTTTACTTGTTAGTGACAAAAGCAAAGAGATTGCTTCAAGTAAGCAAGAAGTGAGCATCAACGAAAATAAGGTGGACGGTTTTTCATCCATGCCTAAGGAGTGGAAGTATGTTCCATCCCATCCTAAGGATTTAATTCTTGGTGATCCCAAACAAGGTGTGAAAACTCGTTCCTTCCTTAATATGCTTAATAACATTGCTTTTGTTTCTCAAATTGAACCAAAAAGTTTTAAAGATGCAGAAAGTGATGAATTTTGGATTTTAGCTATGCAGGAAGAATTAAATCAATTTGAAAGAAACAAAGTTTGAGAATTAGTCCCTAAACCTTCTAATACTTCTATAATTGGGACTAAATGGGTCTTTAGAAATAAAATGGATGAAAATGGAAATATCATTAGAAATAAAGCTAGACTTGTAGCTCAAGGTTATTGTCAAGAAGAAAGAATATATTATGAGGAAATGTTTGCACCCGTTGCTAGATTAGAAGCCATTAGAATGTTACTTGCTTTTGCCTCTTATAAGAATTTTATTTTGTACCAAATGGATGTGAAAAATGCTTTTTTAAATGGTTATATTATGAAAGAAATTTATGTGGAACAACCTCCAGGATTTGAAAGTTTTGATTTTCCAAATCATGTTTTTAAGTTGAAAAAGGCTCTTTATGGTTTAAAATAAGCTCCAAGAGCTTGGTATGATAGACTTAGTAATTTTCTTATTGAGAATGATTTTAAAATGGGTAAAATTGACACTACTCTCTTTATTAAGAAAATGATATGCTTCTAGTGCAAATATATGTGGATGATATTATCTTTGGTTCTACTAATCCTTTTATGTGTGAAGAATTTTCTAGATGCATGCATAATAAGTTTGAAATGAGTATGATGGGAGAACTTAGATTCTTCCTTTGACTCCAAATCAAACAACTCAATGATGGTATCTTCATAAGTCAAGAGAAATACACAAGGGATTTGCTCAAAAGGTTCAAATTCAATGAAGGTAAAATTGCCAAAACTCCTATGAGCACATCCACCAAGCTTGACAAGGATGAGAAAGGTAAATGTGTGGATGTAAAGACTTATCAAGGTATGATTGGCTCTTTACTTTATTTAACCGCTAGTAGACCCGATATTATATTTAGTGTATGTGTTTATGTTAGATTTCAATCTTGTCCTAAAGAATCTCATGTGCATGCCGTTAAAAGAATTTTTAAATATTTGCTTGGAACTATTGATTTAGGCTTATGGTATCCTAGAAATGTTGAATTTAATTTGGTAAGATATTCCGATGCGGAATTTACGGGTAGTTACTTGACCGAAAGAGTACTAGTGGGACTTGCCAATTTTTTGGTCGTTCCTTAGTTTCTTGGTTTAGTAAAAAGCAAAATTCGGTTTCTTTATCCACTACCGAAACGGAATATATTGCGGTTGCTAGTTGTTGTGCTCAAATTCTTTGGATGAAACAAACTCTTTGTGATTTTGGATTAAAGTTTGAAAATTTACCTATATTTTGTGATAATACAAGTGTCATAAATTTGACTAAAAATCCTATACATCATTCTAGGACTAAGCATATTGATATTAGGCATCACGTTATAAGAGAGCATGTGCAAAATGATCATATTACTCTTGAATTTGTAAGCTCAAATAATCAATTAGCGGATATTTTTACCAAGCCTTTAAATGAAGAACGTTTTTGCAAAATTAGGCTTGAGCTTGGTATTATTCGTTGTGATGCATCTTGATTTTGTATTTGTTATTTTTTTTAAATGCATATTGATAGGGGAGCATTTATGCAAAATTGTGTTCATATTTTTAGGGGGAGCTTTTTACGTTATTAATTATCATTATATTTGGTTCTTTTTTATGATTCCAAAGGGGGAGAAGTTTAAGAAAAATTTTGCTCTAAAATTGTTTCATGATTTCTAGGTTTTTTAATTCATGGATGTATTAATTGAGGGAGAGAAATTAATATTTGAATGTTTTTTTTTTAAGTATGATATTTTGAATTTAATGTGATGATTATTAAATGTCTATGTATTTTTCTTTGGAAGTTTGTCATCATAAAAAAGGGAGAGATTGTTCGCTTTTTGGCCCTTAATCTCAAATTAATTAATTAATTAATGTTTTGATGATAACAAACTTAATTTTATTTATTGACATTTTTTTTTGTTTTTTAAATTGTCCACAGCGTAAACCTCGTTACAAAGATTTCAACGACTGTTAGATCATCCAAATCGGAGCTCAAACGGAGAGGCTACGATCGAAACAAGAAAAGAAAATACCCGAGAAGATGACGTGGACAATTCGTAAACTTGGCAAATGACAAGCTTCTTTTTAAAATATATATATATTGAAAGAGAAAAGAAAAAGATTAAAAAAAAATCAAAAGTTACAAACGGTAACTTTGATATTAAAATAATAATAATAATAATTACATCATGTCAGCAATTAATGCTGATATGTGTCAGTGTAAAAAAAAAGAAGTTTTGAAAAGTTTTACCGTTTCTCGCATATATATATTTTATTATTATTATTATTATTATATATATATAATTCAAAACGTGTCATGTCATTTTATATATATATATATTTAATTTTTATCACATCATTTTATATATATGTATATATATTTTATTCTTAATTTATTTTTTCAAAATTATCTCAACCCTTCATTTTTTAATAATTAAGATCTAATGGTTCAAAATTAAACTTGATTTTTTTTACCATTTTCTTCCCTCTATTTAAACTCAACTTCTCCTCCAAAATTATACAACAATTCTCTTATTCTCAATCCTCCATAACTTCAAAATTCTCATTTGCTATTCTCTCCAAGTTCTCAATTTTTCCTTCCATATTATTTGTGAGAGAAATTTATTGTTGTGAGGATTGAAATTTTTGTGAGCTCAAATATGTATATTTACTCTATTTGAGAGTTTGTAAGTGTGTGTTTCAAAATCTTCAACTCATTGTAACGGTGTGATCCTCACCGTGGAGAGGATCGTCTTTGCTCTTGTGAAGAGTAGTGTACCGATTTGACTCCTACCGTGGAAAGAGTCAGAATTTCAATTTACAACCCAAGAGGTTCTTGGGAAGTAGAGTAGGACAGTTGTGCCCAACCACTATAAAAATTCCCCGTGTCAAATTTCTCTAACCCTCTCTCTTATTTATTTTTGCAATTAATCTTAGAATTTATTGTTTGCCTTAAATTTCTCTTGTTTGCCTTAGAATTTGTTTTATCTTACTTTGTTAAAATTGCATATCTCAAAAAGTGTATTATTTTTGTTTAAATTGGGCCCATTTATTAAAAAGTTTATATTTTGTTAATTAAACCCTATTCACCCCCCTCTAGGGTTGCCATACCGATCCAACAGATGATGCTTTGAAGGTATATTTGCCTCTCTTGGTACACATTTGGGGAGAAAAGAAGAGCTGACTTCGAATAAATTATGCACTGACCAGATGCTCTTCCATAAGTTTCCAAAAGCCCTTTAAGAGTGAGACATTCAGATTCCAAAGAATTAAAGAAAACAGCAGGCGCTAATAGGAAAAGAAAGAAAGAAAGACGATAAGTCAAATTAGACCTATGATCAAGTACATTTGGTATCAGTGTTTGTTTGATTAATATTTTTATGATGTCATTTGCTTATATTTAATTTGTAATACTTTTTATGTGGCACAAAAGACGATATTGTTGTTTTTAATTGGTATCTTTGAATGTTGTTGTTACTTTTTTTTGATAAGGTGATAAATTCAATTGGGAGTATCTTTCATGTATGTGATTTATTGTGCTTAATCATGAGAATTAAATTGCTCTCTTGAAATTATACTTGTCTTATGCCATATTTTCTTGTACGAAAATTTTGTGGAATATTTTGATAATTTGTTTAAGATAGATTGATATATCATGATTTGTTTTTAATATATTCATCTTGTACAGATTGTTGAGATAATTTTTTATTGTATCCCTTTATCTCCTTGATATTTATTGATATGTCTTTTTAAGAGGAGAATGCATATATTTAGGGGGAATTATAATACTTTATTTGTGAGTTTGAACAAATTGTTTCTACATATTTCTTTTTATTGTTTGTGCGATCTTTTAAGAGTACACATAGTGATTTTCAAATAAGTATGTTGGGAGAATTTTCTCAAAATGTTCAAGTTTATTAAAGCTAAAATTGCAAAAACTATGATGAGCACCTCTACTAAGTTTGACAAGGATAAAACGCTAAATGTGTTGATGTTAAAGCTTATTGAGGTATGTTGAATCTTTACCTCTCTTATGCATATTGTTTATCTTTTTAGGGAGAGTATTTATCATTGGAGTAATTATCTTTATAATTTCTTATAATTGATGCTTCTTGATTTTCTTGATAATTTATTTATCATCTTGATTGGAGGAGTTTGTTGGGTGTGTTGCCCTAAACTCGTAGTTTGTATTTTGTAAAAACAAATGTCTATTGAATAAAATTTTATTCAATAAATTTGTTGTTGAATCATAGCTTTGCATTGTCCAAAATCCAATAAACTAAACATCCAAGGTTATTTATGATGTAATCGGGACAGTATATATACTGGGTATATAGTTGATATACCGGGTATATATTTGATATATCCCTGATATATGAATGGATAATGTCCCGTGAATAACCTAAAGGGTCTATAATATATGGATAAGGTTGGGTACCTTATCCTGCCAACACTATGGATACGGCCCGCTCTGTAAAGGTTACAGACGACTCGATCCAGGTCGTTTGTGTGGACACATGCAAGTGGGGGTATCCTATACAATGAGTTTGTATAAGACCGGACCGCGAAATAGGCAATCTTTAGATGTAACACCGTTAACTAATAGATTGCCATTTCTTAGGATGACCAGGCAACTCATTCTCAATCCTGAGTGAGTTATGGATTCCTGCCCGTGAGGGCTCGTTCTTTGATCTATATGGATGAGAGTGGCCCGAGTCGCCGACTCAACATTCCTACTATTTTGGGGACGAGACCGAGTGAGGAGCTGAGAACATAACTTCAAAAGATGGAATTCACTCCGCCCCGACTTTAGGGGAGTAGATGAGTGTTCCCTTAAATGCTGACTCCGGGACTTGAACAAGGGGCACCACCCTCTCATTGGCCGAGAGGGACTTTCGGTTATTGGTTGGACCATAACCGGGTTGTTCATTAGAGGAGCAGTGGTGTTTAAGGAGTAAGATGTAACTCAGGGGCAAAACGGTAATTTGACCCGACTTGAGTTACGAACATTCGTGAAGGATTGACTCGTCATTAATGGTCGTATATCCATGGACACGAAAACATTCTGCAGTGAGAAGAGTGCAACTGCGGGTCTTTAGTGGAATGACCCATAGTTAACGAATCTAGATTAACTCGGTCAATGAGTTTGACCGATTAATCTTGCATCGTTGGAGTTTCGGATCTGTAGGTCCATTAGGTCCCCTTGCTAGCTCATAACGGGTAAAACGAGGATCAAGTTTTTGGAAGAATTTGAATTGTTCAAATTACTTAAGGGATTATATGTATATTGATACATTATAATATATAGTTAATTATAAATTAAAACTATATATTATGAGAGAAATTATTTGAATGAGATTCAAATAAAATTACTATGAATAAGATTCATATTAAAACTATAGGTTAAAAATAATGTGCATAAGATGTACATTAGAACTATAGGTTATACGAGAGAAATGTTATAGAATATGATTCTATTTTTGTGATAAATAATTAAGTGTCAATTATTTATTTGATTTATATATATATATATATTAATTATTAATTGGATTAATAATTAATAATTAATAATTATTTATTAATTAATATGATTAATATGATTAATTAATAAATTAATTTTATATTTTAATTATTATATATATTAATTATTTATATAAATATATATATATTATTAATATTATTAATATTAATAATATTAAACTCCCCTGCAAAATTGCAGGGGAGTGGGATGTTAGTGTGACGTGGGGAGTTACCCCACGTCACTGCTTTTGTTTTTTGCAATTCTTTAAAAATACAGAACATAACAGAAGAAGGTCTCCAAAGTTTTTTTGCTCTCTCGATCAAGCTCTTTCTCTCGGTTTTTTCCCTCTCGTTCCAAAGGATTGCTCCCACCAGCACGATCCTGAGACCCAAGAGGATAGCTAGGAAGACATAGTGGTGGTGTTCAAGGGAAACTCGTTGAAGAAACGTTCTTCAAAGGTAAAGTTTCCTCTGTATTTTCCTTCTTTGTAATTCGATTTTGTATCCTGAAAATCAGCAACGAAAATCTGTTTACGTTCCGGGATTCACATCCCTTCAGAGTTTTCACATAAACTTGTGCTAAATTGTCTTTTTGTCACTTATTATGGGGAAGTGTTTTATTGCTTAATAAATGTGAGCTTTTATGTTTCTTATTTGTTTTGTCGTACTTGTCCTTTTTGATTGATTCCAAAAGGGGGAGAGATAATAAGAAAAATAAACGAAATTGTGATTAATTTGTTAAAATTAAATTTATGTTTGCCTTGATTGTGCTTCATGTTATCTCACACACCACTTTGATTACATTTTTCTTGAGTGGTTTGTAATCATCAAAAAGGGGGAGATTGTTGGCTTTTTGGCCCTTAATATCGGTTAATTAATTTAATTAATTAATGTTTTGATGATAACAAACACAGTTAGTATTAATTGTTTTTGGTGTGTAAGAATTATTGTTATAAAACATAAATTTATTATGAGCTTCAATAATATTATATGATATACTAATAATACATATTTTGTTTATTGATAATTTTAGTGTTTTAAAGTGTCCACAGCGTAGAGCTTGATACGACGATTCCAACGAATTTTGAATCACCCAATTCAGAGCTCAAACGAAGAAATTATGACAAAAACAAATTGAAAGGAAAAATACCGAGAGGATGATGTGGCGGCTAAATCAACTAAGTGAACCTATGAAATAGCGACACGTGGCGAGATGTATTTACTGAAAGTTTTTAGTTTATAAAAGAAATGGAAAAGAAAAAGAAATGAAAAAAAAAATCAGCCGGCGCTGACAAGAAAAGAAAGAAAGAAAAAAGGAAATGGTTGTTGGAGAGCCGTTAGAGAGAAAAAAAAATTATTTTATTATATTATATTTTCAAAATCAATTATTATTTTATTCAATTAAAACTCACCCTTTGCTTTGAAATCATTAAAGATCTAATGGCCAAAATTCAATTTCGATTTCAAATTTATTTTCAACTTTTCCTCACCTATTTAAACCTCACTTCCCTCAACATTTTAACAATCATTCTCTCCCAATTTTCTCTCCAATTTCATCTATTGTTTATCTCTCCAAAAATTTCAATGTTGTTCTAATTTCTTGTGAGAGAAATTTTATTTGAGAGATTCGTGTGCTTCCAATTTTATTTGTCTTAACCAAATTGAGGGTGTTTACTTTGTAAGAATTTTTCTTACAAATTTGTGAGCAAATATTTGTACACCTACTCTTTGAGAGAGTTTGTAAGTTCGTTTTTAGATTTCTATATCATTTGTAAGGGTTACTCTTAAGCCCGAAAAAGAGTAGTTGTAACGGTTTGATCCTGAACCGTGGAAAGGATCGAGTTTCTTCTTACTCCCGGAAAAAGAAGACTTTGTATCGGTTTGACTCCTACCGTGGAAAGAGTCAAGTTCCTTAATCGAATACTCAAGAGGCGCTTGGGGAGTGGAGTAGGCCGGTTGTTGCCGAACCACTATAAAATTTCAGGTGTCATTTTCTCTAAGCCTACTCTATTTAATTTTTGCAATTAATTTTATTTATTACAAATTGTATGAAATTACTTGTTCGAATTTGTTAATCATGTTTAATGGTCAATATTTATATTTGAATTATTTGGGTGGTGAAATTAATTAGGGTGTTTGTATTTCTAATTTATTGTTTAATTTGTGATAAAATTAATTGTTCCTAAAAAGTTTACTTATTTGTTTAAATTTGGGTCCATCATAGTAAACAGTTTAAAAAGTTTCATTAAACCCTATTGACCCCTCTCTAGGGTTGTCATACCGATCCAACAACTAGATTACAAGTCTTTCAAATGGACGCCTTTTTGTGAAACCATTTGGTGTTAGAATCACCCCATTTAAGACAATCCTCCCTTGAGCATTGCTTCCGGTAAATCTCTTCGAGCTCAAGAAGACCGGCTAGATCGTCTTGAAGATCATGAACATGGTAAAATCAAAGGGTAGAGGCTGATTATAAGCAACATCAAGAGTAGCCTTTTGAGTTTTAATCTGTCGAAACAGTTCTTGAACATTGCTTCGACCCCGGATTCGGAGAGCAGACGCAGAAGCATCAATACTGTCGGAAAAGGAGTAGGTAGCTCCCTTGTCGGACCAATGCCCATGGTCAAGAATAACTTTCTTGCAATCCTGATTTCTAGACCAGCATTCTTCATAACGGAAAGGCTTATAACCCCTTTTGTTTAAGTCCCGATTGGAAACAGACAAATTTAGAGCAATTGCCCGATGATCCGACTTTGACCCTAGTAGATAGGATATATGAGCATCAGGGAAGATAGAGTAGAAAGATCCATTGCACAGGAATCTGTCCAAACGCTTCCAAAGTTGAGCATCGGCAAACCTGTTATTACACCAAGTGTATTTGCCTCCATTATGACCCATATCCACTAGAGAGCAATCATCCATTAGACTTCAAAGAGCCAAAATATTTGATGAATCATAAGTGGATAAATAGGATGCTTCATGTGACCGAAGTATAGCATTGAAGTCACCCCAATCAACAAGGAAAATCATCAGAATTATATATTCTCGAAGGAGCTCCTATGTTAAATGGCGATGATGTGTAGCCGGATGACCATATAAGCCTCTGAACCTCCAAGAATTATTGTAAAAAATAATAGAACAATCAATATGATTCGAGGAGTAGGAGTGAATAGAAATATCAATATTATCCTTCCAAAGTAAACAAAGATCGCCACTTAGTCCATGACTAGAAACTGYAAAACAACCATGAAAATTGAGCGTAAGTTTAAGCTTATTAGTTAAACGTTCATTACATTTCGTTTCTATAAGAAAAAAGACATGGGGGTTTTCGTGATGTAAGAAATCACATAGCATTTGGAATGYCCGAGGGTCCCTCAATCCTCGAACATTCCAACATAAGGTCTTCATGATGTCCGGCGAGGTTGCTCTGCAATCTGCAACCTTCGTCGATTCTGGTTTGCTTCTTTAGAGGTGTTGAGTTTCCTCGGAAAGAAAATTTCCTTTTGGGGGGAATATCTGAACTTGTGTGAGCTGCAATTGAGCCAGAGGAAGAGGATGGGCCAGCCCGAGCCTTCTGCTTCCATTTGCATACATTGCCTTTGAAAGTTAGGTCGGCTCAGATCCATTTTGTGGTTGAGGGGGATGGGTTGGGCTACAATAATGGTGATTTATTTTATATTGGAGGAGGCGGTTTGTCAAAAGCTTGCTTTACGGAGGAAGAATCTTTATTAATCGACCCTGCATTTAAAATATTCAAATCATCCAAAATAATAGGTGAGCAATTAGTAACATTTAAACCCGCCATAAATGCCTCAGGGGAATTAAAGACGCCAGATTTGGAAACTGCCTTAAGAGCAGGAATGTCCATAACGGTTCCGACCGTCGGAGTTGCAACCGGAGGGACAGAAACCGGTGAATGGTCTTCTTTTGGAGCTTCAGCGACGAATTTAGTGTTGTTCTCTGAGCTACTATGTGATGAAGCATGATTCTGTTGTAGTAGTTTTGAATGGGGCTTCAATGATCCTTGGTAACGGAGCCATGGACCATATGGATGCTTCGCACGAGAGGCGATGAACCCCGATTCAGAATAGGTTGCTTCACAATCCTTCAGAATGTGATCAACTTCCCACAGTGAAAACAAAAATCCGGTAGGCGCTCATATTGGATCGGGATCCAACATCCACCAATAAGGCCATCAAGATTACGCTTTATATCTCGATGAAGAGGTTTTGAGATGTCAAGGCGAACTCTCAAGCTTGATCCCCAACATAGACCGGTACCATCTTCATCCACCTCTTCAAAAGTACCCAGTGTATTCCCAAGTTTTACTGCCATAGCTTTAATCATACAAGCGAGAGGGAGATCAAAGAAGTGTACCAAAATAGGTAATTTAGAGAAATCCAGTTTAGAAGGCCGGATCATGGAGGCTGGCTTGATCAGGATTACCACAGATTTGTCGAAATTCCAGGGGCCAGCACGAAAAATCCTGTTCCTGTCCACAGAACGAATGAAAGTAAAAAAATGAAAATATTCCAACCAATACTTTCTACCTCAAACGAGTTATTTTCTAGCTTCCATGCGCTCTTCATGGTGGTTTTCAAAACATTGCAAGAGATCAGGCGTTTGATATAGAGTTTCCCAACCACACTTTGCTCTATTTTCGATCCAACATTGACGGAAGCAAAGGAATCAATGTCAATAGCGATATCTTCCTCCTCCGAGGTTAACTTGAAATTCTTCCATTCTTCTAGTAGATCAATGGCTGCCATTGTAGAATGAAGAGGACAAAAGGAAGAAGAAGGGTAGGCAGAATCAAGGGTCAGAGACACAGACCAGAGCTCTCATTCCAGAGAGAAGATTTAGACCACCATGGTTTTAACCTTTATCAAGTTCTATGTTGTTTGTAAATTATAAAAAGATTGTAGACAAGCGGTGGTCTAAAGAAAAATAATACAAAACTTTGAGAGAAAAAGATATATGAAAGTACCTTGAAACATGTCGCCTTTAATGTCCAAAGATTCAGAAACTCTCATAAAATCCAAATAAAAATTAAAGCATCAATACAACATAGATTGTCATAGGCGACATAACTAGTTTTCTTTTTAGTTACGAGATGGAATCTCACTTGCCTCCGCAATCATCTTTAGATACTACAACAAATTCTTGCCACGAAATTATCTTCCTCCAGTCATGCTGCCTTTACTAAATTCTTAGTATAAATCTGTGAAGCTAAATAAACCAACAAAATCTCATAATATAACCAAATGACACAATAAAAAATTACAAAATTCAAAAAATTAGAATTAAATAAAKAAATAGAATATTTCAAAAATAGAAAACACGTGTTCCAACCTTTTTCGTGACATTTATTAAGTCGCATGAAATCCTAAAATTTTTAGGATTTTTCGTAACGTTTAAAAATCATTATAAAATACCAAAAAAAAGGCAGTATTCATAAATATTAGTTGTTTCACTCAAAAAAAAAAAAATGCCCTCGGCATTTTAGACATTTTTTTAATATAATGAAATTTCCAAAATATTATTTACTAATTGTTGACATTTAAAAAAATGTCATAAATTAACAAAGAAAAAAAATGCCATAAATTAACAAAGAAAAAAAATGCTTGCAGATGGTTTGCAAAAAATATGCCACATCATTTCATGGCGTATTTTAACTGTCATAGAATTCAAAACTTTTTTTGGCTTTTCGTGATATTTAACGAAAAATTCGTAAATCTTCATATTTTCCTAACGTATTTTAACTGTCATAGAATTCAACACTTTTTTTGGCTTTTCGTGATATTTAATCAAAAATTCAGATTTACCTACCAAAAATTCGTAAAAATTCAGATTTACCTACCAAAAATTCGTAAATCTTCATATTTTCCTACCAAAAAACGTGTCTCCACCTTTTTAAGTGTCATGAAAATCCAATTTTTTTTTCTTTTCGTGACATTTAAAAAACAAAACGCACATCAACCCTTTGGTGACGAATTTTAAACATCATATAATCCTGAGTTTTAAATGACGAATTTTAAACATCATACATCATATAATCCTGAGTTTTAAATGACGAATTTTAAACATCATACATCATATAATCCTGAGTTTTAAATGACGAATTTTAAACATCATATAATCCTGAGTTTTAAATGTCAAAAACGCATCTTTTACGTTACGAAAACCCGAAAACCCAAAATTGTAGAAGTGATAGTGTCTTTTTTTTTATAATAAAAACACGTAAAACTTGTATATAATTCCATTCAATTATAAAGAGTTATGATTATTATGAATAATATAATAGTACTTATAGATAGAATTATGATTATTATGAATAATATAATAGTATATACAGATAGAATCTTAAAATTCTAAATTATATAGTTGTGATTCTTGAATATATAAATTCTTTCATTTTTTTTATTTTTTATTATAGACCCTATTCTAATAATTAGACTAGATTCAAATAATCTATATCATGATTCTGACCGGTCATTTTTTTAAACTCTCAAACATTTCTATTTTCCTTCCAATCTAATTATAAAACATTTCTACATAATGGCTCTCATATAATTATGCCTTTTGGTTTTCAATTCTATTATTTGGAAGACCACTCACATTTCCAAAGCAAAATTCGGCCACAAAAGCTGTTATTTAGTATGAGAGCCAAACCAGCGAGAGAGATTACAGAATTTATCTGTATCTTGAAGGCCTTATTTATTTAAAACAAAACCACACAAAATTTACGTTGGTGCATGTGGGCGATTAGAACCAGCACAGCGGAGGGGTGAGTCCGCATTCCAGTGGGAATTGGCTRGCAAGATCTTCCAAGTACTCCCTTCTGTGTTCATCCTCTTCCTGGCTCTGTAGCTCGCGAGCAACCTCCCCCAACGCGTCGCACCTGCAGTTCCTATCCACATTCCTCAGTTCTCTGCAGCACTGTTGGAAGCTCTCCTTCTCCCTCTCGCCCCACGGCCATTGGTTGTCGCTGTCCCTTCTTCTGTTGTGCTCCAGCACCTCCCTCAGGGTCCTNCACCTTTCTCCTCTCCATTGGTTGTCTTCGTCCACCTCTACCGTCGTGATGGTGGTGCGGTGGGCGTAGGCATCTGCAATCAGCAGCGCAGCGGCCAAGAGGGCAACAACAGTACATGAGACTCTGGCCATTTTTATTGTTGAAATGAAAGGCTTTTTGAATTGCATTTATAGGAAGTGGGGAATGGTGCATGTGGGGAACGTGGAGGAAGTGAGTGTCTTGTTTGCGAGGTGTAGCCATGGTGGGGTTCTGTCTCGTGGTTGGGCTTCCACGTGAGGGTCATTTTTAAACTTGAACAAGTTCTGAAACTAGGCTTGAAAAAGCCAAAAAAATTAAATAAAAAAGACAAGTTTTGAAGTAAGAGGAAGGGGAGTGAAGAAGAACAACAAATGGCATAGGGAATTGCATGGGTGTTTGAACGTGGAGCCAACTGCCACAGAATAATACATAGGTAATCAGTATTTTCTTTTATCTCTTCGAACAGCCGAGAATTTTCCTTGTACGGGAGATATATGATCTTAACCAATTGAGTTATATTTAGGTTTAATCATTTGAATCTCATTGAATAAATTTTTCAATACAACTTATGTTAAATAATTAAAAAATAAAAAAAAATGATTATCCAAGCTGTTTTGTTTGTTTTAGGTAATAAAAGAAACAAAAAATAATCAAACAAATATAGTGTCTATACACTCGTACCCGCACAATGTTATGATGTTGTCTGTTTAGGCATGAATCTCGGGACTTTGTTTTTGGTTTTACCAAAAAAATCTCAAAAATAAATGTCCTCTCTTGTATRCATAGAATCGCTCTCCCGTAACCAATGTGCGACTTTGTTTTTTTACCAACCCAACAATTTTAACCCTTGTTAATTTAATAAAAACTCACCATTTGGAAGAAACCAAAACATAATTACCCGAATTAGAGTTTCTTTTTCTTTTCTTCTTTCTTTGAGTTAATAGAGGTGGTGAGTGATTTGAATTATCAACCTCAAATATTGAAACGAAGTTAGAGTTACTTCGGAAATAAAAAAAAGTAAAATGGATTTTTTTTATTCTATCCAATTCAAGGATTGAAATATAGAATTAAGAGTAGAAAGGAAGAATGTAACTTATCACTAAATTACATTGATATAATTAAGTCTAATAAAGTAATGTGTGATACAAAGATAACTATTAGAATCTATATAAATGAATTAAATTTACTCAACCCATCAGCTTTTGGGTTGARTGGTGGTTTGTTCATTCCTAAGATGATATCAGAGCGGGAGGTCCTGTGTTCGAACACCTGCGTTGTTTTCCCATTTATTAACACAGAGAACACACCATTAAAATCCTCCATTAGCACGATAAACCAGGTGCAATGCACGGTCGGTGTTCACATCATAGTGAGTGAGAGTTTTGGCATTGTCAAGCTCTTTTCCAGCAAAAGCCAGCTTCATCCGATCAGGGCTAATGCCGACCTCAGCTTGGATTTTGGCCTTCACGTCGGCGATCTTATCCGACGTTAAAACGTCTAAACCAATTCTCTTCCCACAGAGAGTTTTCACGAAGATCTGCATCCGTATATTCAAACCCATTACAAATATCAATACGGTTTGTTTGAAAAATATATATAATATATGACTCGGATGAGTAGAAAAATAACCCTACTGTGGKTTATTGAAGGAACGAGTTGTGTGATGAAATGGAACAGAATTTGCTTTTGGTTTGAATGTCTGCAAACAGATTTTGTCCACAAATTTATAGTCATACGGTTAAGGGTATGAGTTTTTGCATTGAAGTTAAAGGGAAAGGAAGAAAACGATTTTTGGGAAGTTGAACGAACAAAGTCTCCAAATTCAACTAAATTGTATCCTAGATGCATGTACTTTGATTTTTACAACTTTTTGGAGGACAGATCTGTTTTGGTGATGTTTTCCATATGAAAAGGTGTCTTGATAAATTGATTAAAGAAAATATAAAATTAGTTGAAATATTTTTACTTTTCACAATAATTTACCAAATATTAATGGTATATGAACCCATGAAAAAAAACTGCGGGGAAAACATTAATTTTTATCCTTAAATTTGGCAAGGTAGGTCAATTTTTACCCGTTGTTGTTATGTATAAGCTTACAATTTTATCAAATTACTTCTTAAAAAACTTGAATAATTGTTGAAATTTTTACCTTAAATTAAAAAAATATTGCAATATTTATCTTGACATTGAATAAGGTATTGTATGTTTTACCTTATGATATAGTTTTTTTTGTTTGATGCTGTTAAGAAAAGTATTCTCATATGGATCTCAAAGAAAAATGATATATATATTGACTTAAAAAAGAATGAATCTTAGTCAATGGGAGGGGTAAGGAGGGTCCACCCTATCGAAAATGACGAGCAGTTCAACTTTTTGGCAAGCCAGTCAAGGGGGTCAGCGTTGTGTGATTCCAGCTTAATGTCAAGCTATATTCTCATGATGGTGAGCTACTATCAGATCTATTGGTCTATTGAAGTATATATGTAAGAGTATGTAATGTAGGATAAGGAGCTTTTGATAACATAGCTACTCGAAAATCCTTTTATACTTGCTTCGTAGTTAACGTATGKTGATTAAGTTGGTTAATGAGTTTAACCAAATTAATCTCRTAACGTTGAAGCTTTTGATGTATAGGTTCATTAGGTCCCCTTGYTAGCTCGTAAAGGGTAATTAAGAACATAAAATCTTGGAAAGTAATTTGAATTGTTCAAATTTAATTAAAGGGAATTTGAGTTAATTGTGTATGATACAATTTAAAATAATGTATGWTGATACATTATAAAACTATATATTATGAGAATAATATGAATAAGATTCATATTAATATAATGTGAATTAGATTCATATTAAATAATATAGGTTATGAGGGAAATAGATCAGTTGGTCGTCACGTCACATCAGCAAATAGATCAGTTGGTTGCCACGTCATCTGCCACGTCATATGCCACGTCATCAAATCCGACCGTTGGAGTGCCACGTCAGCTGTCACATCATCAAAATCTGACCGTTGAAAATCCACGTCGGYTCCACGTCAGCATGTTGCCACGTGTCATATTCTGGTTGGTCTGTGTGTCCACGTCATCATCCACGTAGGATTTTCCTTCCCAATTTTGTTTTRGCCCTAACTTCTTCGTTTATACTCCGATTTGAGCGATTCAAATTGCGTTAGATTCGTCTTTTCAAGCTCTACACTTTGAACACTTTGAGACACAAAAAATCATCAGTAGATTAAGTTTGTTATCATCAAAACATATGGTATGATTGAAGCTCGAAAAGCCAACAGAACCTACCCCAACACATCGCACCTGCAATTCTCATCCACATTCCTCAGCTCTCCATAGCACTCTTCGAAGCTCTACTTCTCCCTCTCACCCTGCGGSCAGTGGTTGTGGTTGTCCTTTCTTCTGGTGCGCTCTAGCACCTGCCTCATGAACCTCTCGCAGTCGCGGGGCCTCATCTTCTAACACTTTTCTCCACTCCCGAACGGAAATTGGTTGTCTTTCTCCACCTCCACCGTCGTGATGGTGGTGCGGTGGGCGTACTCATCTGCAACCAGCAATGCAGTCCCCAAGAGGGCAGACAAAATCAAAGAAATCTTGGATCCGGAATGAATTCTTTTATTAGCTTGGATTCTTTTTTCTTAAGATAAGTAACATASGGCTATATATAGAGTCTGGCCCATTACAAACTTCACAACAGTAGCCCAATTTTGTTATAACAGGCCAACCATAAGAAATAACAAAACCCAACCTTAATGATTATTCTTAACTCCCCCCTCAAGCCGATTGTGGATGGTGATTTAACGTTAAGTGTGTCMTTGAGAGCTTGAAATTGAGCAAACGACAGAGGCTTGGTTAGAGCATCGGCAATTTGGGCAATCGAGGGAAGGTGCTGCACTTTAAGTTTGACTGAAATAACCAAGACACAGACAAAGTAGATGTCAATTTCAACATGCTTTGTCCGTGAGTGCAGAATAGGGTTGGCAGAGAGGTGAACGGAGCTGAGATTATCACACCATAGGATAGGCGGCTGAGATACTGAAATGCATAGCTTAGAGAAGAGAGATCTCAACCAATCAACTTGGAAGCAGCAAGTGCTAGTGCACGGTACTCTGCCTCTGTACTTGATCTTGAAATGATGGCTTGCTTTTTAGATCCCCAAGAGATAGGGTTATTTCCAAAATAAATGCAAAAYCCTGAAGTAGATTTCCTGTCATCAGAGTCTGATGCCCAATCGGCAACAGAATATCCATGTAGATGTAAGTTTGCTGGTTTTGTAAGTAACAAACCATGATTAAACGTCCCTTAAGATAGCAAAGTATGCGCTTGACTAGTTGCCAATGGGTAGTAGTAGGAGACTGCATGAATTGGCATACTTTATTAACATAGTAAGAAATTTTTGGGCAGGTTAGTGTAAGATACTGTAAGGCCCCTACGATGCTCCTGTAGAGGAAAGGTTCAGCAAGCAAATCACCATGGCGAGCAGATAATATCGAGCCACTAGACATAGGTGTGGCTACCGCGTTTGCATCGATCATTTTAGCTTTCTATAGTAGGTCTGTGACATACTTAGATTGAGAAAGAAAAATGCTATCAGTTGTAGGATAAAAGACTTCAATTCCTAGGAAGTAGCTGAGCTTCCCAAGGTCTTTAAGGGAGAATTTGCTATGAAGAGCTGAGATTAAGGTTTGAATCTCAATATTAGAGCTCCMTGTGAGAACAATATCATCCACATAGATCAAAATGTTGCAACGATGACCTCCTTGAAATCTGAAAAATAAGGATGGGTCTGCCTTAAATCCAATAAATCCAAGTTGGATCAAAAAAGTGCTCAACCATTCAAACCACGCCCTAGGTGACTGTTTGAGACCATATAAAGCTTTTTTCAGTTTGCATACAAGTTGGCCAGAACCCGGGTTAGTAAAACCTATAGGTTGCTCCATAAAAATGGTTTCATGTAATAAATCATGTAGAAACGCATTGTTGATGTCTATTTGAGGAAGATCCCAACCATTGGCCAAGGTTAGAGTAAAAAGAACTCTAATTGTTATTGGTTTAACCACTCGAATGAACGTTTCGGAGTAATCAATATCGGCAGCCTGATGGAAACCTTTGGCAACAAGTCTGGCCTTATATTGGGATATTGATCCATCCGTATTTCGTTTGACCTTGAAGACCACTTGCACCCCACACTTTTCTAATCAGAGGAAGGAGACACTAACTCCCAAGTATTATTTTCATAAGTGCTTGGTACTCTTCTTCCATAACCTGTCTTCAATGAGAATGTTTAAGGACATCTTTGGCTGTAGTAGGTTCTATCTCTTTATAGTCAGTAAGAAACACTTTGGATTTAAAAATGCCATTCTTAGAACGAGTGACCATGGAGTGATTATTTAAGGCAGCCATAGCTTGTGGATCAGGTATGGCAGGAGCAGAAGATGTAGGTATAGGGTGTGTAGGTGAAGGTAGGGATGATGTTGGAGAAGTAAGTAATATAGGTGATGATGGTAAAATGGTAGGTGGATTACTGATAGGTTGGTCAGGATTAGGTAATGTAGACGAGGGAGAAGGCAGTGGAGTAGGTTGACTAGGCAGAGAAGTAGATTGATTAAGTGGGGTTGTKTTAAAAGGGACAGGACACGAAGGAATGGGCCTAGTTGGGGAAGAATTTGGTGAGAAATGGAATGTGGATGGAGGAGAGAGACAGGTAATAGATGAGTGTACCAGTGAGGAAGGATGAGAGGTAAGATTAGGAGATTGAATTTGTGTTTGATAGGGATATGGAAAAGAACATGACGGGAAATATAAAGGCAGCCATTAGAATAACGACATTTGAAGCCTTTATGAATATTACTATAGCCTAAGAAGTTACAAGGAGTACATCGAGGTTGAAGTTTGTAATTATTGTAAGGGCGAAGATATGGATAGCATAGGCACCCGAAGGTTTTTGGGAATGAGTAGTTGGGTTTTTTATTAAAGAGTTTTTCCAAAGGACTTTGCCAATCAAGAGATGTGATGGGAGTCTGTTAATGAGGTAAACGACGGTTAAGAATGCATCATCCCAAAATTCAAGAGGCATGGAAGAATGAGATAACATGGTTAGGCTAGTGTCAACAATGTGGCAGTGTTTTCTTTCA
Source organism: Momordica charantia (assembly GCF_001995035.1). Next base: position 143,375 of record NW_019104611.1, read on the forward strand.
GMTATCTCAATCTGTTGGGAAGTATATGGGCAGGAGATTCGATGTTGAATGCCATGAGTTTTTAGATAGGAACTAAATGATTTAAACTCCCYACCATCGTTTGGTTTAAAAGTGAGAATTTTAGCGTTTAATAGGTTTTCAACAAGGGTTTTGAATTGTACGAAAGTCGAGAAAGCTTGAGTCTTAGATTCTAGAAAGTAGATCCAAGTAAAACGAGAAAAGACATCAATAAAAGAAATGTAGTACTTATAACCATTTTTAAAGGATTTGTAAGTTGGTCCCATAAATCAGAGACCACTAATTAGAGAGGGGCAGTATAAGAAGTATTTGAGGAGGGGAAAGGAAGAGAGTGATGTTTGCTAATGGCACAAGCATKGCAAAAAGAAGGATTTTTATTGATTTTCAACTGTGGAGTACAAGATTTAAGAACTTGACTAATTACAATGGGGGAGGGATGGCGTAAACGTGTATGTCATAGATCAATTTGAGAAATACAAATAGTAGTATATGTTGCAGAATGTGCTGAGATTGAAGATTGAGCATCATTGTTGATAGTGGGATTGAGAAGAAAGGAATCCTTAGAAGTTTTGAGGATGCATCCAACTGAAAAGAATAGAGCCAATCCTTGATAGTTCCTTGGAGAAGGGTGTTACCAGTGGCTTGGTCCTTGACAAAACAAAGAGAGGGATGAAATTCAAAGTAGATGTGATTATCTCTAGCAAATTGGCTTACACTAAGGAGATTTTTGGTAACAGTAGGAACGTGTAAGAGATTTTTAAGATGAAAAATATGGTTGGTAGGTGAGATAAAAGAAGAAGAACCAGTATGGGTTATGCTCATACCTGATCCATTCGCTGCCTGTATCTGTTGGCCATTAGGGGCCTCATGACTGATATCTAGATTATTCATATCATGAGTGATATGATTAGTGGCCCCCGAGTCAGGATACCAGTTGGTATCACGATTCAAATCTGAAGACATCAGCATAGCCGTCATGGGTGGTTGTTGATTAAAACTTCCGGGTGTAAAGGATGGGTGTGATTTGTTCGATGTATAAGCACCATTATGTGTTATGTATGACATGCGAAAATAACATCTGTCAGTCGTGTGACCAAATTTATGACAAATTTAGCATTGAATCCTGTTTCTTGAGYACCATTGATGACGACCACCCCCTCTATTATTTTTATATCTTCTTCTGTTTCTCACTTTTCCACTTTCCTTTTCTTTTATTTTATTTTCTTCTTTTCTTTTTTCTTTAAAAAAAAAACCTAAAATTACGAAAACACCCTTACAAAATATTACCTCGTTTTAAGAATTTCGTCCTCGAAATTCAATCAGAACAATTAAGGAAATAGACGAGGGTATTGAGTACGCATCTATCTGATCCTCACTTTCCCATGTTGCCTCTTCTACTGCATGATTCCTCCATAAGACTTTAACTAACGGAATAGTCTTGTTTCGCAACACCTATTCTTTCCTATCTAAAATCTGCACTGGCTTCTCTTCGTAAGACAAATTCTCACTTAACTGCACTGGCTACGATTCAAGAATATGCAATGGGTCGGGTACATACTTACGCAACATAGAAACATRAAACACATCATGAATCTTAGAAAGCTACATAGGCAGTGCTAAACGATACGCTACTGGCCCAACACGCTCAAGAATCTCATATGGACCAATATATCTAGGACCTAACTTCCCCTTTCGGCCGAATCTCAAAACACCCTTCCACGGTGACAAGCGAAGAAAAACTTTATCACCTACTGAAAATTCAAGATCTTTTCGACGTTTATCAGCATAACTCTTATGTCTGTCTTGTGCTACTTTCAGATTCTCTTTAATTATCTTTACCTTGTCAGTAGTAATCTGAACAAGCTCAGGCCCCAATAACTTTCTTTCTCCAACTTCATCCCAACAAACTGGTGTTCGACATTTTCTGCCATACAATGCTTCAAACGGTGCCATCTCTATACTAGAACGATAAATATTATTATAAGCAAATTCCATGAGAGGCAAATGAGTATCCCAACTACCCTTGAACTGTAAAACACAAGCTCGTAACATATCCTCTAGAGTTTTGATCGTTCTCTCTGACTGGCCATCTGTCTRAGGATGAAAAGCCGTACTAAAATATAATTTAGTACCTAAAGCTTGCTGTAAACTAGGCCAGAACTTAGAAGTAAATCTGGTATCTCTATCTGAAACAATAGATACAGGAGTCCCATACGAGCTAACTATCTCATCAACATATAACTTAGCTAGCTTATCAAGCGTGTAATTGATTTTAATTGGTAAAAATCGAGCAGTTTTAGTTAACCTGTCTACTATCACTCAAATACCATCATAAACACTCAAGGTACGAGGAAGTCCAAACAGAAAATCCATCGTAACATGCTCCCATTTCCATTCTGAAATAGGAAGTGAAATCAAGGGTCCTGCGACGTTCTGACGTATCGGTTTCACTTGCTGGCAAATCAAACATCTAGATACATATTCCGCTATTTCTCTCTTCATACCTGGCCACCAGTAGTGCTCTTTCAACGCTCGATACATTTTTGTACTTTCTGGATGCATAGCATAAATCGAACTATGAGCTTCTTCTAACATTTCATTTTTCAAGTTCAAATTATTAGGAACACACAATYGATCATATTTAACTAGAGCTCCATCATCTCTCACTGTATAATCTACTCGCTGACTGYTTTTTACTTCTTCTTTTATCTTACTCAGTACTGAATCTTCAAGCTRAGCTGTTACAATTCTATCAATCAAAGTAGGCCTTACCTGGAAATGAGCCAATAAGGCACCTCGATCATTAACTTCTACTTTTGCATTCAAACGGCCCAACTCACCCAATGTTGAAAAACTAACTGCATTTGGTGAATCTTCTGAACCACGAGGTTTTCTGCTTAAAGCATCAGCTACAACATTAGCCTTTCTTGGATGATACTCAATAGTACAATCGTATTCTTTTATCAACTCAAGCYACCTTCTCTGTCGTAAATTCAACTCTTTTTGATCAAAAATATATTTAAGACTTTTGTGATCTGTATAAATATGACATTTTTCTCTAAACAAGTAATGTCGCCAAACTTTCAATGCCAAAACTACAGCAAGCAATTCAAGATCGTGGGTCGGGTAATTACATTCATGATTTCCCAACTGTCTCGACGCATAAGCTATTACTTTCCCATTCTGCATCAAAACACACCCTAGACCCTGATGAGAAGCATCACTATAAACATCAAATTCTGTTCCAGGTGTCGGAAGTGCTAATATAGGTGCAGAACTAATCTCTTCTTCAACTCTTAGAAGCTCTGCTCACACTTTTCTGTCCACACAAATTTTGAATTCTTCCTAGTCAAATTAGTTAAAGGAAGTGCTATCTTCGAAAATCCCTCAACAAATCGACGATAATATCCTGCCAAACCGAGGAAACTACGAACCTCTGTAACAGTAGTAGGCTGTTCCCATTTCACAACTGCTTCAATTTTCTGTGGATCAACATAAATACCTTCTGCAGAGACAACATGGCCCAAAAACATCACATGATCAAGCCAAAATTCACTTTTGCTAAATTTTACATACAACTTCCTATCACGTAACGTCTGTAGCACAGTTCTAAGATGCTCTACATGCTCGCTCTGGCTGCCGGAAAACACTAGTATATCATCAATGAACACAATTACAAATCGGTCTAGGTACAGATGAAATACTCTATTCATAAAATCCATAAATGATGCTGGTGCGTTAGTCAACCCGAAAGGTATAACTAGGAACTCGTAATGCCCATATCGTGTTCTAAATGTAGTTTTTGGCACATCTGCTTCTCTTACCTTTAACTGATGATATCCGGATCACAAATCAATTTTTGAGAACACTGCAGTACCTTTAAGCTGATCAAACAAATCATCTATTCGAGGAAATGGATATMTGTTTAGTATCGTTACCTTATTCAGTTGTCTATAATCAACACACAACCTCAGAGTACCGTCTTTCTTTTTCACAAATAATACTGGCGCACCCCACGGTGACACACTAGGTCTAATGTAACCTTTGTCAACTAATTCCTRCAACTGTGTCTTCAATTCTTTTAATTCTGTAGGAGCCATTCTGTATGGTGCTTGAGATATCAGAGCAGTGCCTGGTATTAAATGAATCACAAACTCAACCTCCCGATCAGGTGGCAACCCAGATAAATCATCTGGAAATACGTCTGGAAATTCTCGCACAACTGGTATATCTTCAAGCTTCCCTTTTTCAATCCGCTGATCAACAACATACGCTAAGTATGCTGTACACCATTTATTCAACAATTTACTAGCCTTCATTGCAGATATTACACATGCTGGGACGAATTTTTCTTTCACCTCTATAGATAATCTCAGCCTCCCCTGGCCGTTTAAATATAACCTCTTTCTGATAACAGTCAATCGATGCATGATGTGTGAACAGGAAATCCATTCCCAAAATAACATCAAACTCACGAATATTCAATGGGACTAAATCCACATTAAACTGCCTATCACCCAAATCAATTATGCAATCACGATACACACCGTCTGCTATCAAAGATATACCACCCGGTGTAGCTATTACCAATTCACTAGGTAAGGGTTCTAACTTTTTATCTAACCCAACAGAGAACATGATAGAAATAAATGCATGTGTAGCACCCGGATCGAATAAAACATGAGCATTTTTATCGAAGATATTCAGCGTACCTGTAACTACATTTGGCAGTTCTTCAGCCTCATGCTGCGTCATTGCAAATATCTTTCCCTGACCACGTGGTCTGCCTACCTGACCCTTCGACTTAACGCCACTAGAATTTCCTGTACTTGGTTGCCCCTCACTCACGGGTTTTGMTTGTGAATCTGAATGTCCCTGTACCGTCGGTCTTGAGGAAGCTCCTTGGGACGCACTACCTTCCTGCCACAACTAAGGACATTCTCTTTTCATATGACCTACTTGCCCGCAGTTATAACAAACAATGCTCGCCCTCTAGAGGCATTCACCCCTGTGCGACTTACCACAATTCTTGCATACAGGATATCTAGTATAACTAGAAGCAGACTCCGCTTGTTGCCCGGATTGCATACTACCAGAAGGTCTTCTATACTGACTCGAGCCACTCGTAGTCTGTTGAGGGAAATTTACATTCGCTCTAAAGTTTTGTGATCCTCGATATCTAGGTTTAAACTCCCTCGACCTGACACTCCAGGCGTAAATCCCTTGCTACTATCTCGAAAATGTCTACCACTCGAAGGCCGGTTACTCTTTTTTTGTGAGGGTTCTGGCTCTCATTTTATTGTCCTGCTTTTATAAGTTGATCACATTGTTATCATCGGTGCATGTTCTTCTGATATCGAGCAGTTAAAGACCCTCCTTCATTCTCAATTTAAACATAAGAATTTGGGCTCTCTTACATATTTTCTTGGTTTTGAAGTAGCTCAATCTAAGTCTAGCATATGCATTTCTCAGAGGCATTATACTTTACAACTTCTTGAGGACTCCGGTCTTTTGGCTTGTAAACCACCTAGTGTGCCTATGGATCCTTTGTTGAAACTGCAATGTTCTGATGTTGATTTACTTCCTGACGCCTCTGTTTATCGCCATCTTATTGGTCATCTTCTATATTTGACTATTTCTCAACCAGACATTACATTTGTTGTCCATAAATTGAGTCAATTTGTCTCTTGGCCCTGTAAGTCCCATTTGACTGCAGCTCATCATCTTTTGAGATACTTAAAAGAATGCTCTTGGGCAAGACATTTTTCTTCCAGCCGCTTCCTCATTTCAGTTGAGAGCTTTTGCTGATTCGGATSGGCTTCTTGTCTTGACACTTCGTCAAGGCACTACTGAATTTTGTGTCTTTTTAGGCGATGCTTTGGTTCCTTGGAAATCCAAGAAACAAACTACTATCTCTCATTCTTTTGCACAGGCACAATGTCGAGCTTTAGCGGTAGCAGCTTTTGAATTGGTATGGCTTTCTCCCTTTTACTGATTTGTAGATTTCTTTCTCCCCACCAGCTCTTTTATTTTGTTATAATGAAGCTACTGTGCATATTGTCTCAAATCCAATTTTTCATTAGCTACGAAACACATCGAATTATATTGTCATTTTGTTTGTGATAAACTTGTTGATGGATTTTTGAAATTTACTTCATGTTCGTTCACATCTGCAGCTTGCTCACTGCTTTACAAAGCCCCTTTCTGCTACTGTTTTTGACTCCTTATCATCCAAGATGGGTGTCTTAGATATTTACCATCTACTTCGAGGGGAGTATTAAGTCAAGTATTATGGGGGTTAATTTGCTATTTTCTGTTACTATTTAGTTAACTATTCAGTTCAACTCTTTTCCTATATTTGTAGTTGTATATATACTTTTATGGGAGAATGTAAATCTACGCGGAAGTTTTCTTTTTCCCCGCTATTAGTTTCAACAGAAAGTTATTGATTAATAAAATGTCTATTTAAAAATAAATTAGAAAAATGATTTAAAAATAATCCATAAATTAAACAACATTCAGATATCAAATAACTATTAAAATATCTTCGATCAAGTCCATGGAACTCGGTTCAAGCTATAACTGACTCTTCATAGCTACACTCGAGTTATTAATTCGTCGAAAAAATATAGTTTCAGGTTCCTAGAAATGAGATAAAATGTCTCTATTTACGAAGAGAACTTCCAACAAACTTCAAAGGTTGAAGTCACTTTTTTTTTTGCCAAGTTTTATGTCTCGCCCATTTGGTTAGATCATTTTTGGTTTTGTTGGTCCAAGTGAACCAAGTTTGGTTCAATTAAACCAACCGTAATATACCCACGTATAAGCATCTTTACTTTTTACTTACAAGCATCTTTAAAGAAGACTACAAGAGAAAGAAAGAGTCTGAGTTTTACTTCTTTATATAAGCATCTTGACGAAGACTCCAAAAGTTCATCTTCTTCGTGTTCTGCCCGGCGATTTCAAAGAGGGAGGCGGATTGTTAGGTACTTGTGCAACGCCAGAGAGAAGAAAAGACGCGTGGGTTGTTTCGGATCCGTGCCGGAGAAGACGCTGCCGCCGCCCGCCGATCTGCCGCGCGAGCTTGACCACCGAGAGGTGATTTGGCTATCTCCAGAATCGTGCTGATTTTGTAAGATCTATATAATCTTTGTACTATCGTTTGACTTCCTTTAATTTCTCAAATCCGGCATAAGATTCTGTTATTGATCTGTAATAATATTGACTTTTGCAAGTGGGATAGGTAGTTAGGATCGAGCTAAGATTCATTATTATTTCTTACTCTATATTAATTATTTTGGAATCAAAATAGCATAATACCACGAGTATAAGCTCGTTTGGTAAAGTTGGTGTTGTTTTAGGAATATTCTCAAAATTATATAGAATTTATTTAAAATAACCCAAACAAAATTTTCTTTTTTTCTGGCCATTACTTATTTGTTCCAAAACATTGAGATCATGTTTTTTTCTTTATTAATAATGAAGAAACAAAAAAACGATACCAAACCGTCCATAATTTATGTTTTTTTTTTCCGAAAATGAAGAACTTATTTCAGTGCTGTAAATTGTGGTATAAATTGAAAATTGCCGATCCTTAAAATTACAAGATTGAATTGAATGCTCTCAAAATTTTGAAATATGAAGCAAAGAAGAAGGCCATTGGCCTTCTCTCTCTCTCTGTGTCTTTCATTGAGTTCTTTCTTATCTCAACTAAAAGTCAAGACGCGAAGAAGAAGAAGCCATGAAGCAGAGAGACGGTAGCTCAGGTTCAATCTCCATTGGAGCAGTGATTAAAGCTGTGCAAGCATTACCAGACATGGACGAGGACCTTATATTAGACGCCTGTGATTTCTTCCAAAACCCACAGAATGGCGAAATATTCATGGCATTGGATCGCAAGCTACGTAAAAGATGGCTCTTAAGGAATCTACCTCGATCTGGCCAGGTTTTCATCATCGATAATTTTGATTAATTATGTTTTAGAAATAAATATTTATTGTGCTATTGAACACGCAGATGCAGATTAATGTGAAAATGCTGACTGGGAAGACACTTTGTTTTGAGATTTTAGCGTCGAACACAATAGACGTGGTGAAGGCTAAAATTGAAGCGATGGAAGGGTATCCTCCAGATCAGCAGCGGCTGATTTATGGCGGTCGTCAGCTTGAGGATGGCAGAACTCTAGCGGAATACAATATCAGGAGTGGCTCTACATTGCATATGGTTACGCGTCTGTGTGGCTGTTAACTCTGTTTATTACTTCGCTTATTATKCTTCATATGTATGCATCCTTGTAACCTCAATCAGTTTATGTTTTTATTTTGTTAATATGCTGTAGAAATGAATGGTTATCGAGTGTTATTTCCTGGGTGTAAGTTAATTTCGGTTTTCTATTGTTAAGCTGTCTTTAATTTTGGGGTAAAATGAGACTTTTATGAATGAGTTTTAAGTATGGATTTCTAATTGGTCTCTACCTTTAGAAAATGATTGTGTAAGGTCTCTGGAGTCAAAATGCTTCTTCCGAGTTCTTATCGACTTGAGAAACTACTGAACCTAACATAGAAGACTCTTAAATAAAACCAAGGTGATGGCATTTTGATGTTAGATGAGCCCCCTAGAGAACTGATTTAGTTTGAAGTGATAACGAAAGTATCTGAGAAGTGTTCTGCAGCTTGCAAATGGGAAACCAGTGAAATCTGTATTAAGATAGAACAAACGAACGTAATTAGAGAGATGGAAAATGATCTCATTTGATATTCTAATCTGCAAACAGAACAACTGCAGGAGAAAGAGAGGCAAATGAAACACCCACAGGCGAATTTAGCAAATTCTGGCGTGTCAGGTTGTGGGAGGCGACAGCGACGCATAGGAAATGATAGACGGTTAGGAACATACGCACGGAGGAGTGCGATGGTACGGGAGATGCATTGCAGCCGTCTAGGGACAGTACTACCTCCACACGGGAGGAATGTCCTCACCTGCATGTGAGAACGTCGTACGCAAGGCACACCACTGTGCCTCAGATGAGCATCCTTTCGTTAAAAATCATGAGCGCCTATGAAATGGGAGAGTTGCTGCCACCAAAACCAAGTAAGTTAAAAAAAATCTGTCACTAATAGATGTTCTCTACCATTCTTACTCCGAACCYTCAAAACCAGCCATCAACAAAATCAAACCCATCAAGAAAATTTAKCAAAAGATCCATTGCTCTCGCACCCTACAATTTTTGGAAGGAGAGGGAAAAAAGGCAAAAAAATTCATCTAAACTAAAAGTAATGTAAATTAATAAATATTCTCATTCATCAATATCAGATCACGTCAGCAATCCGCCGGTAACACTAACAAAATTTAGATACCAACTAAAAATCAATCTTCAAATACCAAAAAGTGTAATTTACCTTTAATTTTTTTATTAAGTTTGGGTATTTCTTTAACAGTTTTATGGGCTTGGCTAAAATTGTTATTGAGGTATGGAACATGAAACAAGGTCCTAGTGGTCATTATTGAATCTAAACCTTCCGATAGAATAAACTGTAATTTTTCATATATGTAATGTATTATTTCTAGGTTTAAATTCTCTAGGTTCAATTTTAACCTTTTTTTAGGCTGTTCTTCAAAAAAAAAAAAAAAAAAAAGAACTCTTTTCTAGGCTAAAATAAACTGTACCTCAAGATTAGAAATAGTTTTAAATGACTTCTGTGTTTGTTGGACTATTAGTAGATTAACGAAAATATAATATGATGTTAAATCTTAAATGGTTGAATTATTTTGCTATCTTAAAAAGTTAAAATAACATATTACTTTAACACACTTTAATATTACTTCGTAGTGAAGGAACTATGATGTGACCTCTCTCTCTCCTCCCAATGGGACTTTTAGATTTGACATTCAATTTTCGACAAAAATATAAAATAAAAAGGAAATATTTTGTATCTGAAATTAAAATACATATAGCATAAATAACATAAAACAAATATTTATTTTCAAATAAAAAATACATATTAAATCTAAGTTTTGTAGCGTAATTTCTCATATTACTTGGGAGTGAACGATCTTTTATATTGTATCTATGCGCATCGTTCTCATGAAGTCGTGTCCCATGTAGTTTGAATCCAAGACCCTCAAAATTATTAAATCATCCAAGTCATTCCATAGAGACCTCGTATAAATATTATCATCATCGCAAATTAATTACTAACATTGTCTAGGAAAATTAACCCCAACAGATGATATTCAGTTGTGGAACCCAACCCAAGTCCAAGATTAAAAATCTAATTTTTTTTTTATTGAGTCCAGCACATAGTTAATAAATTAAATTATGTTGAAGTTGACGTTTCAAAATATAATTAACTTCTTTGAACATATGCGAGACCGTCTGAAATTAAAGTTGAAGCAATTGAAGGGAAATTTTCTAATACTACATGGATATGACTATTTTTTATACTCTTCATATTTATTTTAAGTCTGGTAAAAAATATTTAAGAATGATATGGAGTCTAATTAGATTTAAAATTTATGTAAAAAAATGGGGTAAAAAATCAATTTCGACTTAGATAAGTATGTTGTAATTTACCCTTTATGTAGTTCAAGAAATTGGACTATAGATATTTAAACCTCCGACCTCAAAGAAAGGAATATGTGTCAATTATATTTCTAAACTAAGTTCATGTTGGTATAGCAATGTTTATAAAATATATATTTGATAGGAACTCGGTAGGATTGAGACAAAAAGGACACTAGAACTTATTGAAATTGGCACTATCGTGCACAAATGGCAGGTGCATTTTGCTCAATTCGAGTTTGGCCTTTGCTAGCCTCTGACTGGATTTGGCGTGGTTCTTTTTCTCAAAACTCAAACTTCTCTCAAGAAAAAGAAAGAAGAAACAATGACATCTAAGAAAACTTCTGAAAAAGTACTTCTACTTCAAGCAACACCTCTTACACAGGATCGATCATCGTTCAAAAGAAATCCGGTTAGGAGAAGATCAAACACCTCCGGCTGTTGCTAAGAAAATACTGTAGCAGATGAAGAAACCTACTCAAGTTGGGGTTGTTATCAAGGAGAACCATTTGTTCATCGAGTCTGCTCTTCCTCTGTTCAGTTGGAGAAAATTCAAGAAATCGATGTGATGTCTGTTATGATGGTCGATGCAAGCAGCATGGAAGAAAGGATGGCTGAAATGGAAAGGAAACTCGCTACGCGGATGAAGACGGTGGAAGAAAGGGACTATGAAATCGCTTCCTGAAGAATCAGATTGAAAATAAAGATGTTGCTGAGTCGAGTCAAACCCCTGCTCTCAAGATAAATGACAAGGGAAAGACTATCGCTCAAGAAAATCAATTGCAATATTCCACTTCGATCGCTTCGCTGTCTGTTCAGCAGCTCCAAGATATGATCACGAACACGATTAGAGCGCAATACGGCGGACCTTCTCAAAGCTCCCTTTTGTATTCTAAACCATATACTAAAAGGATTAATCATCTAAGAATGCCTGCTGGATACCAACCTTCAAAGTTCAAGCATTTCGATGGAAAGGCAATCCCAAGCAACATATTGCTCACTTCGCCGAAACTTGTGAGAATGCTGGCACAAGAGGCGATCAAATGGTCAAGCAGTTCGTTCGAACATTGAAGGGAAATGCCTTTGACTGGTATACTGATCTCGAACCTGAAACAATCAAGAGTTGGAAACAGCTTGAAAGAGAATTCTTGAATCGCTTTTACAGCACTAGGAGAACCGTCAGTATGATGGAGCTCATCAGTTGCAAACAAAGAAAAGGTGAACCGGTTGTTGAATATATCAACCGGTGGAGAGCTTTAAGTCTTGACTGCAAGGACAAACTCACGGAAGTATCTGCTGTGGAAATGTGCACTCAAGGCATGAATTGGGGACTTCTTTATATCCTTCAGGGGATAAAAACCCGCACATTTGAAGAACTAGCAACTCGTGCTCATGTCATGGAGATAAGTATTGCTAGTAGAGGTAATAAAGAGCCTCTAGTCTCAGATGTGAAGAAAGAGAAGAAGGAAATGAAGAGCACAGATTAGATCTCCAAGGGTTCTACGAAGGAATCTATGGTCGTTAATACGACCCCTCTCAAATTTTCCTCGAAAGGAAAAGAAAAATAAAAGAAGATAGAAAAGCGACAAGATGGAAATGTAAGACGTCGCCCATCTCTGGAAGAAAGACAAGAAAAGCTTTATCCTTTTCCAGATTCTGACCTTGCAGATATGTTAGAGCAACTACTGGAAAAGGGACTCATAGAACTTCCTGAATGCAAACGACCCGAACAAATGGGAAAAACAAATGATCCCAGCTTTTGTGTATATCATTGAGTCGTTAGTCATCCAATAGAAAAATGCTTCGTTTTGAAAGAACGAATCTTGAAGCTCGCTCGAGAAAAGAAGATTGAGCTGGATCTTGATGAAGTGGCCCAAACAAATCATGCTGCGATAATCCCAAGTTCTGGCAGCCAGTAGTCCACAATCTCATTTCATGACGACGAAGTGGTTTGGATCCAATTTGGGACCCTCAAACCTATGACCATTTCATCCCAACATATGGCTCATAGGAAGAACTCCCAAGAAAAAGATGAATTTATAGAGGACGGAGAAGGAGAATGGACTCTTGTAACTCGTCGGGAGAAGCAAAAACAAAATTGCGTCAAGAAAGAGTCTCGCCTATATCGAGACCACAAAAGAAGAAGCAAAACTCAGAAGAAAAAGAGAAATAAAAGTTTGAGGAAACCTAAGCTGATCGTGGAAGAGACGAATATATTTCTCGACCTCGACAAATGATAACTTTGGGAGATTTCTTTCCAGCGAGTTTCTTTAATGATAATCAAGAGGAAATCTTTGAAATAGTTGCCTGTCACACTATCACTGTAAATGACAATGACAACGCTTCTACAATTTCAACAGAAGCAATGAAAAAGTTAGAAGGTATGTCATCTTTCAATATAAGTGATTTGTTGTCGATTCCTCGAGAGGTAAAAAATGCTCTTGTTAAGGCATTGAAAGATTCTGACATTCCAGCCTCTCAAGTAAACACATGTGCTTCATGTTGTACGTCTATTGGCTTCACACATGAAGATTTGTTGTTTGGGTCAAAACCCCATAACAGACCCAAACAACAAATTCAGGTGATTCGGCGATTCATGATCTCCACCTAATAGAGCTAGCTTGGCTTCAGTTCATTCCTTCCACCTCTTCTAGCTCGACAAACTTATCTTTCAGCTTACTTCATTTTGGGATAGGTCGATTTGGCTTTGTCGAAGGAGGCGTTAGGTGTTTTGGCCTCAGGTTGCCATCTTCCTCGTTGATGCTATTCACGATCTGACTCTTTTTTCTTCGAGAATTTTGTTGGTATTATCTACCCTCTTACTCATGTCAATTGTTCGCGACTCTGTAAAGGGGTTGAGCACTATTTATCTCTCTCCCTACATATGACGTCAAATGTTGATGTCGGATTTTAGGGTTCTAATGTCGAATGATCTTATGAAAACCTACACACATAAGAGATTTGCACACTGGTATGATGTGAAACCTGCAATGTACCAGTTGAACTCCTCTTTCCTTCTACATCTCTCTAAGAACATAATAGAGACGCTAGACTCGTCGTGGGATCTCGCTGCTGAGGATGCTTGGGCTCGCCGTGGACATTGTCGTTCGTGGATATGTGAGAGTTGAGGGAGGGAGTTCAAAAAGAGAGAGAGAGAGATAAAAATGGGGAAAAAGAAATAAATAGAGAGAACTAGAGGGAGAAAGATGGGGAAAAGAAATAAATAGAGGGAGATTGGGAAAAAAGAAAGAGGAAGAGAGTAAAAAAATGGGGGAGTCGGGAAAGAAAGAGAGGGAAAGAGAGGGAAAAAAAGGCGGGCGAATGAAAATTTAAAAATTTTTTGGAACTTTTCCCGACGTTTCCAAAAAGAGTCGGAAAAACGGACTTTTCCCAACGTTTTTTTTTTAATGGTGGGAAAAAGTCAACTTTTTCTGACATTTTTAGATGCGGTAGAGAAAAACATCGGGAAAAAAAAAGTCGGAAAAACCTAAGTATCTTGTAGTGTCTAAAAGTATTGCAACTTACTTGACTTGACTATAACTAAAAATAACACCAACAATTTCTTAAAAACTAAGACTTGGACCAAACAAATTCAAAAACTAATATTCAAACTTGCCATTTGAGTTAACTAACAAAAATACAAGGATTCTAATATCACGAAGGTTTATCCTCTGTTTACTCAATGACTTCATTTATACGTAAAAAAAAAAGGGTTGTTTGCAAATATGACAAAAAGATTACATAAAATTAATGAAACAGCACTCACATTCTAAAATTTCAAATATAGCAATATTTTATAAATTCACGGAGGCCCACATTGTTAAAAGTCTTAATTACCCGCTCAATATTAACATGCAAAGCCTAAAGATGGAAGCCCAAACCAAAAGAAAACCTAATTTTTCAAATTCCATCACATTTCCGTTCGACTTCCATCCTTCACCACCACTCTTTCCATCAAACCATCAAAACAAAACCTAATTTTTCAAAATTACTCTGCTTTCCGTTCAATTTCCATCAAGAATTTCATCCCCAATGACTATTTTTGTTCATTCGATTCTCATCCAACCTTCGAGCTTTTGATTCCAGCCCAAATATCGTCTGATTTTTGTTCGATTTCCGTCAAGAATTTCATCCCCAACGACCATTTTCGTTCGTTCGATTCTCATCGAACCTTCGAGCTTCGAATTTACTTCTGATTTCCAGCCCAAATATCGTTTGATTTCTGTCTAATTTCTTTCGTTCTCCACCATTGTATTTTGTTTTCCCGCCCTTCCCAGTTTTTAGTTTAAATTCGACGGTTTTMGATGTAACCTCCTTTGACKGTKTTTGGTGTAACCTYCCATCGACTTTGATAACTGTAAGTACATGTAAGTAGATGTCCACCTTTCGAAATCTTTATTTTGGCCTCATTTTATTGGGCTTTCAGTTTTCAGTATCGATTTACATTCTTCCATTCCATTTTTGCTTCCAGTTTCTTKCAGTAGATGTATATTTTGAATGAACTACTACTATTACATTCATCMATTTCATTAACATGCAYTGATTACGMTTTCTCCCTTGTATTTGATATCTATCATTAATTTCTTCATTTTGTCATTAACATGCACTGATGCCGCACTTGTTTCAGCCCTTGACCTATATAATATATGAGAATATATAAATGAYTACATTTGTTTTAACTTAAAGCTTTTGTGTCTAGTATTTATTTCATAGAATGCAACTAAATCAAGGAAATTTTCTACAAGTAACATGGATTCTGGGCCTTTTT
>NW_019104611.1:159341-180947 GCF_001995035.1 Momordica charantia
ATATATGTGATATATGTTTGATAGACATATGATATAGAACTGATTTACTTCTGTTATAACTATGATATCTACAAATTATTTCAAATATATTACCTCTAATATGTTTCTTAATATACTACTAATATATCAAMTAAATTTTTTTCARATGAAARCAATGGTCCAAATAAGGAAAATGAAAACTAAAGTCATTGTAGAAATKGTTGATGTCGTGCGTYCCAAAAGACAGCATAAACCAACTCCAAAGGTGTTGTCTATGGAAAAACGAAAAGCTGCAAAAATATCATCTCCTAAGACGCGACAATCACCGGGAACGAAAATTGATCATATTGTCCAAGCTTTGACTTGAAGATTACTCAAGGATGAAGAAAGAAAACTTTTGGAACTTGTGCTTTTGGAACTTGCTTCTACTTTTCTAGACTTTTGGAACTCATACTTCTACTTTTATAGACTTTACATTGTCARTCTACTTTGTGTTTATGAATATGACAATCTACTCATGTTTAGATTACAAGACAATATCTTAAAGGTTTTAAATGATATGCCAATTTTTTTGGGAYAATATTCTTTTGATATGAATATCTTTGAGTTCATTTTGATGTTTAAACCTTTAACTTTTTGAGTTCMTAGTGATATTACTTCTCCTTGATACATCTTAGTTGGCTATTGCAATACTTAGTTATCGCTCCAAGGTGCTAAAACTTTAAATCAAATTTAATTGTACTACTGATATATGTACGATGTATACTTGATATATTACTRATATATTACWGATATACAGATTTACTAYTGATATAATTCTGATATACAGACTAATGTAATGCTCTAAATTATGTCATCAACTTTAACTTACAAAAGCAAAATCATATAACCAAACTCCATTGGRTATACACATTGTTTTGTAACAAAGAGACTACTTCATTGTAAATTCAAATCATAAAAGTAATGTTTGGGTATACATCCTTGATATACATCATTGTTCAATAGGTGCAAATTTACAAGTTCTACGATTGTGTCYAACATGTTGACAACGTCCACATTTTGTGTGCTTTCTCACCTCACCAATTGAAGGAATCCTTTGTTTTCGAGGCCTTCYWGCTGGACATTTAATGATRGGAGGTAATACAATAAAATCAATTGCTACRGATCCCYAATCCAAATGGTTACCAACAGGACGAATTGAACCATTATAAGTAAATAACAATCTACTAAAGGATATCTTGTGYTGTCATCCTTTCATCTTTATCTTCATTAATCTCAACAACARTTTGAACTCCATTACTACCAAACTTTAATAAAACTRAAAATTGGACAAAACAAATTGATGGATCCAACCTCACTTCATTCAATATCAAATTCCTAAAATTCTGAAAATTCATACTTTCGTCAACCAAAATCCCAATAGTTTTGWAATTCATATAGMAGTGACTATTATCCCATTCACCACTGTGAAAAACAATTATTGCAAGCTTGCCCATAACTACAAATACTGTAAAAATATAAAATATTGATGATATTAGTACATCAATCAACAAATAACATMAAATAAATAGCAATGATAAAATATATCAGTTAATATAAGCAGCTGATATACCATATATTGAGTATATCAGTTGCAGATATACCCTATATTTAATATCTATATTGAGTATATCAGTTATAGATATACCTAAAATATCAGTGTGATATACCTCATTGATATACTTCATTCAATGGAAGTATATCAGTGTGATATATCTCACTGATTTAGGTGATATACCTCACCTAAAATTCACGYAGGTTCTCCACAATCTTAATGGTGATCCTTGGCCCGAAATTWGACACCAATAACGCCTAAAACAGTTTCAAGGCTACGATTAATCATAGTTTTCYATTGGCTAACGAGTGATTTTTYGAAAGGCTTTTGTATTAAAAGAACTACCTATATTAATASRTAAAGCCAGAARACAAAAAATTCGAGCCACAGAATTTCTCTGTTCTATAGTTTTTCAAGCTTAAATTCAAGCACAGAAACCAAGACCTYRGAACAGTTCATGAAAAGAGWGAAACGTAAACTAAAATCCAATTTCACCTCGTTTCAATCCACATTCTGGAAAAGAAAGCCGAAAGAAAATTGTGGATTAATCASGACAAATTTGAGCATAAACAATCCAATAATTTCTGGACAGTGACTATTATCCTKGCTGGAACGAAAGATAATAMAGAAAAATAACAAAAGGCCTACCTTTTYGAGTTCACAAACACTACATAAAAATYGAAAGAAGAAGAAGAAGCTTCACGAACACTGAAACCARAGCTCAAAACGAACAAAATCGAAGAAAAATCTGCTTAAAAAACAAACAGAAAAATCGAAAGAAGAAGAAGAACTAAAATTGAAAGAAGAAGAACATAAAAGTAGGAAGCTAAAATCGAAAGAAGAAGAAGAAGAATAAATACTTGAAGAAGATGATGAAGAAATAATCGATGTAACGAAGAAGACAATGATGCGAGAGAGAACGAAGAAAATCTCAATAATTGCGTGTGAGATATGAGGAGGGCAATTTGAGAATACTCAAATATTCAAAATCAGAATCGTACAAAAATTGCTATATTTGAAATTTTGATAACCGGATGCCATATTGTTAAATACATAAAACTTATTTGCCACCCAATGTAATTACCCTAAAAAAAAGTAATAAGATAAAAATAAAATCTTGTTATTCCCTAGAATCTAGGTAGGTAAAATCCATGTCATATCAATAATCCATAACTATAAGGAGATCTTATCGGATCAAGAACAACACCTAGAACCAAGTTTATCACAAGGAAATGACGCATTAAAATCCTGAAAACCATGACAATTTTAGGACTAAAGAATTACCAATAAGACCAGACTTACCTCTAATTTTTGCATCTGATTTTAAAATCCACTTATTTGGGAGAGGCTAAATATATATTTTAACATATCTTTTCGATTTAGTCTCTATTATTTAAAAAAATTTCAATTTAGTACCTCATATTTCAACTATTTTCAATATAATCTCTTACTGTGGGTTATTTTAAAATTGACTGATGACAAACTTGTATGATTTAACATTTAGTGAATTTACAGAAGAGGAAAAATGTAGGTAAAAAAGAGGAAACTTTCTCATTTCTCCAAATTTGTAAAAAATTTCTGTGTTTTTCCTCTTAACATTGTTCTCATCTAAATTTCGGCAAAGTCACTGAATATTGTGGAGGTAGATTTATCATCAATCAATTTTAATATTTTTCCAACGAAAACATTAAATTAAAAATCACTGAAACTCTTTAAAATTGAAAAAGGACATAAACAGTAGGACTAAAACCCATATTTTATATTTAGTTTTCCAAAAATATAAAATATGTTTATGCCAAAATCCATCTTTAGGTTGGTCAAAATTGAAAATACCGTCAAGAATATGTCTTCAATTTTTTTAAGAAAGCTACGAAAATCGAAACTAAGAAATAGACGAAGAGAAAGAAAACTGAAAAATTCAACTTAAAAGTAGGTTATTTGAACAAACTTACAATTTTTTTAGGTTCAATTTCCCTTCTTCACCGTCTCTCCACTCTATTCTTTGTTTTTAATCGCGAAGAGGAGCAATAAGAAGAAGCCATGGCAACTTCAATTCCATTGGACCCATGTGATATCTTACGAAAGCCCATTTCTTTAAATCATTTCTTGGGTTGGTTGGTCCAACTGAACCAACCCTGATTACTGATACACCCACATATATAAGCATCTTATTGAAGAAGACTCCAAGAGAGAGAAAAAGGTCTGAGTTTTACTTGTCTTGGAGGCTACTTCATCTTCCTCGCGTTCTGCCGATAGATTTCAAAGAGGGAGGCAGATTTGGTGATCTCCGGCATCGGTGGTAAGATCTTTGTTTTTTTTTCCTCTTCGATTTTCCAGATCCGATATCGCTGTACCGATTCTATTCTTGACTAGTAAAAATCTCGCGATCCTTGCAAGTGATCTCTAGTAAGCAAAAATCTCGCAATTCAAGTGGAGTAGGTCGTTGAGACCCTGTAATTTTTTCTGGGAATAAACAACTTATTTCAGTGCTGAGAATTTTAATATAAATTTAAAATCGCCCATTAGACTCGATGATTAAAATTACAGCCAGGTTGAATTGAATGCGCTCAATTTTTGAAATATGAAGCAGAAAAGAAGAAAAGGACATTGGTAAAAGTTGAGAGGGTGAAGAAGAAAAAGCCATGGCAAGTTCAATTCCTTCCTACGAAACCTCAGAGTCAATCTCCATTGGGGCAGTGATTAAAGCCGTGCAAGCATTACCAGACATGGACGAAGACTTCATATTAGACGCATGTGATTTCTTACAGAACCCACAGAATGGCGAAATATTCATGGCCTTGGCCCCCAAGCTACGAAAAAGATGGCTATTAAGAAATCTACCTCGACCCGGCCAGGTTTTATCATCATTCAATTATTAAGCATTGATTAATCATATATATATATATATATAGATATTTCTGTTTTGTTTAAGAGTAGTTGAAAATATGGCAGATGAAGATAAATTTTCAAACTGTGTGTGGGAAGAGATTTGGTTTAGAGGTTTTAGCGTCGGACACAGTAGAAGTGGTGAAGGCTAAAATAGAAGGGAAGGAAGGGTATCCTCCGGAGAAGCAGCGGCTGTTTTATGGCGGTGTACAGCTTGAGGGCGCCACAACTCTAGCGGAATGCCGTGTCACCCCTGGCTCTGAATTGAAAATCATTCTTCCAAAGTGTGGTGGCCATTAACGCTCTAGCTCTTTGTTACTTTACTTTCAATATTTTTGTGTGTATTTAAAAAGTGTGATTATCTTCTGTAAAATCCTAACGACTGCCTAATTGTGTTACTTTATGGATGTTGTTGAGTCCAATGAGAAAATATAGAGGATGATTCCATGACATAGGTTGAATTTGAAAGATAAAATTGGACTAGTTGTAGTTGGGTTGATAGAGCCTAATATTTGGTCCAAACCATCTGATCTACACCAACAGTTAATTTCTGTTGCGTCGTACTCAAATTTTGTATAAAACAAAAATCGTTCTATAAAAAGTTTAGAACAATCTGCCGGGAAATCTATTGGTTGTATTATTGAATTAATTTTGAGTACTAAATCATTCTTTTTTCAAAGTGGGAACCAAAATGGAAGGGTTGATGGTATACTTCCCTAATAAAAATGGAAAAAAGATCAAAAGATGAGCATGTGAGGACGACCTAAAAAAAGTGATGGAACTGAGGGAATATTAATCTTTTTCATATGCTTTAGGCAAAATGTATCATATTTTTCATATAATCTAAAGCAAAACATACCATAATTTCCCTCCTCTTATTTCTTGAGAATTTTGATTTATATAATTAAGGTGGAATATCCCATCATCCCATTAAATAATAATGTAGTTTAACTAATTTAGGGGGTGTTTGAGAGTGATGGTGGAATGAATGATTTTTAAAAAAGATATTTAATAATAATTGATTTTCCAAAATTACAACTCAAGTGATACTTTAAAAATCAATGTAATATGAGTAACTTATAAAAATGTCGATGAAAATAATTTGAATGAGTAAATTATTGAATTTCATATGAAATATTCATATATACACACATATACATATATACATATAATGATTAAATTGAGTTATTAGAAATGGAAAGATATGTTTGAAAATTTGTAATTAGATTTGAAAAGAAAAATAGGTGTAATGTAAAAAAATCAACCATTGGATGGGTTAATAATCCAATTGAAATAAATAAATAAATTGAAATAATAATAATAATAATATTATTATTATTATAAAAAATAAAGAAATAAAGAAAAAAAAAGTAAAGCAAGTGCTCCGCTCCCACAGTCCCACTTTTTTTACGATATGTCGATATATATCGTCGAAATAAAAATTTTTCCTAATGTATCAATGTCGAGCTGTCGACCATTCTAAAACTCTGATCTTTGATTTAACGTTTTCCTAAAATTAATTTTTAATTTGCCAAACATGATCTGATGCGAAAGGAATTCAAGCTGCAGACCAATAGAAGGGCAAATAGCAACCATGTCATCCTCTCTGAAATCGGCCAATACAAATCTTTATCAATGTTACTCAACTCTGACTCTCTCTTAGAGGGTTGAATTCGTCATTTAGAACCCTTATTGTTACCCCCATAACAAATAGGTTCTTCTAGTAACGTCGATACAATGATATTAGAATATCTGAGATAAAAAAATATTTTTCTGTGTATATTCATTAATAATAAAATACACATATATATAGACACATGTAGTCCAATTAACTCACCATAAAAACAAAAAAAGATACAAGGACTAATAAACTTATTTACATCTAATACTCCCCCTCAAGATGGGGCATAAATGTCCAGACAACCCATCTTGGAAAGTAGAGAGAAAAAAGAAGTGGGTGGAAGAGCTTTGGTGAAGACATCAACTAACTGAAGATGAGAGCGTACGGGCAGAAGTTTAATGAAGCCATCAGTAAGTTTCTCACGAATGAAATGACAATCCAACTCAATGTGTTTGGTGCGTTCATGAAAGGTTGGATTTGATGCAATGTGAACAACGCCCTGATTATCACAAAACAAAAGTGCAGGCGGCAAAAAAGGAACTTGAAGATCAGCCAACAAATAGGAAAGCCAAAGCAACTCACAAGCAGTCAAAGCAAGAGCCCGGTATTCAGCTTCGGCTGAAGAACGTGAAATAGTAGTATGCTTCTTAGATTTCCAGGAAACTAAAGAGTCTCCAAGAAAAATGCAAAAACCAGTAGTTGAGCGACGAGTATCAAGACAAGAAGCCCAATCAGAGTCGGCAAATGCTCTTAGTTGAAACGAAGAAGAGGTAGAAAGAAAAATTCCTTGTCACGGATTGGACTTCAAATATCGCAACAAGTGATACACTGCTGCTAAATGAGACTTACAAGGACGAGAGACAAACTGGCTCAATTTATTAATAGCAAAGGCAATGTCCGGGTGAGAAATAGTCAGATATAGTAATCGGCCGATCAAACGACGATATTCGGAAGGATCAGTCAATAAATCTTCATCAGAAAATTTCAATTTCAACAACGGATCCATGGGAACCAGAGCTGGCTTACAAGCAAGAAAACCGACATCTTCAAGTAGTTGCAGAGTATAATATCGTTGAGAAACAACAATGCCATGAGAAGACCGTGCAAGCTTAAGATCAAGAAAATATTTAAGAGATCCCAAATCTTTGAGCTTAAAACGATCGTTGAGAAGAGTCTTTAAATGCTCAATACCAGTCAAAGAGGCACCAGTAATGATAATATCGTCTACATATACTAACAAGGCAATAAACTCACTACCAGATCCGCGAATAAATAATGAATAATCTGATTTGGATTGAGAAAAACCAAGAGAAAGTAACACATCAGAGAATTTTGAAAACCATTGACGTGAAGCCTGCTTTAATCCATAAAGAGATTTGTGAAGCCGACACACCAGTTTCTCCCCCTTACCAGAAACGACACCCTTTGGAGAATAACCCAAAGGTAAATCCATATAAACCTCTTCAAGTAAATCGCCATGAAGGAAGGCGTTGTTGACATCCAACTGAAAAAGGGGCCACTTAGAAGAAACAGCAAGTGTAAGAAGAACACAAACAGTGACAAGCTTGGCAACTGGAGAAAAAGTTTCGAGAAAATCGAGGCCCTCCTATTGAGTGTAGCCTTTTGCAACCAGTCGTGCTTTGTATCTCTTAATGGACCCATCGGCATGATGCTTAACTTTATAAATCCATTTGCAACCAATGGAATGTTTATTGGGAGGTAAAGGAACAACACTCCAAGTATTATTAACCTCTAGAGCCTGCAACTCGGTAGCCATAGCATCCTTCCAATGATCAAAAGAAACGACCTGATGATAATACTGAGGTTCATAATGCTCGGAAGAAAGGTGAATGGTGAAGGTCCGAAAAGAAGGTGAAAGTCGAGAGTAACAAAGGTAAGAAAGAAGAGGATATTTAGTAGCAGGGATAAGAAAAGGAGAGTTGGAAATAAGATGGCAGTGATAGTTTCTAAGAAAAGAAGGAAATTTGATGGGACGTGTAGATCGACGAAGAGGTACAAGATTGGTTTGGGTTGGAATGATTACTTGTTGGTTTAAAGGTGGAGATGTAGGTGTAAGATGTGTAGGAGTAGGAGGAGATAAGATAGGACTAGATAATTGGTCAATGGAAGGACCAACGGGTAAAGGAGATGGTGGGTCAAGAGATGGACTAGTGGGTAAAGGAGATGGTGGGTCAAGGGATGGACTAGAGGGTAAAGGAGATGAATTGGTTACATCAGAATTAATGGAAGAATAGTCATGAAGAGTATTGGGTAAGACAAAACTAGAAAGGAAATCAAGCATAGAGGATTCATCAGAGACCGTGTGAAAAGAAAATATATTTTCATGAAATATGACATCCCAAGAGATAAACATCTTTTGATTAGCAATATCATATAGGCGAAAAGCCTTCATCCCAGGTGGATAACCCAAAAAAACTGCAGGTATGGCTCTAGGATCAAATTTTGATCTCGAAGAAGAGAGACTAGATGCAAAACAGAGGCACCCAAATATTCGTAATTGAGAATAATCAGCCGAAGATCCATTAAGAAGCTCAAATGGAGTATGCCATTCCAAAAGAGGAGAAGGAGTCCGGTTGATAAGATGCACAACAGTGAGAATGCACTCACTCCAAAAACGAAGAGGAACTCGCGAATGGAAATACAAAGCACGAGCCACATTTAAAAGATGTTGGTGTTTCCTTTCAACCACAGAATTTTGCTCAGGACGACCAACACAAGAGAATTGATGAATGACACCCTTAGAACAAAAAAACTCCTAAAAAACTAATTCGGGAGCATTATCAGACCGAAACACTTTGATATGTTTGTTATATTGGGTCTCAACCAGCTTAAAAAATTGAGGTACAATCACAGAAACATCAGATTTTCGTCTCAACAGATATATCCATGTGTATCGAGTACAATCATCTACTATGTAAGAAAGGACTTATAACCAGCATGAGATGTAGTACCAAAAGGCCCCCATATGTCAACATGAACAATATCGAAGGTAGAAACAACAAGATTATTCTTAGAAATAAAAGACGATCTTTTCTGCTTAGCTAAGGAACATATATCACAAAACTCATGCTTATCAAGTTTAGTAGAATCACAATGCAAAACAGATTTCACCAATGCATGAAGGCGAGTACAAGAAGGGTGTCCAAGCCTGGCATGCCATAAAGAGGCTGGAAAAATATGAGCAGCAACGCCACATGGATGGGCAGAATGATCCACAGCACCGGATCAAAAGTATCCAAAATGTAAAGGCCATCATGAAGCCTACCCTTGCCAATCGTCCTGAAAGTGGACTTTTCCTGAATATGACAACCATCAACCGAGAAGAAGACAGAAACAGAATCATCTGACGTTAACGCACTGATTGATAATAAGTTGTATTGGAATTGAGGAACGAATAACACATGCTGAAGAAGAAGAGTTCCAAATAAACGAACTGTTCCAGCAAAATGAACCTCAATATGTGTACTGTTAGGTAAAGTAACCGAATAACGTATTGGAGAAAGGGACTCAAAAGCCATCCGATCAAAACAGATATGTATAGATGCACCAGAATCAAGGAGCCACTGATTAGAATAAGGAGGCAACAACTGGACATTAGGACATGTACCTGCCAAATAAGGAGAAGCCTCAGAATCAGTCTTGGCAGCATTCAGTTGAGACTGGAGCATATTGAGAATGTTGTGACACTGAGAGAACGCATCAGAAGTCATTGGTGAAATAAGGGATGAAGAGGCAGACGTYTGGGAGATCGAATTCACAATAGCAGTCGAAGGTGAATTAGAAGCAGGAGAGGAACTCGTGGTACTAGACACAGATGAAGTCATCGATGGAGTCGATGAATGTTGGTTGCCTTTGGAACGATAGCCAGATGGAAAGCCATGAAGACGATAGCATTTATCAACCGTATGTCCTCGAATGCCGCAATTAGTGCAATAAGGACAACTAGAATTGCGCTGTCGAGATCCAGAATTCGAAGCAGATGATGAACGTGACTGATTTACAGCAAGGCCAACAGCAGGCGATGGTGTGGAGAACAGAGGAATGACTCTCTGTTGTTCTTCTTGAGAAATCAGAGAGAAAGCTTTGCCAATTGAGGGAGGAGGATCCATGAGAAGAATTTGTGCCCTAATGTGAGCAAAAGACTCATTTAGTCCCATCAGAAATTTCATGAGATGCTCGAATTGCACAAATTTCTCAACTAATCGATAACCTCCACAAGAACAGGAACCACAAGTACAACCTGGCCGATAAGAAACATACTCATCCCATAGTGCTTTGAGTTTCGTATAATACATGGTAACAGAAAGTTGATCCTGAGTGAGAGTAGCAAGATCACGTCGAAGTTGAAAAATCTGAGGTCCATTCTGTAGCTGAAAACGATCCTTCAAGTCCAACCAGATCTCATGAGTGGAATTAGTAAAAATTAAACTCGCAGAAATCGGCTTCGAAACCGAATTGAGGAACCAGGCGATGACAACGTGTTTGTTGCGAATCCATACCGGAAGAAGGTCACCAGCCGGTTTCGGAAGAGATCCGTTGATGAAACCAAGCTTGTTCTTGATGGAAAGAGCAATGGTCATGGAACGACTCCATGAGACATAATTGCTATTAGTAAGAGGTTTAGAAACAAGAACCAAATTGGAGGTATCGTTGTGATGCATAAAATACGGACTGGAAGAAGAATTTTCAGAAGGACGCAATTGCGAAGAAGAATCGATGAGAGGTACAGTAATGGTGGGATCCAAGATTGTATCGGTGGGAGGCGCGGTTCCAAGGTTGTATCCATGGAAAAATCAAGAAAGCCAAGAAAACAAAAAACGGAAGAGAGAGATTTTACTCAACTGATACCATATTAGAATATCTGAGATAAAAAAATATTCTTCTGTGTATCTTCATTAATAATAAAATATACATATATATAGACACATGTAGTCCAATTAACTCACCATAAAAACAAAAAAAGATACAATGACTAATAAACTTATTTACATCTAATAAATGATTATTTTCTTTGGATTGAAAAAACATCGAATCGTAGAGAAGACATCGCAGAAATCTACAAAGTTGATGAAAAAGGACGAAAATGTTGTATTATGATACCGGAGGGCTTTGAAAGAACCGGTTGGAAAATTTTCCACAACATGATTACACTTAGCCATGTGCGGCCTCAACAAACAAAGGGACAACTCATCAAAAGGGAGAGCAGAGCAAAATCGATTTCTTATGATACTACATCTTCCCACGCTCTTATCTGGATGCCCTCTCTTCCCCTTCAAATTCGATTGTCTCACAATCAGCTTCAGATGAAGCTTCACCAAACAACAACATAAATGGGTTAATCGAAGAACACTCCCATCAATTGGAACAACACCGTCATCCTCACACGCCGTTGCTTCCACTACGACTGGGTCAAGATCATAGAAGCCCTAAATGAAATCTCCTTTGGGAGGGCTGTCAAAACGATAAAAGTGCTCACTTAGTGCGTTGGGATCATGTTTCATTGCCTAAAGTCTGTGGTGGCTTGGATATTGGCAATATTGAATACACCAACTCGACTCTTCTTAGTAAATGGATCTGGCGTTTTCTCATTGAAAAAGATAGTCTCTGGGCTTCACTGATTACGACTAAATACACACAACAAGACTCTTCGATTTGTTGCCTACACATAGCAAATTTGGTAGCTCCAAATCCCCGTGGTATCATATTTTAAAATTAAAGGATATATTCTGCAACAATCTCATTTGGCAAATGGGTAGTGGCTGTGAGATTCTTTTTTGGCATCATAACTGGGACTGGTGATAAGACTTGATTAAAGGCTAAAAATAGTAGTTTTACATGCTTAGTTGGGAGTTAATTATGATGAAAAATGTATGTTCAAGCATATAATTTAGGGAAAATGTGCATAATTTGTGATTAGAGACTTTGGAATTCAGTTATAGCTAAATGAAGACTAGTTTGTGTAAATATGCTTATTTTGTAAGGAAAAGTGGAGATTGATGATCAAAATGCGTCAGACATATTGCAGGACCAGAATTTCTAGCTTACTAGAGGAATGAGCCAGCCAAGTTACTTTGAAAGTTCCAGCTTCACAATGCTTTAGCCACATTTGATGCCTAGATTGTCAAAATGGGAATAACAACTTTTGACCAAGTAATTGGTCCAAGATTTGTTATTAGTTCCTAAAATCTTTACAACCTCATATGGTTCCAACCTCCCATGCAATTCTCAACATCTTGTTACCTCCATGGCCTATAAAAGGGCTCCCAAGCATCACTTCAACACATCTCATTTTCCATGCTTTTGTTTTCCTTTCTACTTTAGTTTTGTAGTTTTTATTTAAGTTTTATTTTCAATTATTTTTCTACAATTACTTTTGTTTATTTTATTGCAATTCAATTTGTTCCATTTTGTACTTTCTTTCCAATTCTAATTAAAATGTTTTCTTCTCTTGTGTTTTAATTTCTTTCAGTTCCATGAGTAGGTAAATTGTTTCTTCAACCCTCCTACGAATGATTTAGTTCTTATCACTACAAATTACATCTATCAGTGAGCACGACATATTACACTCTCTTTTGCTTATCTTGATAGATCTAATTTATCCAGTTGATTTTCTTGTTGGTCACTTGTTTAAATCACATTAGTTTGAATTTAATTCTGAAAAGGTTTGAGTCAAACAGATCTCATCAAGGTAAAACGGGAAGTTACTTAGAAATAAGAACTAAAACAAGATCCTAGACATAAGCTCTCTTACCAATTAAACGTAAGTTGACACTTGATTTATTTAGGATTCTAGAGTTGCATAGACATATGTAAACACTAGCTTAAGCTTCTAAACAAACCAAAAGGGAGTTGAACCAGTTTGCATAAATTGAGTTTAATTACGGGCACATTTGATAGGTGTAATTCATCTTTTAGAACTAAATCTTAGTAGGGTGGTTGGCCTTTTAATTTTCGTGTTTCTAATTCGTGTTCCTAACAATTTCACCAATTTTTATTTCCAAACTCGATTGCTCATTCAAGCAGTTTACAAAATCAATTTTAAAAGAAAACTAGTCCCTGTGGAGACGAACTTGGAATATTTCCAGATGATTACTTGTGATAGTGTGCACTTGCACTTACCCTCTAGCTATTAAGCAGAGGCGCAATAACTGGAAATGGCTCATTATATCAACTCCTTCCCCGATTCTATGCTTTATCAACTAGAAAAGATATGACAGTCTGTGAAGCTTGGGATATGAACTTTGGTTGTTGGAATTTCGCTCCGAGAGGGAACATGCATAATGGTCTCTCCGATCCTCTACTTTTCTCGTTCCGGCAAATTTTCGCGGGAAAGATTCTCCCAAATGGACTATTTCCACTGATGGTTTTTTTTTCAGTGAAGTTAGTTAAAGGCTGCCTTAGGCCCACGATTATCTCTCATCCCCACCACCACAACTTCTTCTCCACCTTATGGGATTTACTCATCCCCAAGAAAGTGTAAATTTTTTTTTGTTGTGTATTCTTCATCCAGCTCTAAATTAAACACACAGGACAAGCTTCAGAATCGTCTTCCACATTTATACATCAGTCCCAGTTGGTGTCCACTATGCAAATCGGCACCAGAAACTTTGGACCATATTTTCCTTCATTGCCCTTTTACTGCAAGTTTATGGCATTGTCTCTTCTACATTTTTCAGGTCCAAAGTGTGATTCCTTGCCAAGTCGATTTATGCATCACAGAAAACCTTAGCATCCCTCTCTCTAACCAGAAATCTGTATTATGGAGCAATGCTATAAGTGCTCTTCTTTGGCATACTTGTTAGAAAGAAATCATCGAACATTTACAGGTTTTTCAAAGACTACAACCAACATTTGGGAAGGACATTCATAGTCATTGCTTCTATTTGGTCTACAAAATCTAATCTTTTTTGTACTTACGATTCATCTACTATATCTCTTAATTGGAGTGCTTTTATAGGCACTTTTTTTGGGTGTATGTTTCTCACATACATCAATGAAGTCTTTTTTTTAAAAAAAAAATATAAAAAAAAATTTGTCAAACATGATCAATGAAAATGAGAGTGATTTTAACAATGGCAAAATCTTTTATCATGCCAAAATCACACCCAAACACACCCTTAAAAGTGATATAATGCTCTCCTAGGACATGTGCTTCCAAAGTTTATTTTTATGTTGATGTTGATGGAATCTTCTATTAACATTTTTGTCATCCATTTTTTATCTATATATTTTCATCCATTTTCTTTATTTCTCAATTTTATTTTATTTAAAAAATAAGTTGATACTTTTATTCATTGATAAATGACTATATTAAATTAACTATATTTTTATATTGTATTGTTTTAGATATAAATAAATTTTAGTGGACTGTATAACGTGTTTTAACTTATTTTTAATTAAGTATACTATATGCATTGTTAGGGGACTTATCCCTAACTTATTAATTAGCTTAAATTTTTGGGTTTATTGGTGGTTTAATCATGTTTTACATGATATCAGAGCAAGAAGGTTCTGTGTTAAAACCCTGGATTGTCATTTCTTCCCCATTTGCTATTCATTTTCACTTGTTGGGTCTTGAGCAATTTTCCAAGCCCACAAATTAGGCGAGTGTTCAATCTAACCTATTAAGTTAAACTTTTGAGTTTATTTTGAAATGAAACTTTGATTTATAACTCATCCCTCAATATCTGATGTTCAAATCCCCAGCACCTCCACATTTTTTTTTATTAAAAAGAAACCAAAACTATGATTAAGTTTAACACTCATCTAACAAAATCGATATTAATTCGAGTGCTTTATCCCAAATAAGAAAACATAAATAATAAATAATTTAAGTGACGATCATGAAGAAGAAGTAGTAGACTATAAATGACATGCATGAACGTTTCCGGGAAATGAGAAGGTTTTGGCATTGGAAATGAAAGGTGAAGTAAAACAAATATAGGGTTTGAAGTTTGAATTGAATTGAATTTATAACAAAAGCCCATTCGGATTCTGTTTATGTGCTCTGCATGCCCTGCCTACATATACATATATCTCTTATTTTCTTGCTCTGTATTATATTCTCTTATCTTCTATCCTTCATTGTTGACAACGCAGAAGAAGCCATGGCAATGGTWAGTATATTTTCGAGGAAGAATGATGATGTCCCAAAATCCATTAGATATGCCATTGAAGTTGTCCAATCAATGTCTCCTCCCCTGGATGAAATTGTTGTATTCAATGCCTGTCGTCATTTCGTACTGAACGAACCGGATGCCAAAATGKTTACTTTGATGAATACGGAATTCCAAAAAAAGTGGCTGTTAAAAAAAATCCCAGCTAATAAGGTTGTATAGTTTCTAGTTCCAGTTTTATTTTTTATTTTTTTTMTTATTTTTTTAAATCCTCCATTTATGCATATATATATAGAACTGATCATATAATTTTGGTACGATTTCTGTAGCTGGTTTAGGGTCTCTGATGCGGAGGCTAAAATCTGAAGAAGCAGTGGCTGGGTTGGCTTGTAGGGAAGGAGATTGGAGATTGGCCACGCCATTTTTCAGTGCTCTCTCTCTCTTAAATTGGCTTCCTTTTTTTTGTTTTTACATTTCAATTTCAGTTCACAGTTTTTTCTTTTTTTTGTTCTTCACATTCACCGACAGTTGTTAGCTTTGGCTTATCAATGTAATTMACTTGTTTGGTGTTCTCTCTCAAAAAATTATTGGATTGCACAATATATGGTTGTTCTTTAATAGCCTAAGGGCTTCCTTTCTCTTGTTGTCTTTCTTATCTCGGGTATCATGTTAGGTTTTTCCTTTTTTTTTTCACGTGGAATCTTTAATATGTCCCTCAAGATCGAGTATGGTTCGTTTGAGCATTTTGGATTTTGATATTGWATCATRGATTCCATCTTTAAAATCAATTGGCAAGGAAAAGAGCAGTYCATATCTCTTATTTGTTGTAAACCATTATTAGATCTCTTTTCTTTTTTAGGYGGGTATTTAACATCTTCGACTGAAAATATATATTTTTTGTCTTAAAATAATGTAGGGAAATATTTTTGCTTTGTGATTGGAAGATTTTTACTCTAAATTTGACCTCACTATCAAAGTCATCCGTGGTAGCAATACCCAATCAAATACAACGACCAGCGGTAGGATATTGAACTAAGCCTGGACTAAACTTTTCGAAATCTTGGAATTATTTATCTTCTGAAATTTCTTCAATGTTTACTTTTATGAGTTGTATTAATTATCATTTTAATTTTTAATTTTTTCAAATTAGACCTTAAATTCATTCAAGTCTTTAATTTTTACCTCTTTAATTTTGGCTAATTTACCTACTAATTTCAACAAAAATATAATAAACAAAAAAAATACTCATAAATTTGAAGTTTTCAACACAATTAAATTGGATAAATGCATAAAAATTTGACCCTTAAAAGAAACTTGGCTACAAATTACAAGTTTCAACAAAAATATCAGATAATGTTGTTTTTTGTCAGAACTTTATCGATTTTGTACATATGTTTTATAATTAATTCAATAAATGCACGTGAGAATAATTTTTTTAAAAACAATTCTTTAAATAAAATTTAAAGTTAACATTGCAACAAGTTTGAAGATAATTTCAACTTATCTCAACAAAAAAAAAAGTTCTAAAAAAATAATGGGTAAATTGCAAAAGCCACCCCAAAAGTATGGTGGTTGTTACAATTGAACCCTTAAACTTTCAATTGTAGTAATTAAATCCTCAAACTTTTATAAATGAAAAAATTAGACTCCTAACTTTTTCAAGGGTAAAAATTAAACCTTACAACTGAGAAGAAAAAAAAATGGTAAGTCATTCTCTTATATTCACATCTCTTCTTCTCCACATCTCGCGGAATGCTCAACCATTGCCACCACCAAACCCAAGAACTTTTTTCGCCTTCTTCATCTCCCAATCCGTCCAGAAGAAAACATCATTCTCCTCTCCCATAACTCCCTTTTCGTCGCCAGCTCCCCTTTTCTTATTTATCAACACCTCACACGATTTTGGGTATTATTTTTGGAAAATTCAATATTAGGAAATTTTTTATCTTTGTCTGGTTTGTTTAAATGGGGTCAGAGTTTTACACTTGGAATTCGGTTTTTCAATCAGATTCAAGCTCTTGGGCACCTTCAATCAATCCATTCACCCATTTTTTGGGACTAAAATTCTTTTATTTTCTCTATTTACTTTATTTTATCAATTAGTTAATTAGTTACTTATTTTAAAATGTAAAACTTTTGAGTGTTTCAATTGATTTTGGATTCTAGCCTTTTTTTTAGGCATTTCAAGTTCTGGGTTTGTTGGCATTTTACTGTTGGAACTGAATTTTGTGATCTTGGACTCTCCGGGCTCCCTGAGAAACCGTTTCTGGTGTCATACATTTGGTAAGAGAGATTTGTGACCATTTTTTTACCTCTGTCTGAAATTTCGACATAGATTTTTCTTTCACTTTTTTATTTTTATTTTTTAATAATTTTAGAGTTTAATTTTATTTCTGGTGAAAGTTCAGAGGTTTAATTTTTACTATTGAAAGTTTAGGGGTCTAATTTTTTCATTTATGAAAGTTTGCGGGTTTAGATTTTACAATTGAAAGTTTAAGGGTTAAATGTAAATGGTAACAATTACCATACTTCAGGGAGGTTTTTGCAATTTGCCAAAAAAATAATTTTCTACTAATTGTCACCGTACTTTTAAGTTGTCTTCTAAATAGAGGATTTGTTTTCTTGACCTTAAGAAGAGGATTAGTTTGAAATAAATTTAATTTTTAAAGATTTTTATGTTTTATTAATTCCTTTTGCATAAAATTAAATAGTATTTTTTTTTGCAAAGGATTAAATAGTATTATTTGCAGCAAAAAAGGGACCAACCTAAAGAATGGAAAAAGTTTTGAATGAAATTGTCGTCAATTTATTTCTAAAAAATATTTATATAATTAATGACTTTATCTTTAATTACATAATTAATTATTAAATTTCAAAAGTTATAATGTTTTAATAGTTAATAATTAGAACATCATATGCATTCATAAATTCAACTGAGTTGATAAAAAAAATTGAAGGACAAAAATGTGAAACTTTGAAAATAAAAATGTTTTGTCAATTTATTTTTAAAAAATAATTATAAATTTATAACTATCGAAAATAGATTAAAAATATTTAGTATAATTTAAAAAATATTTCTGGACACTTTTATATCTCTATAAAATTTTAAATTTAAAAATTATGTTCTCATGATTAATTATCCATAACTATTAAATAATGTTAATTTAATTTAAATCATAAAAGTTAATTAATATGAAAAGTTTGGTGTTAACTCAGATTAATTGGATAATTATAACTTTTAATTATATTTAATTTTTAAATATCAAAATTAAAGTTTTGGAATTTGAAGAATTAAACCTCTTACATTTTTTACCGCTATAAAATGACATTTTTCACTCATTTTTATAATGACTTTGAGCTATATAATTTCTTTTTATTTACTCTTCTTTCTCTCTAGACATTTTAGTGCTAAATCCCTTTTTGTACTGTCAAAATATTTTCACCAATCACCGAGGAAAATTTTCTAATTTTTTCTTATTTCATTCTCACACAATTTTCTTTGAAATTTTTTCACTTTGAGCCTAACTTTTGCTATCAATGATCAACTTGATTTTATCTCAGTCACTCCCATAAAAAGAAGTTTTCGTTATATATATATAATATATTTCGCGTGCATTGCATGTGTTGCTAACTAGTTGTACTAAATAACATAAAACAAATATGTATTTATAAAACTATCACTACTTTTCGTTTTTATTTTTATGCTAAATTACTATTTTAGTCACTGGACTTTCAGTTTTGGTTCATTTTAGTCCTTGTATTTTGAAGATGTTCATTTTGGTACTTGTACTTTTAAAAAATGATCATTTTTGTCCCTCTTTGCAACATTTTGACACAAATTTTACGCATAACGGAAACTCTTTAGCATAAAGTAATGTTTACCATTTAAGAAATATATTGATTTCAGTGTGGCATTGAAATTGTGATAGAAAAAAAAAACGAGATTAAGAATAAAATTAAGGGATCAAAATGGTCATTTTTAAAAAGTACAGGGACCAAAATGAACAAAACTATAAATACAAATGCCAAACTAGTATTTTAACTATTTTTTTTTAATTATCACAAAAGTGAATTCGAGTTGGTCTCATGTGATTGTATTAGTTTGGAATTGATGTTATTTTTATAAAATTTGAAATCCAATGCTATTGTTGTACATATAAATACATATTTTTTTGTGCTATTTTTGTAATTCCCCAAAAAGAAATCTCTCCTTTTTATAATGATTTTTTGAGATTTAAAGAAGGAACACTATTGAAAAACATTTTCGAACTATTATATTTATTTTTAAAATTAAAACGTTGTTTATATGACAAACCATTTTGATCTTAGTGTGAAAATTAGCTTGGTAAACATTACTTTCACTTATATATTTATTTATTTTTCTACTTACTCTATAAAAGTATTTTCAAAACCTAAGCTGAAAGTTCCCTCAATTATGGAAAATATATCAACTATAAGGAAAGTACATGGAGTAAATGCTACCCAAATATAGTATAAATAGCCCTAGCAAAATAGTAATATTTGAGGGAATTGGGCTGTGAATCTCTACGCATCTTAGGATGCCTGCAAGGAGTGTATCCAAGGAGCTTTTGATGCCCTACCACGACATGAGTTTTTAAGATTCTCCATGTTGAGCAAATTTTTTATCAACATTTTTCTCGTTCATTTTTTTTCTATATATTTTCATCAATTTTCTTTATTTCTCAGTTTTTATTTTATTTTAGAAATAAATCAATGGATTGATATATGACCATATACAATTAACTATATTATTATATGCTAAATTTAGATATAAAATAAACTTCAATATACTGGACGTATATAATATATTTAACATATAATTTTAATAGCACCTTCGGGTGTTGGCGCATTGACAAGAGGCTTGGGTGTTGACACACAAGATCCAGATTTGAACCCTCATGTGTCCCGTAATAAAAAGAAAACATATAATTTTAATACATGTACCAATCTTGTAAAACAAATATAATATAGCTATCTAAATCTACTTGATACCCAAACATCTTTATAAATATTTATGTCGTACAAATTATCTAAAGATGCCACACATCTATAACTTCAAATATATAATATCTTGAGTATTTGGCCTAGCTATATATTTAGACTCCCAAAAAATAAACTGGCCTTAAAGTGTGCTAATGATTAATTGAATAAACAGAATACTATTCCACGTGTTGTCGACACGAACATAACTCATTGCATATAATGTTAAGGATCGTATATTGAAAAGATAAAGGGATCTAAAAAAAATTATAATATACATGATTATTCTTCTTGTTGGATATCCATAAATGAATTATTTTTACCCTAATATATTAGCTTAAACTTTTGAGTTCATTGATGGTTTAATCATGTTTAACATGGTATCAGAGCAAGAGGTTCTGTGTTGGAACCCTTGCATTATCATTTTCTCCCCATTTGTTATTCATTTACACATTTTGGATCTTGTGCAATTTTTCAAACCCACAAATGAGGGGGTGAGTATTGGATATCCATAAATAGATTGAACTTACCCTAGCCTATTATCTCAAGCTTTTGGGTTCATTGTTGGTTTAATTATGACTAATACTTCTTATTACCAATTGGTTTTAATCCACGAAATATTGATGCATAACCCATTCCCTCCGGATCGGAAGTTGAAAGGCCTACACCACCACATTTATATTTGTTTGATTTAAAAATAAATATTAATTCGAGTGCTTATGACTTTATCCCCAAAAAAAAAACATAAATAATAAATAACTTGAACTACGATCGTGAAGAAGAAGTAGACTATAAATGACATGCATGAAAGTTGCCGGGAAATGGTGACGTTGAGAAATGAGAAGGTTTAGGAATTGGAAATGAAAGGCGATCGGAAATAAAACAAAAATAGGGTTTGAAGTTTGAATTTATAACAGAAGCCCATTCGGATTCTGTCTATGTGCTCTGCCCTGCCTATAGTATGTGTACGCTCTTCTCTCCTTCATTGCTCACAACGTAGAAGAAGCCATGACAACTTTGGGGCCCAAGAAGAATGGTGATATCCCGAAATCTACTACAGATGCCATTATAACTGTCCAATCATATTTACATAGGGGGAATGAAATTGTTATATTAAACGCCTGTCAACATTTCTTTGAGAACGAACAGGATGCCAAATTTTTTAATTTGCTAAAACCTGCATTACAACAAAGGTGGCTGGCAAAAAAATTCCCAGGAAATGGTCAGCTGGTATATGGCTGCTTCTAAATCTTGTTTTTGTTTTACATATATATGTTGAACCGATCATATAATTTTGCTTTGATTTCTGTAGCTGTATCGAGGTCTCTGATGAGAAGGCTAAAATCTGGAGAAGCAGCGCCTGGAGTTGCCTTGTGGGGAAGGAAGGA
>NW_019104611.1:181072-251710 GCF_001995035.1 Momordica charantia
ATTATTTCGACTAATCTACCTATTAATTTTAACAAAAAATGTAATAAACCCAAAATATTCACTAATGTGATGAAAATTAAGTTTTGTACATTATTATTAAATTGGATTAATGCATAAAACTCTACCTGTAAGAAACTTTTGTAGAACTTACAAATTTCAACAAAATTATCAGCTTTAACAATGTTGTTTTTGTTAGAAATTTATATATCAGCTTTAACGGTCTGAGTTGGTCGATCCAAGAAGCATCTTACAACTCCTTAGGACAAGAATTAAGAGAACTCACCGAACACGAAGAAAGAGGTGAAGCATCATGAGATCTTTAGCACCAAAAATAATGACTTATTTTAAGAGGATCCATCAATCACCTCTGCAAAAAATCACCTGTCAACTTATACTCTATAAATCACTTTAAAATGATTTTAAGGTTTTTTTCTTCTAAATCAATTTTGTCCCTCGTCAAATATGATCACTTTAAAAGTGATTTTGACACGGATTAAAGTAATTTTAGCCATGTCAAAATCACTCCTAAATATACTCTAGTTCTAGTCTTAGGATATGTATGAGAGTGATGATAAAATGAGTGAATTTGAAAAAAAAAAATTTAAAATTATACTTTAAGAATTAATTGATAGTGATTTTAAACTTTCATAAAATTAATTTTTTTAATTTGGCAAACATGATCAATAGAAAAGGAATTGATTTTGACAATGGTAAAAGTGATTTTAGTCATGAAAAATCATTTTCAAATGCACCTTTAATATTATTATATTCTAAATAAGAAATTTGGGTATTTCCTCCCTCGGATTCATTTTATCTCGCTCACTGTTTTTCGTACGGCTGGGAGACCATGATGAAAGAGATGACACACAAGAAATATCTAAAGAAATTTGGATGTTGGCTAACCAATATTTATATTTAGATCTCAAAGCAAGGTAATTGACGTATATCTCTAAAATATATATATTTGATACTGTTTTTTAGTAAGATCTCATGACTCTCTCAAAAGCTACTGATTACCTAAGTATTATTCTGTGGCAGTTGGCTCTACGTTCACACACCCCATGCAATTCCCTATGCCATTTGTTCTTCTTCATCCTCCTTCCTCTTACTTTCAAACTTGTCTTCTATTTCCTTTTTTTTTTTTCTTCTTTCATGGTCTTTTCAAGTCTAGTTCCAGAACCTGTTCAAGTTTAAAAATGACGCTCACCATGGCTACACCTCGCAAACAAGACACTCACTTCCTCCCGCGTTTCCCACATGCATCATTCGGCACTTCCTATAAATACCAACCTCCCCCGCACCACCTATTTACCAAACAAAAAGGCTTCAATTTTAACTAACAATGGCTGTACGACTGTCATGTCTTGTCGCGCTGGTTAAGAATAATCATGCCATAACAACAAATATGACTATTTTAAATAGGCAATTTAAAAAAATGGCCAAAAAACTCCCATGTTTGAAAAATGGCCAACTAGGAAGATATCTTCTCATTTATTAAGTACCAAATTACAGGGATTTTTGAAAAACTGAAGGGATTTTCAAACTAAATTGAAAAAAACGGGTGAATTTTGAAATATTTTGGATTTTAGGGTGTTAGCGTCTTTCAAAGAGACGCATTTGACTGTTTTTATTCGAATGCATCTCTTAAGAGACGCATTCAGTGCACCACAACAACTAACGGACAGGCAATGGACGGAGTCAGGAACTTAACAGACTCTGTCAGTTAAGTCCTGACTGAGTTACTAGAGATGCGTCTATATGTATTGGAATGCAGGGAATCCACTTTCAGCGGATGCAGAGGTTCCTCTGCACCACGATTAGTCTTCCTTTTTTATTTTTATTTTTTTAATTTTTTTATTTCACTTCAAATTTCATTTATTAAATATCTCATTTTTTACCAACTCTTCATTTTTCCATTCTGCCTCTCATTCTCCCATTCTTCCTCTCATTCTATCTTCACTATCACTCTCATTTTAACCCTCTTTTTGTTTCCTTCCCTTCTTTCCTTCCATTTTTTGTTTCCTTCCTTTCTTCCCTTCCATTTTATCTTCACCATCATTCTTCTAAGGTAATTGTTAATTATTTTATTGTTTATTTTTTTAATTTTTAGTTTTATTATTAATTTTCTTTTGTTGTAGGAACCGTTCAAATTTAATAGAAATAGCAAACTTGGAGCGAGATTTTGTTTACAACACAGTTATCTTTAATTATTTTATTATATATATTTAAAATATTATATATGATTGTTGAGATATGGAAATATTTTTTAATATGAATTTTATTTGAGACATGTTTTTACATATTTTTGTTTTAGTCATTGAAGTTCAAAAGTGCATGTGTATTTCATTTTATTATTGTCGTACTTTTTTTATATCTAGTATTTTAATATGTGTCTTGCTCGTGGTATTTTAATTTAATTTTATTATATATTTATGTAAACTTTAATTAAAAAATAGTTGAAAATCTATCTAATATTATAGTTATTTATATTTATAAAAAGTAAATTTGTAAGTGATTTTTTAATATTATGTACTAATTATTTATTATTTCTAAAGTTTATTAATAATTATTAAAATAAATAGTCCACCCACAAACTTAGCCTAAGATTTGTAATAATTAGTTTTTGTTTCAGTCTTTTAGAAATAATATTTATATTTTTGTTAAAATTAATATATCTTTAGCTAATATTATAAGCTACCGCTAAGTTAATGTATGCATAAACATAAATAAAAATTGTATTGAAAAGGAAAAAACTGAATCTGAAAGAAAAAAAAATAATGAGAACTAACGTGGACGATGAAATTGTTTTTTTTTTCTTTTTTGATTTGTGAGTTTTGATAAATGAAAGGGAAAAAATGAGTGAAAACTAAAAAAAAGTATAGTGAAACGTACCACACGTTTTTTATGAGTTTGTGAGTTTATTTACTTTTTAAAAACATTTATAAAATTTAAGCAAAATATTGAAAACTAAAAAAGAAATTATTTTTACTTGAGCATGTATGTGTTAAAAAACAAAAAAATAAATTCATATTGTTACAAAAAAAATTTACAGATTTTTTTTTTGAAAGATATTATATATATTTGAAATATTATGTTTGGTTTTAAAGATTTTAGAAGTAATATCTTTGAAATATTATGTTTGGTTTTAAAGATTTTAGAAGTTTCGGAAATTTGTAAAAGATATTATATTATACTTTAGTTTCAAAATATCTCTCAAACAACTAATGGTTTCAAAGTCTATTTTATTTTTACTTTGGAGCATGTGCATGAGTTAAATACTATTTTGAAAGATATTATATATATTTGAAATATTATGTTTGATTTTTTAATGAGGTAAATACTGTAGTATTGATTTTTTACTTTAATTTTTAACTTAATTCAKAGTGCAAACAAATAAATTTTGTACTAAACTGATGAATATATTGTTTATTAATCTACTAGACTATCAGAATATGGAGGATAATAATAGCAGAGGACCGTATGATTCATCTGTTTTACATCTTCAAGCTAGCCATCGATCTGAGTTGGTCTGGCAAACTGGATACACCGACCCCTTACATTGCAGACGTCGAGAGGCTACTATTTGTAGGGTGACACGTCCAGATTCTCGTATAGATCCATATCTACGACAAGTAGGATTTTATGGTGTGTCACGTTTGAATTTTATACAGTTAGACGGCATTTGATCACAGCTTTGGTGGAGCGCTGGCGACAAGAGATGCACACATTTCACTTGCCGCATGGAGAGTGTAATATCACATTACAGGATGTCGCCATCCAATTTGGACTACCTATAGACGGGAAAGCTCTTATTGGATCATTTCAGCACACTTGATGGGATGTGTGTACTGAATTACTAGGAGTTCCACCACGAGAAAGAGATTTAGTTGGTGGTCGTCTTAGCTTACCATGGTTGGCAAACTAGTTTGATGATTTTGCTCATCTACCAAATGATGTTGATGATGTAGCTCTACAACGTTATGCTAGGGCATACATTCTTACCCTTATTGGAGGTATTGTATTTTCAGATAAGTCGAACAGTAGAGTCCACTTGATGTACCTACCTCTACTAGCAGATTTTGGTATAGCTGGACAGTACAGTTGGGGTGCGGGTTGCCTTGTCTGGCTTTATAGATAGTTATGCAAAGCTGTAGCTATAGATGCACAAGATATAGCAGGACCCGTTATATTAGTACAAATTTGGGCATGGGATCGCTTCCTTTTACTAGCACCTCGCAGACTCCATATACACGAGAATAACTTAGGAGATAGACCATTGGCAGTACGGTACGTAATTTTATTTTTAAGTTCAAGTAATTCACATGCATGTTTCTTCAATAAAAACAAACATTCAACTTCTCGTAAATGTAGATGGAACGATGATTTTAGAGTTACTGAATCCTCGACTCACGTACTTATCCAATACCGATTCATGTGGATCAACTCATTCCGTATTAAGTATTATTAATTTTATTTATGTATGATTATTTATTAACATTGGATTTATTTTTTGGGCTCATCTTACAAAATTAATGCAGATTATTTGGGAGCCATATAGGCACTTAATCGGACGCTTACCCGAGTATTGCCTTATTGGTCAGCATATATGGACGACTAGGAGTCCTCTGATATGTTTTTATGCGGTAAAGTGGCAATTTCCCGACCGTGTTATGCGTCAATTTGGGTGGGTGCAATATATTCTTGTACCTTGCAACATAGATATACGTCTTAACACATATGACCTACGCGGGCGTCATGAACAAAATTGGGAACGAACTTTGGCTCCCCAGATTCACGAGTGGGAAAACCGCCAAAATAATACTATTAATGGTCTCCCTATAAATGAGGGTGCAAACGTTGATCATAATTATAATACTTTGTTCAATTGCATTAGTAGGAGATTTCTTACCAGGGCAGAAGCATCATATAATTATTTAGTAATTAACATCATAACTAAATTTTTATACCACCTTATTTATTAGTATTAAACTTGTTATCATCTTTTTTCCAGAATGTCATGCCCAATATGACTGATAGCGGTAGAATACATTTATCTAATATTATCGAAATATATCGATCGATGCAATTTGAAGGAGTGATACCAGATCGTAGGAGAAGACGACAATGAAGAGGAGCTAATATCCTTGATGATGATCCAATTGACCAAGAATAGGAATTAGATTAAATCTTAATTTTTTTCTAAGAATTTTGAGGTTTGTTTTATTGTAATCAATGAAATTTCAAGACATGCAATTTCAATTTTAACTATGTGTTTATTTTTATGAATTTTGATGTTCGTATTTATGAAGTATATTTAATCGAAAATTTAAAAATTTAGATAAAATATGAAGTTTGAATTTGGATTTTATTATAAAAAATTTTAATTATTAAGTTAATAAAAATATGAAATACATATGTTAATATAAAAGAATAAAATATTTTATTTAAAAAAGAAAATATTTTTTAAAAAAGTAGTCATTAAATTTTGAATATTTATTAATATAAAGTAATAAACTCTTAACCTAAAATACTCACAAAATAATATAAATCGATAAAACAATTAATTCAAAAGAAAAAAAAACGTAGTGATGTCCATTCAACGAACACCGGCGACGTATGTATCCCTCTAAGATGAGATGCGAGTGAGGTTGTTTAATACGAACATCGTAAAAATTAGGATGAGATGTGAAGGGAAGTAAAAACAAAATTAAAAAGAAAAAAAAGATAGATGTAGAGAGACGCATCTAGTCCCATTGGATGGACCCATTACGTCCTCCGGAAGTCCGTAACCGAGCGCTGAATGCGTCTTTTAAAGACGCAACACTCTATAATCCCAAATATTTCAAAATCACCCGTTTTTTTCAATTTAGTTTGAAAATCCCTTCTATTTTTCAAAAAATTCCCAAATTACCCCTCCCTAACTGCATATTGTTTTTATTTTTCTTCCTTTCCTTTTCTACAGGAGAATGTCAACCATATTTTTCTCCCTAATTTAAAATCTAAAATAAAATTTAATCAATAAAAGACCTATTAAAAATCTAGCAAGTATAGATAATACAAAATATAATTATAAATAGAAATACTAATAATCAAATACGACGAACAACTACGATGTATTTTTGTGTTGATACAAAATAAACAAATACAATGTGTTTTGCATGGAATTATCAATTAGAGGGAAGAAATTCAAAGCATATACCTCTCTAGCGCGTAACACCACAACAGAAACTTCTCTGGCATTATTATTCTCTGTATTTGTGTTTGAAATTTATTTTGAAAAAATAGAAAGCAAATATGTATTTTAGAAAGATAAAATTTGTTTTGAGAGAAAAAACATATAAGATAGAAGACTAACTTTTTAAACCACATTAATAATTCATTAAAAGAAAGTAGACAAATTGAACGAGATTAATAATATATTAAAAGAAAGTACGCAAATTGAACAAGTTTTACTTGCATCACTCTCCCTCCTTCTCCTATGTCTCGGTCTCCTCCTACATTTGTCTTCAAAATGTCGATATTCGTCTCCTCCTACATTTGTCTTCAGAATGCCGATTTTCCTTTACCAATTTCACTTACTGTACGTCGACGGTTCCTTCATGACATCTCCATCAACTTTGATCGTATCTCCCTTGTCTGTGAGTTCTGTTTATATGTGTACATATATTTCCAAATATATATTTAAAAGTGAGATGGTTATTAGAATCTATGAGAGACATTATAGCAACAAAATAGGAACAAAATAGGGGAGAGAATGTAGTAAAAAAAATTGAATTTAGGAGAAAGAGTCATATTTTATTTTAAATATAATAACGAAATAGCAAGGGTAAAATGGTCAAAATCAAACCTGTGAAATAGTTGAAAAAATACAAATAGACATTTTTAATAACAAAAAACTATTTCGTCATATTTCAAAACGAGGTGACAAATATAGACACCTACTATAAATTCTATCTAATCAAATGAATAAAATTTAAATAATTAACTTAATTCTAATTTTCAATTGATAATCTTATTTAAGAAAAAGTTATTAAAAATATGTTGACCCCTATAAAATTCCAAAATAAGGGAATAAATAAGATTATTAGTAGGTAAATGATAAAATTTACTTCTCGCCTTTGACTTGAGTTAGAGAACTTAGGATTTTAGGAGTCCTCACTTTCTTCCCACATTTTGGTCTCACATAACTTCATGCGCCCCACAGCCATCATCTTCCTCATGAAGCAGATCCACAAGCCGCCATCCCGCCACTCACCTTCAAGCCCACCATCCCATCTTGCTGCTCACCTCACGAAGCAGATCCGTGCACCGCTCACCTTCACGTCGCCGTCCACGAACCAAAACCAGACCCGTCGCTGCCGCACCAAACCGCTACCACCCTCCCCGTTGGCCGCAACACGTACCATATCTGCTTGATGTGCCACGTCCCAAACCAGATCTACTGTCCTGCCACTCGACTAGATCCACCCAAGGCCAGTACGATCCGTCAGCCGCCTTAGACTAGATCCACCTACTGCCGCTTCGATATGT
This sequence comes from Momordica charantia, assembly GCF_001995035.1. The sequence goes on from NW_019104611.1 coordinate 188,603, forward strand.
TTCCGATCTACCGCCCAACCTTCTAGCAACTGTTCGAGGAAGGTAAGACCATTTGTTCAGATTTTGTGTATTTTAGGGATATTTAAAAAGATATTTTTGGTTTTCCTATATTTTAGGGTATTTAAAAAAATACAAGTGTGGGACCGATATATGTCTTTTCTTTATAACTAGATCTGAGAAGTATATATCTACAACTGCAACAGACTCACTACATTTATATAGCTTAAATTCTAAATAGAATCTATATATGGTAAAAGTTAGAGGAGGAACATCTCGACAATAATTAAAAGCTACTGGTATAACCAGGACGTTCAAAGGAATCGTGCAAAATCAACTTAGAAAATGAAAAAGATGTTTAGATGCAATAGTTTATATATTTCTTGTTTGTTAATTTTTACAGTAATATTTACAAATTAGATTCATTGAGCTAACTGTACTCATATATTTTAAGAAAAGGAAATGATCTCAAGATAGTTGAGGAAGAACGTGTTAGTGAGGTAATTATTGATATATACATGTATTGACATTCTACTTATGATATTTGAGTTGTATAGTTGTATATCCATCTATTGACTTTCGTATTTTGTTAATTCTTCAATTGGTATATACATGTATTGACATAATTGAGTTTTATGGTGATATATACGTGTATTGAATTCTAATTTTGATTTTTCTTTAATTGGTATATACATTTATTGACCTCTTAATTTTGATAAATTTTCTAATGTTTTAAAGGACGGTACAAAGTTTAATGAAGAGAATGAAAGAGTGAATAATGAATTCACCGATGAACATAAGAAAAATAACTCATAGTCAAAAGAAGTTTAAGAAACTAAATCTGATGACGATACATGCCCAAAGGCTACAAATTTAAGAGGCATCACCTATTTTCCTTGTCGTTTTGATTTATGGGTTGTTAGTCTTTGGCTTTTTAATTTACTTTTGTTGTAGATGATTTATTCAATGATAAAGAAATAAAAAAATAAGAATACAAATAACCTGTGACAACATATACTCCTTAGTGGTTAGGTATATATACCAATTGATGCAAATATGTATATATACATTAAGAAGATATAGTAGAACAATTGCAGAACGATGAGATGAGAGATGAATCGTTGTACACAAATCGTTTAAATTAACTGAAATACAAAACAAAGTAATTAAAATAATTAACTTAAAATCCCTTGAATATAGGAAAATCATTTTGAATTCAAAACAAATTTTGTTACGTGGTTGAATATAAGAAAAAGCCAAAAAGACATAGAAAATAGTATTGTTGGAAAACTACGTTCTTTTGTAAAACTCCTAAAATACCCTTTAGCCATTTGTGCAAAATTTAAAACTAATAGACATTTTCTAAAATAGGTAGCAAAATTTAGCCATCCACTTAAATTTCCCTTTTTTAAAAGGTCTTATTAAATTGTCATTCGTGCAATTACCCCTAATATCTAATATTCCCCATCACTTGTGGGCTTCAAAATTTTGCACAAGGCCCAACAAGTGAAATCAATATTAAATTGGGAGGAAACAATAATGTAAAGGTTCAAGCACAAGACCTTATGCTCTTATACAATCTTAAACATGATTAAACGACCAATTCGATTAATCGATTATTTAATCACGTTTAACATGCACATCTTAAATATGAATAAACTACGGATCAACTCAAAAGTTTGAGTTGATGAGTTAGGATAAATTTAATTCAGATACCTAATAAACAATTCAGTGACATTATATTTTCATCTTCATCTTAATAGGAAGCTTTACGAGTTTGTCTTGAAACAATTTTAAAAGTTAAGGGTTAAAATGAAACTTTTAAAACAATAAGGGTATAATTGAAACCTACCCTAAAGTTCAAAGGCATAATTGAAACTTCCACCTATATTGCATATACCACTATATGTACAAGTCACCACAACTTCACTTTTTTGTCTTTATTTAACGAAAAAGACGACGGGAGTTTAATTTTGAAACAATTTTAAAATTTAACAGTAAAAATTAAGCTTTTGAAAAATTTAGAAGTATTATTGTTCAAACCTATCCTAAATGTAAGAGATATTTTATTTTAATTAACTTATTGGATTTTATTAGTTATTGTCTTTATTAAGATTTAGAGAGCTGAATAAAAAATATAAGAAAATATATAAAATTTAAAAAGTTCTCTTTTTATCTCCTACAAACTCTAATAATTAAAGAGATCTCTTTCTACTTCTTTTTTTTTTTTTTTAACTTCAAACATTTGAGTCCTTTCTTCCTCTTATATTTGATTCGTTTATTTATTCATTATTTTGCTTTGCCTTAAAATTTTTGTTGAATTGCTTGAATTAACCTTGATCTTTAGTTTTTCCTTTGATACAGTATAGAGATATTTTGTAATCCAGAGTAAAGAGCTTGCCAACAAAAGATAATTATATGCCAACAAAAGATAATTATATGACAAGTATGTTTAAAATTTTGAGGTATTCTTCTCCTAATAATAAGACTTCTTTTAATTAGTTTATTACCATGTGAAAATTCACAGGAATATTTATTAAAAAAAAATCATAGACCACACGTGCAGAGCTCAATCAGGCTCAAGGTATGACTAGGTCTAGGACATGACGAGATCTAGAGCACGATCAGGTCCCAAACCAACCAATTATAGAAGAAAAGAGAAAAGAAGCTTGGATCGAAAAGCCTAACGAACCAACTGTAGCCCAGGCCCGACCAACAATTATGAGCAACCAACATGAAGAAGAGGAAGGATTGAATGACGACTGTCATCCCACGATGAGGGTGACGTCTTACCTGTTGAAGTTCAAGAGTAGAGAGAGGAGAAGAAAAAAGAAACACGCTATTATTGTTGCTTGGCTCTTCAAATTTTGATGGATTCCAATTGTCCAAAAACGATGAGGGTGAGAGAGGCTCAAACTCTCGACCTCAGGATAACTCTTAAGCTATGAGACCTACGCGCTAGTCAACTGCGCCACCACCCCTATTGATAATTTGTCTATATATTTTTTATCGGATTTAAAATGTAGCAATTTTTTAAAATTATTAATAAGGGTTTTTAATATAACACTTATGTTTTTTCTTTTAATATTAATAATAATAATAATAAAACACTTATGTATTTGGTTGACATATCGTTATTTCCATTTGTATATGTCTAAATGTTTATGTGTTGGACATTTCTATTACATTGTACTAATCATAAGAACTTTAAACTTATTTTAAAATGGAAAAATGCTTACTTGTTTATTTAAATCATTTTTATTAATTTCTTGGTTTTTTTTATTTTTTAAGAAATATCCACCCGTCGGTAAATATTTCCATAAAATTGATTCCTTAACACTGTCGTTATTCCTAGGAAAGTGAATGGAAGGTAATGAGAGTGGGTTGGTATTTATAGGGACTGGGGAGTGGTGCATGTGGGAACATGGAGGGAGCATTGTGTTGTTGGGTTCTTTTGTGGTGGATTGGAGGTCAGCATACAAATGAGAAGGTCGAAATGACTTGTAAAATAGTAGTTCACAACCCAAAGGTTTCAATTTTTATTTACATCCTGAACTTTAAGGATATTGATAAGCGTTGATCAAAGACTAAAAAGAATAGGTTTGCACGCTTATTTGAGGATTATTTAAGATGAAAAGTACATGATCATACACCTATCTTAGCAAAAATGTGCATATTTTATGATTAAGGACTTGGGCATTTAGTTACCGGTAAATGAAGGCTAATTAGTATAAATATGTTTTTTAGAGAAAAGTGAAGATTGGTGATCAGTATACGTCAAGCGCATCACACTCCCAAAATTTCCAACTTACGAGGAGGAATGTGCCAGCCACATTACTTTGAAAGATCTAGCTTCACAAGCTTCAACCACATTCATTATCTAGATTGTCAAATCGTGATTAACAACTTTTGATCAAGTATTGGTCCAAGATTTAGTCTCACTCCCTAAGATCTCTACAACCATAATTGGTTCCAACTTCCCATGAAATCCTTACTTCTCTCAAGTCTATAAATTGAAGCTCCCAAACAACATCTCAAGACACTTCATTTTCATGCTTTTGTTCTTCCTTTCTACTTTGTTATCAACTTTAGTTTTTGAGTTTTTGTTCTAGCATTTAAGTTTTGTTCTTCAACTATTTTTCTACAATTATTCTTTGTTTATTTTATTGCAATTCAATTTGTTCCAATTTTGTACTTTCTTTCCAATTACTTCCATGAGTAGCTAAATTATTTCTTCAACCCTCCTACGAATGGTTTGGTTCATCTATTTTAAATTACATCAATCAGTGAGTAATACGTATTACGCTCTTTTTGCTTATCTTGATTGATACAATTTATCTAGTTGATTTTCTTGTTGGCCACTTGTTAAATCATGTTAGTTTGATTTTAATTCTGAAAAGGTTAGAGTCAAACGAATCTTATCAAGGTAAAACGGGAAGTTACTTAAAACTAAGAACTAAAACAAGATCCTAGACATATGCTCTCTTATCCGTTAAACGTAAGTTGAAATTTTATTTATTTAGGATTCTAGATTTTCATAGACATATGGAAAAGCTAGTCTAAGCTTTTAAACAAACCACAAGCGGTATGAAATAGGAGTTGAACTAGTTTGCATAAATTGAGCATAATTACAGATATATTTGGTAGGCGTAATTCATCATTTTAGAACTAAACAATAGTAGGGGGTTGACTTTTTAATCATTGTGTTTTTAATTCGTATTCCCAATATTTCACCAATTTTTATCCCAAACCCGGTTGTTCATTCAACCGATTTACAAATTCAATTTTAAAAGAAAACTAGTACATGTGGAGACGATCTTTAAGTATTTCTATATTATTACTTGTGACAGTGTGTACTTGTACTTACCCTCGAGCTATTAAGCAGAGACACAACAAATATGTTTCAATTATATATCATTTAAAGATGTGTAAAATATTAATGTTGCCTCCTATGGGGGGAGGGGTACATTTGAGGATGAAAAATTGTTTTACTTGGTCAATTAGTATTATTCTTTGTTATTCCCGTAGCTTCCATTCAGCCCCATTCTATACTAGTAGAAATTTGGGTTTAGGTGACATTTAACAAACGTCACAAAACCCTTCCGTGACGTTTTTTTATGACGTCACTTATGCCCCCATCATGAAAGATATTCGTGACGTTTAAAATAAAGGACACAAAAAGTGGAATTCGACCGTTTAAAAACGTCACGAAAAATGGAGGTTTTCGTGACAGTTATAAAACGTCACGAAAAAAACATTTCATGATGGTTTTTAACCGTCACGAATAGCGGATTTCGTGATTCTTAAAAATTGTCACAACAAAATAGAATTCCTAACGAATTCTAGATTTCGTGACGGTTAAAAAATGATGAGTCAGCAAAATGAGTCACACCCGACTCACACACATAAGTGATGATAGCTCAGATCTTCATAGAGATCGAGTCGAACTACTCGAGACAGTCGAGATGCATATTTCATGCTTTGCAAACCTTAGTCTCATACCTCGATCGTTTGAGATATCAGCTGAGCCGACCAACAAATCGTACATTACTTGTCTGGGTTAGCTTTAACAGGTGCAAAAATCTTAACAAAATTCACAACAACACGCCGTGATTCTCAGGATGTGGGAGAGACGTTGGAAGCCCGTCAAAGATCGTATTGGAAGCCCAGCCTATAAACAAACACCTAACGCCTCATTTTCAGGTATGTAGAACTATATTCTCTCTCGAGTATAGATCAGCGAACTACTGACTTGAGCATTAGAGTCCTTACTCTATTTAGCAGCTCATTCACTAGCTTTCATTCTTCTTAGCTCGTCTATAAAAGAAATAGAGTATTTGGAAAACGGAAAACAGATGTATAAAACATTTTGTGATCTTTTTAAGTTTCATGAAATCTCTAAATTTTATGACCTTTTATGATGTTAAAAATCGTGTACAAAAAAATATGGCATCTGTAAATATATGTTGATTCACTTGAAAAAAATATATTCAATATTTTACAACATTTTTAAATATAATAAAAATTATAAATTATATATTCACTTCTTGACATTTAAAAAAATGTCAAAAATTGACAAAAAAAGTGAACATAAATAGAGAAATATTACGTTTAAAAAACGTTACAAATGACAGCAAATTCATAAATCTTCATATTTTTCTGCCAAAAATCTCGCTCCACCCTATGATAACGTTTTTTAAACGCCACGAAAAGAAAAATCCAGTAAACTATGTCTTTTCCCGCCAAAAATGTTTGCACCTTTAAAAAACGTCATGAAAAGCCAAAAACTCTGGATAACTCTGTATTTAGTTGCAAAAATGAGTCTCACCTTTCTGTGACCTTTTTTTTTACATCAAGAAAAATTTAGCTTTCCAACTTTTTCCTGACGTTTAATAAACGTCACGAAAAGTTAGAAATCCGAAGAAATCTGTCTTTTCCTGAAAAAAACGTGCCTCTATATTTTGTTGCATGTTTTGAACATCACGAAAATGTGTGTTTTCTTCCAACTTTTAGTGACGGTTAAAAAAACGTCACGAAAAGTTAAAAAAAATTGGAAACGTCTGTCTTTTCCGCCAAGAACGCGCCTCACCCTTTCGCACAAGGCTCAACAGGGAGGAAGCAATAATGCAAAGATTCAAACACAAGACCTTCTGTTCTGATACCATCTTGAACATGATTAAAAGACCAATGAACCTAAAAGCTTAAGCTTTTAAGTTAATTGGTGATTTAATCATGTTTAACATACGCATCTTAAATATGAATAAACCATCAATCAACCTAAAAGTTTGAGTTGATAAGTTAAGATAAATTTAATTCATTTATAGGATATCTAATAAATTATTCGGCTACATTATATTTTCGTCTTCGTCTTAATAAGGGAGCTTATTAAGTTGTTTTGAAACAATTTTAAAAGTTAAGGGTACTTTTAAAACAACAAGGGGATGATTTTGAAACTTATCCTAAAGTTCAAAGGCATAATTGAAACTTGCTATCTATACCACATGTATCACTATTTACAAGTCACCGCAACTTCACTTTTTCGTTTTTGTTTTAACGAAAAAGTTGATGGAAGTTTAATTTTGAAACAGATTTAAGAGTAAAAATGAAGCTTTTTAAAAGTTGAGGTATTACTATTGAAGCCTCTATCGTAAACATCAGGGATCTTTTATTTTATTTAACTTATTTTCGATTTTTGTTAATTATGGTATGTATTAGGATTTAAAGAGCTGAATAAAAAATAGAAGAAAATATATACCATTTCAAAAGTTTTATAACTTTTTTATCTCCTATAAACTCTAATAATAAAATGATCTCTTTCTACTTTCCCCTTTTTCTTTTTTAATTACAAACATTATTTTAGTCTTCTTTTCCTCTTAGATTTGATTTGATTATTTATTCATTATTTTTCTTTGCCTTAAAATTTTAGTTGAAAGGCTTGAGATAACTGATGTTTAGTTTTTCCTAGGATGCAGTACAGTGATATACTTTGTAATTCAAAGTAAAGGAACTTGAAGATGATCATATACGGCCAACAACAGATAATTATGTACGACGAGCATGAGTATGTTTTCATTTTGAGGTATTGCCTCCTAACAATATTTTTAGGTTCTTTTGTAATAATAATTAGTATATTACCATGTCCAAATACAAAATGAAGATCGCCGGAAATAATAAATATGGCCTCATGTGAGCTATAGATAAAAGAGATTCTAATTTTTACCTATGATGTTACATAATTGGAGTGTAAAGAGATTGTAATTTTTACCCATGCAAGATTTTTCTCACTATAGATCAAACTATATCTCTTAAATTTATTTTCCCTTTTAATCGATACACAATTTTGAATGTTATTAAAATTCGATTAAAAGGACCAATCAAGATTGTTGAATTTTGGCAAAATATTGGAATGAAAATTGTCTCACATTGAAAGTGTACAAGGATGGTACGATATACCTGCTTTGAGAGAGTGTTGCAATGTTCTGTATAATTGGGGTCAGGACAGAAATCGTGTAATAAATTTTTACATAGCGGATTTTCCTTGTGGGCCGTGATTTTCTATTCGGTTTGGAGTTTTTCACGTTAATTCTTGTGTCTCATTTTTTTTCTTTAAATTTCTTAGTTATTTTCTACTTATTCCTGCGCTAACTAGAAATAAGAGATTTTTTCCGATCAAATAATTGTATAACAAGCACGAATATGTTTTAAGTTTCGAGGTATTCTCTTCTAACAATATTTTTAGCTTCTTTTATAATAGTAAATGTATTTACTTACTTTCCAACCTACATCATTTTATCATCTTCTGACACAATAAAAAGAAATCATACTATTATCTTTTTTTCTTTTATTGTTTAACATGAATGCGCTACATATTTCTTTTAGTTTGTATTAAATTAAATAGCTAAAAACAAATTGTTTTCTCCATATAAATGAATTTTCTATTAGTATAGTTTGCCTAATTAACAGTGAGATGTTACAAATTTATTAAAGATTCGACAGACATATGACTAATGTGAGATCCTTTTAAAAAGGATTAGCCAATTGTGACAAGAAATTAGAAACTTTAGAGCTTTTGTTTGTTTTCCTTACTTGGTTTTTAGTTTTTAAAAAATAGGGTTCGTTGATAACCAATTCAACTTTTTTGTTTTTTTTGTTTTTCAAAAATATTTTGTAATTTTATGTAAATTAAAAAAATAGTTTTTAAAAATAGGTTTGTGTTTTTCAAAATCTATTTTTTATTTTAATACTCAACTTTTTTTTCTTCGACATATTTATCACTAACAAATTTATTTTTCTCAATTTTAATATTTTAAATATTTATTATTGTTTTTTTTATCCAAAATTTTAATCTCTATTTATTTTTATTTTTATATTTTTTCCAATAGAACATTCTCATTTCTCTTTCTAAAAAAATTCATATTTTTTCAAACTGTCATCTCTTTAAAACTTGGTCTTTCATAACTTTTATTTCTCTTCCTAATCTATTTTTCCTCTAAAATTTATATTTCTTTAATTRACTATAATTTTTATTTTTCTTTGTATTTATTTATTTTCTCTAAAAATTATATTTTAAATATTGTTTTTATCTCTAAATTTTTTTCTCACTATGATTTTTCTTTCTTTTATTTTTTTTTAACATATCTTTTCATCTCAACTTTACTTTTTTTCCTCTAATTTTTTTTTTCATTTTTGTTTAAGTCTTTGTTTTTTTCTCTCAAAAATTTTACTTTCAAAGGTTTATTTTCTAGAGTCAGTAAATTCTTGCTTATGTTTAGTATAAATCATACATGTTTACAACTTTGGATTTACTAATTACAAGAGAGTTATAATCTGGTACATAAACACAAATATTTGAAAGCTATAACTCTCAATTAATTTTTTTTAATAAATAATTAAGTCAAGAACAACCTATAATAGACACAAAATTGAAAGTTCACTTGATCACTTATTAGATACTAGTGCATTACACGTGCAATGCATGTAATAAAATAATGATTTTATTCATTATAAAAATAATTTATTTAACTAAATTAGCATGTACTTTAAATTTATAGAAACTTTATAGTTACATTAAATATATTTTATTGTTTTTAATTAGTGGAAAGAAATTGAAGACACGAAATTATAACGGGAGGGAACTAAAAAAGTATAAACCTTTTAACATTTCAAAACATTCATATTACATGTAGGAGTGGTGGATCGAACTCACGAGCTCTTACTTTTGATGTTACATTCACTTAATCTCTTAGGTGCATGTACATTGCATTATCTCATACAACATTTTTAATGACACTATTTCTACTATAACAATTACAAATATATAAGTATTCTTATATTTTAATTTTTTAAAAAATACATTTTACCTAATTTAGGCCTTTTTTTGTTATATATTTTCGACCTCAGTAAAGAAAATTTATTTTACTAATTATATTTATAAATTATATTAATTATTTGAAAAATTCTATAAGTTACTATGAATGAAATGAAATTTTTTTTATTCTAATTTTTTAATTATTTCGAACACCTCATAGCATTTTCAGGGCCTTCGAGTCTATCAGGGATTCAATGCAGACTTTGATGGGGATCAAATGGCTGTTCATGTACCTTTATCTTTGGAGGCTCAAGCAGAGGCGCCTTTACTTATGTTTTCTCATATGAATCTCTTGTCTTCAGCTATTGGGGATCCCATTTCTGTACCAACTCAAGATATGCTTATTGGGCTCTATGTTTTCGTCCACCACCGCTCGCGCGGGTGCTTCCCTCTAAGGCGGAACGCTCCCCTACCGATGCATTTTTACATCCCACAGCTTCGGCAGATCGCTTAGCTCGCCTGTGTCTATCTCCTGTCAAGTGTGCTCCCTGCCACGCTACTCTCACAGTACCTAATACTATTGACAATTGATTGATTAATTAATTAATTAATTAATTTACTATTTATAATTAATTAAAAATTTTATAAGGTATTGACTTACACGATTTTTTTTTTCAAAAAAAGGAACATGATCAATAAGTTCACCAAACATTTGAAATAAAATAATATACTAATTATAAAAGAAAAGAAAAACAATAGCAATAATTAGACTAAAACCTTAGCAGTAGACTCATATCACAAAGTGGAATTATAATGTCACTAACCTAAGATATGAGATATAGATCCAATATGCAATCTTGCAACATGAAAATGTCACCAACATCTTAAGACATATTTGAAAATTGAAGAGTTCTCTGAGAGTAAGTCTAGGATTCGAGATATAGATCTAACATCAGTTTCCCTTGGAACTTTAATATATCACCAACATCTTGAGACATCTTTGAAGATTTAAGAGCCTTCTGAGAACAACGAATTCATAACACTAAAAAGAAGAATGAATGGATCTCTAAGTGTAAAATTTATATTTATAGAGTAATAGATGTTTAACTTACAGAACATTAGAAATTCTATTATAAATTATAGTTAAATGAATTTTTAAATTTGTATAAAGGACCTAATGCATTCCAACCTTGTACATTACATATATTTAGTATTATTGATAATTAATTATTAACTAATTAGAATGGGTAGAAAAGACCTTTTGATCCCTTTATATTCCATAAGTAATTATTAACTAATTAATTTACTATATTTAAAGAAAAGGATAAAATAATTAATTGATTTTTTAAAATTAATTAATAGTGGCATGTCTAGTAATTTAGAAATTGAGAGAAGGTCATATTAGCCCAAAAATATTTTTCTAAGATGGTCCCTTTTTAATATAGTATAGATTTTTAAAATTTTAAAGGATCTTTTAAACACAAATCTTATCTAAACAAATATAATTTAACCTTAAAAAATATTTTTCAACATAATGGCTAGCTTGTACCTCCAACGATAACAACACGCGATCATTTTGCGATAATATGTGCGATATATGTATAACATTAGTAATTCTAGAAGCATTAATATAGAAGAGGAGTGCATGTGCTTCATACACTAAAGAAATTAAAGATTACATATTATTAATAATGCTTGACACGGTTGCTGTCATACAAACTGATCACATACTCCTCTGAATCCTTGATGAAAGTTATCAATAAGAGATGGACTTTATTTCCAACACATAGAGAAGAAGAAAAAGAAAGATAACAACGTCAATAATTTGCCTAATAACTTGATACAATATAATATTATTGTGGAGAAGCACCAAATCTAGAGAGAGGTTCAACCACAAAAGCCATTTGGACGGCAATTCCAATCAATGCACACTTCCCAGCAATCGGAGTCAGTGGTGCACTCCTCAAGAATTCTAGGGCATTCTCCCCCCTGATTTCCACCCACCTTCACCATCTTTCTTGGATAATTCATTTTATTCACCCCGTTTGTTGCCAGTAGATGAATCCCCTCTCCGACGCCGGCGCCGGCAGACTCGACTAGAGCGGCCACCAGCAAAATCCCCACAATCGCTACCAACCCAACTCTCTTCCACTCCATTATTATTTCCTCTCTCTTGTGATCTCCTTAATTTATTATCTCTCTTTCTTGTGAATTTCTCTCTTGGGTCCTTTGTATTTAAAAAGGAGAACCCTCACTATAAACCAAAACAAGGGTTCGCTGAGTGGATACAATTTGTACAATAGTAAAGGGTTTTATTTTTCTTTTTTTAATGTCTTTTAGAATTGTGGATGAAATCTTTGACTTGCAGACAATTTTATGATTCATGTTCATATTGACTTTGTAAAATTTTTTTATTTTTTTTTAATGATGAAGTTGTAAAAGACGAGCTTAGATTTAAACCGTAAATTTGTTAATTTTTCTGAAGTTACGTAAATATCTTAAATTGTGAAATCTAATTTTCGAATTTACTCCTTTAACTTTTTTTTTTTAATTACAAACTTATGCAATCAAACATACTGAGTTTTGACCCAAGTTTAAAATTGGGAAAAGTAGTTTTAAGGAGATAAAGCACATTTCAAATTTATTTATTTATATTTTTTGTTTTTTTAGTGTTTGGTTAGAATTATCAATAGTACTTTTAAGAATCCTAAAACTATTTGGAAACGTTCCAGCGTGTTCTATGTAGAAAGTAAATAATTAGTGATTTTTTTTCCCAAATCACTTTTAATCAAATCTTTGGTTTAAGAAATATACTATCCTTAATAGTGTTCATGAATTTATACAGTGGAGATTGAAAAGTCTAAATATATACTCTATATTGGGCGAGATTGGTAAAGAATGAAATGTGGTTTTGAAATTTATGTAATAGTTCGTGTTTTGTACAATGGACTATCTTCAATTACTAAAAATAAGTTGTTCATTAGATGCTGATGACAAGATTTCGTCAATAATTTAAACAACTACGGCCAACAATAGCATAGACGTTAGCATATATAGTTCTACAGTTTTAGATATCTATATTCATTCGTTTAAAGTCAGTAAGTTCAAATCGTTCACACATAATAAAAAAACTCCACTTCCATTTATAGAGATTAAATATGGCTTAATTTAAGTATGATATCTATTGGTTTGGTGCAAATTCGAATTTTAACTAAGTTTAATAATGCAAGTGTCTATTTTATATATCACATGTATATTCAAATTAGGCATGGCTGCTTCAAAATAATTAATAAATTATATTCTATCACATGTACAAATTAGGGGATGGCTGCATTAAAATAGTAATGAAGTTATTATTTTTTTTGCCTTCTATATCATTCTCTTTTTAAATGATTCAAATAAGAAATTAAAACAAATTTTTATTTCTTTTTATGCATCATTATGTTTAGGAACAAAAAATGATGAAGTTTTTCTCTCTCTCAGATAAGAAACAAAGGAAATCAGAGTGTGAGAACAAAAAAGAAGTAATTTTGTATTTTTGATTTTTTTTAATGATATATCACAGTACTGGAGGTTACAGGTTTATTATAATGAATCAAACTGATATGGAAAATATTATCCTAAATGAGGAAATATACACAACGATTAATTGAATAATAAATGTGATATGAAAATATTCCACAAATGTGATATGAAAATATCCCAACCGTGGAAACAAGGAGGGACAGTTGGCGAGGGAACTCAAATCCCTTGATTTTTGTCAGTTTAATATTGCAGGGTTTAAGGGCTGAGATTGTGGACCAAATTAATCCTTGACATTCCCCCGAAAACGAGAAGGGGAGGGAAGCACATTAAGTTTGGATCGAAAGGTATTGAAAGCCGTTGATGAGAGAGGCTTAGTGAGAAAATCTGCAAGCTGATCATGCGAATGAACATATTGAACTGCAATGGACCGATTGAGAACTTTGTCATACATCAAATTCAATGTGTTTGGTGCATGAGTGGAAGATTGAGCTAGAGGCTAGTGATATAGCACTCATATTGTCACTTGAAAGTATAGCAGGGGAATGGTAAGGCAGTCAAAGTTCACACAAAGATGTTGCAACCAACTCAGTTCCGAGGCAGCTTAAGCCATAGCACCATACTCACTCTCAGCACTAGAGCGGTCAACAACTGTTTGGTTCTTTGAAGACCAGGAGATTATTAGGGAGTTGCCATAGAAGATGCAGTAAGCACCAGTAGATCGTCGGTCATCTGGACTACAAGCCCAATCAGCATCTGACTAACCTGTGAGAGACAATGTTGAGCTTGGTGAGATATGCTGGTCAAAATTAATACTTGAGATGGTGAAGAACCCATTTCATAGCTGGCCAATGATTAGAGGTAGGGGCCTCGAGAAACTGGCTTAGCTTATTGACAATAAAAGCAATGTCTGGTCTTGTGTGTGAGAGCTAGATATTGGAGAGCCCCAATGATGCTTTGATATGTGGTGGGATTCTCAATTGGAGAGCCTTGCGAGATGGAGAGAGTGCGTCTAACAATAGTTGGAGTTGGATAAGGTTTGATATGTTGCATTCCAGCTTTTGAGGAAGATCAAGAATATATTTCCATTGTGTGAGAAATAGGCTACCTGCATGCTATTGCACCTCGATTCCAAGGAAATAGTTGAGGTGGCCAAGATCTTTTAATGCAAACAGAGAGTTGAGTTGTTTGATGAAGTTATTGATGATTCGAGGACATGTACGTGTACATAAAATGTCATCAACATAAACAAGTAAGAATATTCATTGTGTAATAGAATAAGGAACTATCAGCTTTTGAATTTCTGAAATTCCAGCGAAGCAGGCATTGCTTAAGCCGATCATACCAGGCTTGAGGAGCCTGTTTAAGACAATACAGCGCCTTGTGGAGTTTACAAATATAACCAGGAAGAAGAGAATCAACAAATCCTTCGGGTTGAGTCATGTACACATCTTCAGCGAGATGCCCATACAAAAAGGCATTGTTGATGTCGAGTTGGCGGATGGGCCATTTATTGGAGACGACAAGTTTGAGGATCATCTTGACGGTGGGAGGTTTGATGACAGGACTAAAACTGTCCCCAAAGTCGATAGTTGGCGTTTGATGAAAACCCTTCAGAACAAGACAAGCTTTATGTTGTTGGATTGCTTCCATCGGGATTGAGCTTGAGACGAAAGACTCAAAACCACATTGTAATTTGGAGAGCGGGGAACAAGAGACCAAGTAGTATTGTGGAGAAGAGCTCTATATTCATTGTCCATGGCATTTTTCCAATCTTTAGATACAAGAGCCTTTTGATAGTAGTAGGCTCAGTGGAACGGAGAGCACTGTCAATTTAGGATTGAAAAGCTTTTGGCTTGAAGATTCCAGATCAGGCTCGGGTTTTCATGGGGTGGGTGGTGCCGGTGGGACAGTAGTGTTAACAATGGGTTGATCTATGGTATTGGGTGTTGGGATAGGATATGGAACTAACCTGAAAGCACTATCTTGAGGTGGAGAAGTGGGCAATGGTGAAGCTGCGGTGTAACCTGCAATGGGTGGGTTAAAATAGTTGGGAGGAGGAGATAAAGAATAGGATACAGTAGTGGTAGGGTGGACACAACTAGGAGTGACTTAAGAAGCATATGGAAACTCATTCTCATGAAATATAACGTCTATTAATGTATCTCCTACCATTTTGACTTAAACAAATGTAAAATTTGTAAGCTTCATCATAATCAAGGAAAGTGCATTTCACAGTATGAAAACCAAATTTGTGGGGTTGATAAGGACGGATACAAGGAAAGCAAGAGTAGCCAAAGACATTAAGAAAATTGTAATCAGCTTTAGAATTAAAGGCCTTTTCAAATGGCGATATATTATTGAGGGTAGGTGTTAGGAAGGTGATTGATAAGGTAAGTGGCAGTGGAGAAAGCTTCCCACCAGAATTGGAGAGGTAAAGATGCTTGAGCAAGAAATGTAAGTCCCATTTCAAATAAACATCTTTGGTTTAACACGGCCATTTCGTTCACTTGTATGGGGACATGAGTGACGAAATGCTATGCCAAATCTTTTAGAATCTAGGTAAGTGGTCGATACTCACCTCCTCAATCAATTTGGAGAGTCTTGATTTTTCGATCAAACTTATTTTCAACTAACTTCTTGAAGTGAATAAAGGTGGGGGTGGTTTCAGCCTTCGATTTTAAAGGAAAAACATATGTTAACCTTGTAAAATCATCAACAAAACTAATGTAAAATCTGTATCCAGCAGATGATGTTAAGGGAGAAGGTTCCCAAATGTCACTATATACTATTTCTAAAGGAGCATTTGTGACATCAGGTGTAGATTTGAAGGGTAATGAATGAGACTTACCATACATGCAAGCATCACAGAAAAATTGCTTCTCTTTTATTGAAAAATTGAACTTACAAGACTTACAACTGACTTCAAGATTTTTAGTGAAGGATGTCCCAAACGCTTGTGCCACACATTTTGGGACGACTCCGAAGATGATGGTTGGAATTTTGGCACAGACTTGTATGAAGAAGGAGAAATAACAGACACGGACCAAATAGAAGGTGGAGAAGCTTTACGTTCTGGTTCGAATTTAGGAAACTTAGAGCTGAGTTGAAGTTGGTAGAGATCATCCTTAAGCACCCCTTGCATTACCACCTTCCCTTGTCCTTGACAAAACAACAATGTGAGTGAAATTCAACAAAAAGATGATTACCAGTTATTAATTTAGAGATTCTAAGGAGGTTCTTTCTGATGGATGGAACATGCAAAATCTGTGTGAGACTAATTGGTTTCAGTGAAGACAGATTGTGGTTTAGAGAAGTTTTATGTTCTTTGAAACTATTCAAGTTGGTCTTCGAATCTTCAAGTCTCTAGATAGTCTTCAATTTGGTGTGAATTCTCTCCATTCTAAAATTCTGAAACTTTGAAAATGAAGGAAATCCCTTCTATATAGAGGTTTCCACAAGCTTAAACCTTTTGGGCTTGAGTGATTTTAGACTCAACCCATGGACTGAACTCTATTTGAGTTACGAGCCTAATTTAATTTCAAAAGATTTGGACTAGGGTGATTTGGACCCAGCTAATTCTTTAAATGGATTTAAACTTATTTAAATATCAATCCACCTAGTCTTATGATAATTTGGATTTTGGGCCAAAATGAATTTGTGAATTAAATTGATTCTGAATCCAATTCTTATATGATCCAATTAAACAATTAAATTGAATCTAGGAGCTCAACAAAAAGACATGTAACATTATTTCAAATTGTCAATTTGTCTTTAATTTTAATTAATCCCAAAATAGATAGTGACGTAGTCATTTATGATTGACTCAATCTACCATTATATCTTCTTTTCTTCTCCAATTTTATTTCACTATAACTTTTATTTGTGTTTGTATTTATTTATTTTCTCTAAAACTTATATTTTGAATATTGTTTTTATGTCTAAATGTTTTTCTCACTGTGATTTTTCTCTCTCTAATTTATTTTTTTCTTTAACATGTCTTTTCCTTTCAACTTTACTTTTTTCTCAATTTTTGTTTCTTTTTGTCTTTAACCTTTCTTTCACTTATTTTTTTTCTCTAAATCTTTATCTTTATCTCCCTAAATTTCTCTTTCACAAATTTATTTCCATCTGATTCAGTAAATTTTTGTTTATATTTCATATAAATGGTACATGTTTACAACTTTGGATTTACTAATTTCAAGAGATTTATAATGCGATGTATAAACACAAATATTTGTAAGCCAACTCTCCATGAATTAAAAAAACAATGAATAATTAAGTCGAGGACAATCTATAATGGACAAAATTGAAAGTTCACTTGACCACCTATTACATAATTTTAAGTTTTAAAGGATCTTTTAAACACAACCCTAATTTAAACATATAATTTAACCTTAAAAAAGATTTTTCAATATATCGGCCCACTCGTACCTCCAACGATAACAACAAATGATCATTTTGCGATATATAATATTTGCGATATGTATAACATTAGTAATTCTAGAACCATTGTAGAAGAAGAATAATGGATGTATGTGCTTCATACACTATAGAAAATGAAAGATTACATATTAGTAATAATGCTTGATATGGTTGTCACACAGACTGATCACATACTCCTCTAAGTCCTATATCAAAGCGATCAATAAGAGACAGACTTTATTTCCAACACATAAAAGAAGAAAAAGAAAGATAACAACACCAATCATTTGCATGATAAGTTCATACGATATAATATTATTGAGGAGAAGCACCGAATCGAGAGAGAGGTTCAACCACAAAAGCCATTTGGACGGCAATTCCAATCAATGCACACTTCCCAGCAATCGGAGTCAGTGGTGCACTCCTCCAGGATTCTAGGACATTCTCCTCCCTGATTTCCACCCACCTTCACCATCTTTCTTGGGTAATTCACTTTATTAACTCCATCCGTTGCCAGTAAATGAATCCCCTCTCCGATGCCGGCACCGGCAGACTCGACCAGAGCGGCCACCAGCAACATCCCCACAATCGCCACCAACCCAACTTTCTTCCACTCCATTAGTATCTCCTCTCTCTTATGATCTCCTTACTCTATTTTCTCTCTTTCTTGTCAATTGCTCTCTTGGGTCCTTTGTATTTATAGAGTAAAACTATAAACCAAAATAAGGGTTTCGTGAATGGATACAATTTGTACAATATTTTAGGGTTTTATTTTATTTTTTATGTCTTTTAGAATTGTGGGTAAAATCTTTGACTTGCAGACAAGTTTATGATTCATGTTTATATTGATTTTGTAATTTTTTTTTTTTCAAGTTGAAGTTATAAAAGATGGGCTTAGACTTAAACCGTAAATTTCCTAATTTCATGAAGTTATTAAATATCTTAATCTAATTTTCGAATTTACTCATTTAACTTTTTAAAATTAAAAACTTATGCAATCAAACATACTGATACTAGTAGTGAGTTTTAACCCAAGTTTAAAACAGGGAAAAGTAGTTTTAGCTACATAAAGCACATTTCAAATTTATTTTTTTATATTTTATATTTTTTAGTGTTTGGTTAGAATTATCAATGGTACTTTTAAGAATCCTCAAAATATTTGGAAACGTTGAAGAGTGCTTTACGTAGAAAGCAAATAATTAGTGATTTTTTTTTTTCAAAATCACTTTTAATCAAATCTTTCATTTAAGAAATATACTATCCTTAATAATGCATATGAATTTATATAGTGGAGATTGAAAAGTCTAAATGTATATTCTATATTGGGATTGGTGAAGAATGAAATGAAGTTTTGAAATTTATGTAATAGTTCTTGTGTTTTGKWGTCCGTACAATGGACTATCTTAAATTATAAAAATAAGTTGTACAYTAGGKGTTGATGACGAGATTTTGTCAATAATTTAAACAACTACAACCAACATTAACATAGACTAGTTGGATAATTTAAGACATCTATATTCATTATTTTAAAGTGATAAGTTCAAATTCTTCGCACCCTCAAGCTTTGTTATATTCAAAAGAAGAATCAAAARACCCTACTTCCATATTAAATATGGTCCAACTTAAGTATCATATCTTTTGGTTTTGTGCGAGTTCGAATTTTAAAGTAAGTTTAATAATGCAAGTGTCTATTTTATATATCACGTGTATATTCAAATTGGCATGGCTGCTTCAACAAAATAGTATATTTAATAAAGTCTATTCTATTAGGGGATGGCTGCATTAAAACAGTAATGAAGTTATTATTTTATGACGTGTACATTCATTCAGGGCATGGATGTAGATCATGTATTCAAACGATATAAAGTCAATTCTATGGGCTGCCTTGAGAGATGTTTTAAACATCTTGTTTTCCATTTCTCAGAACAAAGAATTATTCAAATTATATGTTTGATAGGACCTAGGGCTGTAACTTGGTCGGTCAGTAAAATTGAAAAAAAATATATATATATTCTAATGGTGGGTTTGGTATCTATATATCATGTTTTAGGATTATATGAATGTCAGCTCTTTGAAACTTTTAGAATATTTATTTTAGTATCTAACTGTTTAGATTTATTTTATTTCGGTCCCTAAACTTTCAAAATGTTTATTTTTGTCTCTACAACTTGAAGAAACTACCATTTTGATTCTTACCATTATTCGTGTTCAAGACGATGGTACTTCAAGTACTCCAAATATCTCCATAATGGTATCACATTGCCGTTACAAACCTATGCAATCAAACATACTAGTAGCAAGTTTTGACTCGAGTTTAAAATAGGGAAAAGTAGTTTTAGCGATAAAGCACCTTTCAAATTTATTTATTTATATTTTTAATTTTTTAATGTTTGGTTAGAATTATCAATAGTACTTTTTAGAATCCTAAAAGTATTTGGAAACGCTGAAGAATGCTTTACGTAGAAAGCAAATAATTAGTGATTTTTTTTTTGGGATTGAATTGGGTAGCAAATAAGTTTTATATATTTAACGATATAGCACCTGTTTTTTACATTTTCAAATATAGCAGATTTTTGAGATTTCTTATTTTGAATTTTTCAATCTTCCTAAATTGCCTTCCCATATCTCACGCGGAAATTCCTTCATGCTTCTTTTGTTTTTTTTTTGTTCGCAGATTTTCTTTCACAACTTTATCAATTCTTCATCGGTCTCCTTGTTCATTTGTTAATCTCCTTTAGGTCTTCAGGTAATTACTTCTTCTTCTTTAATTATCTGATTTTAGCTTCAAATTCATTCAATTTTAGCTTCAGACTCATTCGATTTTAGCTTCAGTTTTAGGGTTTGTTTACTTATTCTTCTTCGATTCTCTACATGTTCGAATTTGAACCAATTTCTGTTGGAGTTTTTTACCAGATTTTTTATGTGATGAAATTAATAGAGATCTAATAAAGGAATTGATAGAGATTTAATAGAGGAATTGCTAATGAGTATCCGAAAAAGTCGTGTCTGTTTGGAAGGGGAAGACTTGATGATTCATCACCCCATGCAAATCCCCTAAATCACTTCGTTGGAGGTCCCATTTTCTCTCTAGAAGGATAGGGAGGACAGCATCAATTTTACATTGATAAAGACACCATAAGCGCATTCAAGGCCTTGGCTGGAAAGATTGGTAATGGTGAAATGTTGACTATTTTGATTGAGATGAAGGCAGTTATCATCTCTAACATTCTATGGGGGATGCTGGAGGTTGTTTTCTAGAAATATTGTAGTTAAAATGTTCTGTGTTCTTATTGAGATGAAGATTATTAATCATCTCTAAGATTATGTGGATGTTAAAAGGTCATCTAGAAAGATTGTAATCAAACTTTTTTGGTTTTTTTGATCAAGATGAGGATTGTTATCATCTCTAAGATTCTATTGCTTCCTTTGGTTTAGTAGTAGTGTGTTATGTACATAGCAGTACTCGCCAGTTTTGTAATGTAGTCGATTGTATTTCTTTTGTCCAAAGTTATAATTAGTTTTTCTTCTTTAACATGATCAACATGAATTTTGCTATCAGTTAACTCATATACTCATATCGATAATATTCAGTATTGAAATATTCACTTCTTCTACATCAGTGATATTAATTGTTGATATATTGAATGAAGTATATCAGTGAGGTATATCACAATGGTATATTTTATATTAGGTATATCTATAATTGATATACTCAATACAGGGTATATCCGCTGCGTATATTAATTGATATATTTTATCACTGCTATTTATTCTATGTTATTTGTTGATTGTTGAAAGCATTTTCAAGATGTGGTTAATTGTTTCTACTTTAGAGTATTATTGTACTTTAACCTTAGAATACCATATTTGATTATCCTATTAAAGTAAAATATAATATATCAAAATATGTCGTCATAGGTATATCAACAAAGTAGATAAAAGATAAATCAGCAGCCAGCATATCAGATACTCATATTAGTACTAAATCAGATGTGTATTAGACAAACATATTGCAAGTATATTAGACACTCATATCATTAGTATATCAAATGTATAGCATACTTTTATATTTCAAATATATCAAACACTCATATCAGTAGTATATCACATACATATCCAGGTATACCGGAATATCATATCAATAGTATATTGGACATATATTACATAGAAACTTACATCAGATATATTAGAATATCATATCAATAGTATATCAGACGTATATCAGACATATATCGTATTTAATAGGTTTTTTGTTCATCATTGGGATTCTTTTTCGCAATTTAGGGTTCAATTTTTTAGAATTCCAAAAATTTCTTACCATATTTAATATGTTTTTTATTCATCTCGTTATTCTTTTTATTTTAAATTAATGAAGTGTTTATGTTCTTCATTCTATTATAATAGGAAGCATATCAGATGAGTATATCACATTGATATACTACATATAAAATATATTATAGGTACGTCAGTGTCATATATGATATATATCATGACTATATCAGTGATAAATCAATAAATGGTAAATCATATAATCATATAAGAAGTTATATAAGTGGTATATCAGTTGTATATACCAAAAATTTCAGCATGGAGTCACATGTTGTTCATTTTGAACCAAAACTTCGATCTCAAAGACAACTTTTTTGTAGAACATCATATAATCATATCAGAAGTTTATATATCAATACAAATATATCATAGTTATATCATAAGGATATCACTGATAAATTGGAAGTATATCAAGTACATATCAAATATATATAAGTGGTAAATCAATGATAAATCATATCAAAGTATTATATCAGTACTATATCAGAAATTATATAAGTAGATCAATCAATGGTAAATCATATAATCACATAATAAGTTATATCAAAAGTAAATCAACTATATATTAGATGTATTTCAAATATATATTAGACATCTATCAGGGTTATACCAGTGGTAAATCAAACAATAGTAAATCATATAATTATATAAGAAGTTATATCAGTAGATATCATGATTATATTAGAGTTATACCAGTGGTAAATCAGATACATATTAAGTATATATCACAAATATATCAGTGTTATATCAATGGTAAATCATAGAATCATATAATAAGTTATATCAGTAGATATCATTTATCTCAATCATATATTAGTTGTATATCAGTGGTAAATTAAAAGTATATCAAGTATATATCAGTGCAAATTGGAGGGAAATAGAATTTCAAATGGGTTGAAATGGTTGAAAGGGAAGTTACCACAAAATGACATGCATGGAAAATGAGAAAGAAAGAGGTAACTTACTGTGAAGGAGAAATCGAAGGAAAGGGGAAGAAGATGAATGAGTAATCAATTAGAAATCAGTAAGTACTGGCATGCATGAAAAACGAGAAAGAAATTTGATACTTACTGAAAATGAGAAAGAAAACTTGAAAGAAACGTAAATGGTGATTTTCGAATTACTGTGAAGGAGAAATCGAAGGGAAGAAGATGAATGAGCAATCAGTAAGAAATCATAGGTAAATAGAAACCTAGGGTTTTTTTGGGCTTCCACCAACGGGTTTGTGTTTATGGTTTTTTGGGCTGTAGGGTATATTTGGAGTTTACATAGTGGGCCTCGGTTTTTTGCCAAAAAAAACTGCTATATTTGAAAAACCCAAATCTTGTTGCTATTTTGCTTATTTTTTCTAACCTTTTTTGCCATATCTCAAGTTGCCCATTTTTTTTTTCAAAATCACTTTTAATCAAATCTTTCATTTAAGAAATATACTATCCTTAATAGTACATATAAATTTATATAGTGGAGATTGAAAAGTCTAAATGTATATTCTATATTGGGATTGGTGAAGAATGAAATGAAGTTGTAAAATTTATGTAATAGTTCTTGTGTTTTGGAGTCCGTACAATGAACTATCTTAAATTATAAAAATAAGTTGTGCATTAGGTTCTCATGGCAATATTTTCATATTTTGTTTGCAGAAAACGCCATGGATGTCCCCTCCAATTGCTATGAGATATGATTTACAAATTCAAGCTAAAAACTCACCCCATTTTGGCACCAAAAGAAAAAATAATAGCCCCAAATTTCTAATCGAAGCTAATTTTGGAGAGGAACTGAAAGCTTACTGTGGAAATACAACAGTGGCGAATCAAACGAAATTGAAGTGGCTGGAAGATCGAAGATGGCACAGCGTGTGGATACCTAGAGAACTCGACGGCATGTGAAGAAAAGACAAAACCCTACGGCACGGTGGGCGAACTCAAAGAATCTGACGAGGCAGTGAGCGAACGAAAGAACCGGACGACAAATAGAGATGGCGAATGAAGAGGAGAACTCGATTGCTCTTCACGAAGAAGACGGCAAACAAAGAGGAGACAGACCTTGGAGAACCCTAATGATTTCATGAAGAGGATGGCGAACGAAAAGAAAAATGAAGGAAAAATAAGGTTTTTTTCCTTCTTTTCCTACCAAAGGAACCACTGTCTGCAGCCAGCTTGAGAAGTATATGTTGCTAGTCAAACTTGTTGGTCACCTTCGTGGTGAAAGAAGGTAGTTCAACAACTGGAGGCAATAATCCTTTCTCACATACAACTCCTTTTTTCTTTATATTTTCATATTTTGCTGTAGTTTCCTTTGTGGCAAATTTTTTATACTAGGAGCTTATTTACATGCTTCCTCTTGTTCTCATTTTCTTGGCTTTTGTCAACCTTTTCCTTTCTCATTTCTTTTCTTGATACCATTTTGATTTTCCTTGTTTACAAAGATAAAAAGAAGCTCGATAGTGTTATTTTCTGTTACTTTTCTGCTTAAAAACAATGCTTTTGAGCTTAGTTTGATACCAAAAACCATGCATTTTGTTTTATCTTGGGTTATATATACATGCACAAATCACCTTTTTATAACATGTAGAGTTGATTAATAATGAAAATTACAGTTTTATGCTGAAAAAATTGGAGCAAGGTGTCATGCGCCTACCTTGATCATGATTTTGCCCATAATGAGAAACGAGCCCCACCTATCATCCATGCAAGGAACTTTAAATATTTAGTTACAAATGTTAGTCCATGTGAGTTAAAAACCAATAGAAGATCATAAATTTTTCAACAACTCAACCACCTTGAAGCTTCCCATATATTCAGCACTTCACTCGTTCATTTCCCATATATTTAGCACTTCACTGACTCATTTCATATTTTACTGTTATTTATTTAGTAGGAGAGCTAAAGCTATATGTAAATCATTATTTATTAAAACATAAGCAAACAGCACAGGTGCCAGCCAAATATTTTCCTTAAACTTCGCTTACAAACATTGTGTGTTTCTTACCCTAACGTGAGCACATCATGGCAAGGACTAGTAAGGAACATTGTGTGATTTTTGTAAAACTTTTGTATAATCTCAACTATAACACATTCCAGAATCATGAACTTTTCAATGTATCCATTATAACAAAAGTTTGTACAATTTAACTAGCACTAAGGGAAAGTAAAAAAGGAATGACAGCAGACTAAAAAATTAATCATAATTGGACAGTTCTTTACAAAGAAAAGATCTGCTATATTTCCTAAAGATAGCAACGGTAATATTAGCCAAAGAAGGGAATTGAAAGTAATTGACTTAGGTGCAATCAATCACTAATGATTTGGTGATTAATTGTAGGCTTTATTCCCATTTATTTCTTAGACCAATATCAACGATGGGAATTGCTACTGTTTTAAGGAAAATGTGGGAGACTAGTTTGGAAAGTCTGCTGTCATATTTATCAAAATATCCTTCTGCTGTCATTGAGTTGAGTGATCTTGATTTTCTGCTATCATTAAGTTGAATGAACCTTGTTCTTTTACAATTCTTACCCTCACTTGAAGACATCATAAGAAGACAAGTGTTTGGCTTGGCTAATGAGGATATCATAAGAAGACAAGTGTTTGGCTAATGAGGATATCATAAGAAGACAAGTGTTTGGCTAATGATGATATCATAAGAAGGCAAGTGTTTGTCTAATGAGGATTTAATAAGAAGACTAGTATTTGTCTAATGAGGATTTAATAAGAAGACTAGTGTTTGGCTAATTCTCCTTACCCTCACGCATAAGAAGACACGTGAGGACATCATAAGAAGACAAATGTTGGCTAATTCTCCTTACCCTTCACGCATAAGAAAGACAAATATTGGACAAGTGTTTTGGCTAATTCATAAAAAGACAATTAATAAAAAAGAGAAATGTTTTAATGGTATATCCCATTGCTTTTTAACTGTATATACTATGCAGTAAGGAACATTATGTGCTTCTATCCTCACGTGAGGACATCATAGGAAGACAAGTGTTGGTTTAATTCACAAGAATATGAAGACAAGTGTTGGCTAATTGTATATCGTACGTCGAAAAATACTTTGCTCCAAGGTGACCACATCATAAGGAGGCCAGTGTTAGTGTTGCTATTGCTTTTTAGTTGTATATTCTCATCCATAGTATTTTTGTTGTGGTTATCTGTTGTAGAACGATTCTCTACTCTACAACATGATTACAGATAATGATTCATCCCATCTGCACGTATGGCTTTATTTATTAAAACATAAGACACACAGTAGATAGGAATGTGCTATTTGCTAGGAAAAGCAGAGGGCGCTTAGAAGTCGCATCTCTGTGGGTGGAGTTGGCACAAGGATGGCAAAATCCTTGCCTGCTGTAGAATCTGGCTTCTTTGTTGGCCATATTGCTCCCTCTGTGCCTCACGAGCAACCTCCTCCAAAGCATCGCACCTGCAGTGCTCATCCACATTCCTCAGCTGTCGGCAGCACTCTTCCAAACCTTGCTCTCTCCCTCACTCGTTCTCCAAAATTTCTCTTCTGCCGCCGCCCTACTGCCTTAGGAAGTTCTCGCAGTTGCTGAGCTGCTCGCGGGGCCTGATGTGGCGGCACCTCTCCTACCGCCCTTGGTTGTCTTCATCGACCTCCACGGTGGTGACTGTGGTGCGTTAGGTGTAGGCATCAGCGCAACTGTCAAGAGAGCAACCATGCTTGTCTGGCCATTGTTGTTTTGTTTAAAGATCTCTTTTTTGTTTTTGCAAATATGGAGAGGAGTGAAGGGATTGAAGAAGATGACACTGTGAGTTGGTATTTATAAGAATTGGTGAGTGGTGCATGTGAGTGAAGTGGAGGGAGTGGTTGCCATGGTGGGATTCAGCATTGTGGTTGAGCTTCCACGTTTGTGTAGGAATGCAAATGAGAAGCCACATGTGTCATTAGAATATGCAGTAGATTGCAGCTGTTGAAATTGTGGCATTTTAAATAGCTGAGTATATTGCTTTCTGCGTTACTACTAGGAAGTGGGTACGTGATCGTTTTGCCACGAAGATTACGTTGTAACGGCAACACAAGTGGACTGTGGCGTTTCTTGGATGGTAGCTGAGTCGTATAATCTCCAAGTGATTCAATTTATCTGTTTGGGATTGTTTTGGTTAAATAATAAATTTGCAGGTTATATCAATTTAGTCAATTTGGTCTAATTTCAATGTATGGTCGGTATATTTTGGATTAATTTAGTTTCGTTTGTGTCTATTTTTAGCGTCACTTTCAAATTAGTTATTGGGGTTTAATTCAAACTTCACAATTTGTGATACTCAACTTATTAACATTTCTTATACACGGAAATGATTGTAAAATCCCTTTAACTTTTTAAAAGTTTTAGTTTTACCCTTAAATTTTAGTTATTTCAAATCTACCCTTTTCTGAATTATTTTATTAAAATAAAGATGGAAAAATGACGTCGATATGAATTGTAAAATAGTAGTTCACAATGGGAAATGTTCCAATTTTCATTTATATCCTTGAACTTTTCAATTATATAACACTTATCATTCACGTTTCATTTTAAAATAAGGATGCAAATATAGGTCATGGTGATTTATAGATAAAATAATCAAAGAGTTGAAGTCACTGGAGAAATGAAATGAATGTTACATAATTTAGGAGCACAGGGAACCCAATTCAGAGATTTTAGATATTTGGGTAAAATATTGTTCCTCTTATTAAAATATAATTTTTGAGGGAGTAAGTAGACCACGACGACAAAACTTAGAACATCTATCTGAGGATCAATTGACAAAAATTAATGTTAGGGCAAGACTAACAAAGAAATCCAAGACAATCAAACTTAAACGTGTACCCATACTTTCAATCAGCTCTACTCTACAACAAATTTTCTCTCATAAACATATTCCTATCATGAGCAATCAAACTAACTTTATCTCTTTCAATTTTTCCAACCAATTGGCAATAAGAGAAATAATTAATTTATATTATAAGGTATATACCTCATCAAGGTGCCTCTTTTGGATTCACGAATCTTGGTGGGATTCTTTTTTTGACCAGCCAGATCTTTTGGGCTCTGAGAACCCCATGAATATTAATACGGTATCAGAGTCTAACAAATTCAAACGAGCATTTGATTAAAAAATAAAATTTGATTAAGATCGATTAGCTAAAATGGTCACGATCATGAGGAGGCATCTTAAAGATCTCACTTGAAAAGATAAGGGACCTTATAAAGATTTATAATAGACATGGACCATGAATATTAATAGAAGAGATTGTAATTTTTTACCCATGCATGTTTTTTCTCACTAATATGTTGCTTCTCCCGTCATTTAAACCAAACTATATCTCGTAAATCTACTTTCCCTTTAGTTGATACACTTTTGAATGTTACCGATTAAAACAATCAATTAATCCGATTAAAACAATCAATTAACCCAAAAGCATAAGTTGATGGGTTAGAGACATTTAATTCATTTATATGATATCTAATACTCCTCGTCAATTGTGGGCTTGAAAATTTTGCACAAGGCCAAACAAGTGAAATCAATATTAAATAGAAAGGAAACAAATAATGCAACGGTTCAAACATAGGACTTTATGCTATGATACCATCGTAAACATGATTAAACGACAATGAACCTAGCTTTTGGGTTAATTGATTTAATCAAGTTTAACATGCGCATCTTAAATGAATAAACCACAATCAATCCAAAAGCTTGAGCTAATTAGTTAGGATACATTTGATAGCTACATTATATTTTGGTCTTCATCTTAATAAGCATCTCAATAAGGAAGCTTATGAGGTTGTTTTGAAAAAAAATTTAAAAGTTAAAGGGTTAAAATTAAACTTGTAGAACAATAAGGCATAATAATTGAAACTCACCTTAAAGTCCAGAGCATAATTGAAACTACCGCTATTGAAAAGTAACACAAGTTCACTTTTTTTGGTATTCATTCGACAAAGTTGACCGAAGTAATTTTGAAACAATTTAAAAAGTTAAGAGAGAAAATGAAGTTTTTGAATAGTTTATTTAACTTATTTTCGATTTTGTTAACTATTGTTGGTATTAGGATTTAGAGTGCAAAAAAAAATAGAAGAAAATATATAAAATTTCTAAAGTTTTATAACCTTTTTATATCCTACCAATTCTAATAAAAGAGATCACTTTCTAGTTTTTTTTTTTCAATTACAAACATTGGACTCCCTCTTAGATTTTATTTGATTCCTCATTCATTATTTTACATTTTCTTAAAATTTTAATTGAATTGTTTGAGTTAACTTTCATCTTTAATTTTTCTTTTGATGTAGTACAAAGAAGGTATTTTGTAATTCAAATTAAATAGCTTGAAGATGATCATATACARCCAACAAAAGATAATTATATGACAAGAACGTGTGTGTTTTAAGTTTCGAGGTATTCTCTCCCAACAATATTTTTAACTTTTTTTTTATAATAGTAAATGTATTATTATTATTACGAAAGTTTATATATCCTAAGATTTTTATAAATTTAGTTTGCAGCATACATGATTATTCATTGATTTTATCAACATCTAACACAATAAAAAGAAATCGTACTATTATCTTCTTTTTTTTCTTTTGTTTTTTAACATTGCTACGTATAGTATGTATTAAATTAAAATAGCTAAAAACAAAATATTTTATATATATAATGAATTTTCTATTAGTATAGTTTGCCTAACACTGAGATGTTACAAATTTATTAAAGATTAGCTGACTAATGTGAGATCTAGAGCACGTTTTCATAACTATTTTGTTTTTGTTTTTGTTTTTAACTTTCGAATAACATGATTATTTCATAACCAATTCAACTTTTTTGTTGTTTTTAAAACTATTTCGAAATTATATGTAAATTAAAAAAATGTAGTTTTTAAAAAGAGCAAGGGTGGTGGGTAGCAAAAATAATTCATATATTTCAAAAAATGTCACTAGCTTTTACTAATCTCATTTCTCTCTCTAAAATATTAATATTTTCTCAAACTTTTTTGTCGCTAAAATTTGGTCTTTTATAACTTTTATTTCTCTTCCTAATCTACTTTTGCTCTTTATATCTTATTTTCTCATTCAATTTTCTTTTCCTATGACTTTTATTTCTCTTTGTATTTATTTATTTTCTCTAAAAACTATATTTCGAATATTGTTTTTGTCTCTAAATTTTTTTCTCACTGTAATTTATTTTCTTTCTATTTTATTCATTTTCTTTAACATATTTTTTCCTCTCAGCTTTACTCTTTTTCTCCAAATTTTTTTCTTTGTCTTTAATGCAGGAATGACATACACGAATGAGATACTAATGAAAAAAGCCAGAAATCGGAGCGTATATACATGGTTGATATAAGAAAGGGTTCGGTACGCAAAAGAACAAGGAAGAAAAACAGAATGGAGTTTCTCATTCAAGATCGCTTCGAGAGCCATAAGAACAAGTCTATCTTCGGGTTCTCTATTGAGCGCAAAAGAGAGATTTGGCAATTCTAGATGTTCCATGAACGGAAACCATCACAAGTATGGCCGACCTATGTTTCAATGAGAATGTCGTGTCGTCCTGCGAAGCCTAGAAGAAGGTTACTCATGCAGACAACTGTCTCCTTTCTTTTTTAAACCAAAATTTCTTCCAATTTTGGGGGCCGATAGACTGCATTTAATTGGGTTTTGGGGGCTGCAATCTCGGCATGGATCATGTCTCTACCTTGATAGCGACCCCGTTAACCCAAGCTTCATTCGACGTTCAGTCCCTTCTCCTCGATCCTGTATTGATCCACGACCTGCTAAGGTGGCAGGTGTACATTATTTACAATGGCTGGCTTCCCTGCATCCAATCGACTCATACCTCCCAACCTTGTCTCCAAGATCTCATTCAATAGATCCAACCCATTTTTTGGGTATCTCGAGGAGTTCGTCTCCCACTTCCTTTGCTCCACTGGCACCAAATATCAAGAATTCGATCTCGAGCTTATGCGTTGTTTGAAAGCTGCTTCAAGGATCCAACGAATAGCTAAGGTTTGTTGACGAACCTTGTCTACAATCCCAGGGACATCTTAAATAGTACCTGCTACTCCTACTCTTTAACTTTTCTTTTGCTATTTTTTTTTCTAAATCTTTGTCTCTATCTCTCTACAACTTCTCTTCAAAAAAATTATTTCCATCTAATTTTTGCTTATGTTTGGTATAAATCATACATGTTTACAACTTTGGATTTACTAATGTCAAGAGAGTTATAAATACGGTACATAAACCACAAATATTTGAAAGCCAACTCCCTATTAATTTTTTTTTAATAAATAATTAAGTCAAGAACATTCTATAATATACACAAAATTGAAAGTTCACTGGATCACTTATTAGATATTTTTAAAAAACAACACAGGATCATTTTGATATCCACAATATGTATAACATTAGTAATTCTAGAACCATTATAGAAGAAGAATAATGGATGTGCGTACTTCATACACTAAGAAAATGAAAGATTACATATTATTAATAATGCTTGATTTGATTGTTACACAAACTGATCACATACTCCTCTAAATCGTCATACATGAAAGTGATCAATGAGAGAGAGGGACTTTATTTCCAACACATATAAAAGAAGAAAAAGAAAGATAACGACACCAATAATTATTTGAGTAATAAGTTGATACGATATAATATTATTGTGGAGAAGCACCAAATCTAGAGGGAGGTTCAACCACAAAAGTCATTTGGACGACAATTTCAATCAATGCACACCTCCCAGCAATCGGAGTCAGTGGTACACTCCTCAAGAATTCTAGGGCACTCTCCTCCCTGATTTCCACCCACCTTCACCATCTTTATTGGATAATTCATTTAATTCACTCAGTCCATTGCCAGTAGATGGATGCCCTCTCCGGCACCAGCACCGGCAGACTCGGCCAGAGCGGCCACTAGCAAAATCCCCACAATCGCCACCAACCCAACCTTCATCCACTCCATTATTGTTTCCTCTCTCTCATGATCTCCTTAATTTATTATCCTCTTTCTTGTCAATTCCTATCTTGGGTCATTTTTATTTAAAGAGGAGAACCCTCACTATAAACCGGGTTAGGTGAATGGATACAATTTGTACAATATTTCAGGGTTTTATTATTATTATTTTTTTATGTTTTTTAGAATTGTGGGTGAAATCTTTGACTTGCAGACAAGTTTATGATTCATTTTCATATTTGACTTTGTAATTTTTTTTTTTTAAGTTGAAGTTGTAAAAAACGAGCTTAGATTTAAACCGTAAATTTGCTAATTTTTATGAAGTAACATAAATATCTTAAATTATGAAATCTAATTTTCGAATTTACTCATTTAACTTTTTAAAATTACAAACATATACAATCAAAGATACTGGTAGTGAGTTTTAACCCAAGTTTAAAATAGGGAAATGCAGTTTTAGCTAGATAAAGCACATTCCAAATTTATTTTTTTTTATTTTTTATTTTTTAGTGTTTGGGTAGAATTATCAGTACTTTTAAGAGTCCTAAAAATTTTCGAAATGCTGAAGAGTGCTTTATGTAGAAAGTAAATAATTAGTGATTTTTTTTTTTTCCAAAATCACTTTTTATCAAATCTTTCATTTAAGAAATATACTATCCTTAATAGTGTATATGAATTTGTATAGTGGAGATTGAAAAGTCTAAATGTATAATCTATATTGGGATTGGTGAAAGAATGAAATGAAGTTTTGAAATTTATGTAATAGTTCTTGTGTTTTGGAGTGCGTGCAATGGACTATCTTAAATTGCAAAAAATAAGTTATATATTAAGTTCTAGTGCCAATATTTTCATATATATTTTGTTTGCAGAAGACGTCATGGGTCATGGATGTCTCCTCCAATTGCTGTGAGATATGAATTAGAAATCGAAGCTAAAAACTCATCCCATTTTGGCACCAAAAGCAAAAATAATAGCCCCAAATTACTAATCGAAGCTAATTTTGGAGAGGAACTGAAAGCTCACGGTGGAAATCCAACGGTGGCGAATTAAAGGAAATTGAAGTGGCTGGAAGATCGAAGATGGCGGCAGCGTGTGGATACCTAGAGAACTCGACGGCATGTGGAGAAAAGACAAAACCCGACGGTGCGGTGGGCGAACTCAAAGAATCCGACGACGCGGTGGGCGAACGAAAGAACCGGACGACAAACGGAGATGGCGAATGAAGAGGAGAACTCGATTGCTCTTCACGAAGAAGACAACGAACAAATAGGAGACAGACCTTGGAGAACCCTATTGATTTCACGAAGAGGATGGCAAACCAAAAGAAAAATGAAGGAAAAATAAGGATTTTGCGGGTGACGCTACGAAATTCACGCGAAATTTTAAAACTTTTGTCCGCTTTTTTTTTTTTTTTTKTYTTTCCGCTTTTTTTTTAATCTTATTCTTTTCATAGCTAACTTTGTAGCGATAGCCTCATCCTACTTTCTTTAATAGAACTAGTAAGTCCTATTTTGCTCATTCATATTCATCAGCACCTGTGATATGGAGGAGTATAGTAGGCTATCTCTCTATACGTTGAAGATGTTGGTGCTAGCACAGTAAGAGATGTTCCATCATTATTACTTCTCCATTGAGGTGTGCATAGAATTTTCTTACCAAATGAACCACTGTTTGCAGCTAGCTTGAGAAGTATATGTTGCTAGTAAAGCTTGTTGGTCACCTTCATGATGAAAGAAGGTAGTTCAACAATTGAAGGCAATAATCCTTTCTCACATAAAACTCCTTTCTTCTTTATATTTTCATATTTTGCTGTAGTTTCCTTTGTGGCAAATTTCTTATACTAGGAACTTATTTACATGTGCTTCTTCTTGTTCTCATTTTCTTGGCTTTCTCCAACATTTTCCTTTCTCGTTTATTTTTTTGATACCATTTTGATTTCCCTTGGTTTAAAAAGATAAACAGAAGCTCGACAGTGTTTTTTCTGTTACTTTTCTGCTTAGAAACAATGCTTTTGAGCTTAGTTTGATACCAAAAACCATGCATTGTGCTTTATCTTAGGTTATTACATGCACAAATCAACTTTTTTTATAACATGTAGAGTTGATTTATAATGAAAATTACAGTTTTATACTGAAAATTTTGGAGCAACATGTCATGCGCCTACCTTGATGATTTTGCCCATAATTAGAAACGGGCATTTTGATTAATTTGACAGCTTCTCCTCAGCCCCACGTGTCATCCATCCAAGGGAGTTTAAATATTTAGTTGCAAAAGTTAGTCCATGTGAGTTCAATGGAAGACCATAAATTTCTCAACAACTCAACCACCTTGAAGCTTCCCATATATTCACCATTTCACTCACCCATTTCATATTTTAGTGTTAGTTATTTAGTAGGAGAGCCAAACCTATATGTAAGGCTTTATTTATTAAAACGTAAGATAACAAGAACAGTAGAAATTAAAATTAAAACTGCCAGCCAAATATTTTCCTTAAACTTCGCTTACGAACATGGTGCGTTTCTTACCCTCATGTGAGAACATCACGGTAGGGAACTAGTAAGAAACATTGTGTGATTCTTACCCTCATGTGAAGACATTATAAGAAGACAAGTGTTTGGCTAATGAGGATTTCATAAGAAGACTAGTGTTTGGCTAATTCTCCTTACCCTCACGCATAAGAAGACATGTGAGGACATCATAAGGAGACAAATGTTGGCTAATTCTCCTTACCCTTCACGCATAAGAAAGACAAGTGTTGGACAAGTGTTTTGGCTAATTCATAAAAAAGACAAGTGTTATAGTGGTATATCCCATTGCTTTTTAACTGTACTATATACTATGCAGTAAGGAACATTGTGTGCTTCTACCCTCACGTGAAGACATCATAGGAAGACAAGTGTTGGTTTAATTCATAAGAATATGAAGACAAGTGTTGGCTAATTGTATATCCTATGTGAGAAAATACTTTGCTCCAAGGTGACCACATCATAAGAAGGCTAGTGTTAATGTTGGTATTGTAGAATGATTCTCTGCTGTACAACATGATTACAGATAATGATTCATTCCATCTGTGCGCTTTTGGGCTTTGATATATTAATTTTGAAGGCACTCACATTTCTCAAGAAAAACTATTATTTAGTTAGTAGGAGCACAAAGCCACGAAAGGCTTTATTTATTAAAACATAAGACAAAAAGCACATTAGATAGGAATGTGCTGTTTGCTAGGAAATTAAAGCAGAGGGCGCTTAGATGTCGCATCTCTGTGGGCGTACTCCGCAAATGGTTGGCAACATCCTGGCCTTCTGTAGGATCTGTTCTTTCTTGACCACGCTCCTGGCTCTATGCCTCACGAGCAATCTCTTGCAAGGCATGGCACCTGCACTGCTCCTCCACGTTCCTCAGCTGTCTGCAGCACTCTTCCAAGCTTTGCACTCTCTCCCATTGGTTCCATTCCACTCCCTTCATCTGCAAATATCCTCCACTCTGCCTCTGGGATTCTCACAGCTGCGGAGTTGCTCGCGGGGCCTAATGTGCTGACACCTCTCCTGCCGCCCTTGGTTGTCTTTGTCCACCTCCACGGTGGTGACGGTGGTGCGGTAGGCGTAGGCATCTACAACCAGCAGCGCAACTACCAAGAGGGCAACCATGCTTGAGAGTCTGGCCATTGCTTTTGGTTTTTGCAAATAGGGAAGTGGGGAAAGGAGCAGTGAGCAGAGTGAAGAAGATGAGATTGTGAGTTGGTATTTATAAGAATTGGTGAGTGGTGCATGTGGGAAAAGTGGAGAGAGTGGTTGCCATGGTGGGATTCAACATCGTGGTTGAGCTTCCACGTTTGTTTAGGCATGCAAATGAGAAGCCGCATGTGTCATTAAAGTATGCAGTGCATTGCAACTGTTGAAGTTGTGGCATTTTACATACAAATTAAATGACTGAGTGTATTGGTTTATGCGTTACTGCTTGAGAGAGTAGTGGGTACATGGTCGTTTTGCCGCGAAGATTACTTTGTAAAGGGCAACACAAGTGGATCGTGGCGTTTCTTGGTTGGTAGCTGAGTCGTATAATATCAAAGTGATTCAATTTGTCTGTTTAGGATTGTTTTGGTTAAATAATAAATTTGCAAGTTAATTCAATTTGTCAGTTTGGTCCACCTTTAATTTCAATGTCATCTCTATATTTTTGGTTAATTTAGTTTCAGTTTGTCTCCATTTTTAGCTTCACTCTCAAATTGGATCTTTTTGGTTTAATTCAAACTTCACATATATTGTTTGTGATACTCATCTTGACATTTTTTTTACATGAAAATGTTATAATATTTTATAACGTGGTTTCATTAATACATCTAAACTTTCAAAAGTTTATTTTTACACTTAAATCTTAAAGTTGTTTCAAACCTACCTTACTGTCAACTTTTCCATTAAAATGAAGACGAAA
Organism: Momordica charantia; assembly: GCF_001995035.1. The sequence goes on from NW_019104611.1 coordinate 225,061, forward strand.
AAATGACGTGGAAATCACTTGTTAAGTAGTAGTTCACAATGGCAAAAGTTCAATCATTTATACTTTGAACTTTAAGGATATATTTCAATTTTATACCATTTATCATTCCAAAGGTTTCATTTTAAACCTTTAACAATTGAAATGGTTTCAAAACAACAATTTTATTAGCTTCTCTACTTAATATGAAGATGGAAATATGACGTCATGGTGAGCTATAGATAAAAATAATAATAAAAGAGTCTCAGACACATTCAAAATGATGTTACATAATTTGGCGGTAGGGAGAATTGAATTTAGTGATTTGGATAAAGTATTGTAATTTCCTCATATCAAAATCAAAAGATCGATGGGGAAACAAATTTTTTGAGAGATTGTAGTAGACCATGAAGGACAGACAAAACATGGGGCATCTATGTCATGATCAATTGACAAAAATTAATGTTAGGGCATGAATAGAGGAGAGAAAGAAACAACAAAGAAATTCCAGACAATCTAACCTAAATACCATTGTTTCTTAATAGATTTCTTACATCCGATAATGAAAATTTATTTTTCTTCGTCAATCAATATTGTTCTTTGTTATTCTCCTAGCTTCCACACTCTACCACTATTTTCTCTCATAAACATATTCCTAATCTTTTTCTTTCTCGTTTCTTTTTTTGATACCATTTTGATTTATCTTGTTTACAAAGATAAAAATAAGCTCGATAGTGTTATTTTCCGTTACTTTTCTGCTTAGAAACAATGATTTTGAGCTTAGTTTGATACCAAAAACCATGCATTGTGTTTTATCTTGGGTTATACATGCACAAATCACCTTTTTATAACATGTAGAGTTGATTTATAATCAAAATTACGGTTTTATGCTGAAAAAATTGGAATACGGTGTCATGCGCCTACCTTGATTATTTTGCCCATAATGGGAAATGGACATTTTAATTAATTTGACAGCTTCTCCTCAGCCCCACGTATCATCCATGCAAGGAAGTTTAAACATTTACATATTTAGTTGCAAAAGTTAGTCCACTTTGAAGCTTCCCATATATTCAGCACTTCACTCACTTATTTCATATTTTACTGTTAGTTATTTGGTAGGAGAGCTAAAACTATATGTAAACCTTTATTAATTAAAACATAAGACAAAAAGCACAGTAGAAATTTGTGTTCCCATGTAAAAAGCACAGTAGAACATGTTGTTCGTGTTCCCTTATAGTGTGTAGGCTAGAAAAATTAAAAGTACCAGCGAAATATTTTCCTTAAAATTCGCTTATGAACATCATGTGGTAAACCCTCACGTGAGCACATCACGGTAAGGAACTGGTAAGAAACATTGTGTGATGCTTACCCTCACGTGAAGACATCATAAGAAGACAAGTGTTTGGCTAATGAGGATATCATAAGAAGACAAGTGTTTGGCTAATGAGGATATCATAAGACGACAAGTGTTTGGCTAATGAGGATTTCATAAGAAAACTAGTGTTTCGCTAATTCTCCTTACCCTCACGCATAAGAAGACACGTGAGGACATCATAAGAAGACAAATGTTGGTTAATTCTCCTTACCCTTCACGCATAAGAAAGACAAATATTGGACAAGTGTTTTGGCTAATTCATAAAAAGACAATTCATAAAAAAGACAAGTGTTTTAATGGTATATCCCATTGCTTTTTCATTGTACTATATACTATGTATTAAGGAACATTGTGTGCTTCTATCCTCACGTGAGGACATCATAGGAAGACAAGTGTTAGTTTAATTCATAAGAATATGAAGACAAGTGTTGGCTAATTGTATATCCTATATCGGAAAATACTTTGCTCCAAGGTGACCACATCATAAGAAGGCCAGTGTTAGTGTTGCTATTGCTTTTTAGTTGTATATTCCCATCATCAATATTTTGTTGTGGTTATCTGTTGTAGAACGATTCTCTACTCTACAATATGATTACAGATAATGATTCATCCCATCTGCGTACTTTTTGGTTTTTGATATATTAATTTTGAAGGCACTCGCATTTCTCAACACCAAAACTACGTAGGACTTTATTTATTAAAACATAAGACAAAAAGCATAGTAGATACGACTGTGCTGTTTGCTAGAAAAAGCAGAGGGCAGTTAGAAGTCGCATCTCTGTGGATGAAGTTGGCACATGGATGGCAAAATCCTTGCCTGCTGTAGAATCTAGCTTCGTTGGCCATATTGCTCCCTCTGTGCCTCACGAGCAACCTCCTCCAAAGCATCGCACCTGCAGTGCTCCTCCACATTCCTCAACTGTCGGCAACACTCTTCCAAGCCTTGCTCTCTCCCCCATTGGTTCTCCAAAATTTCTCTTCTGTCGCCGCCCTGCTGCCTCAGGAAGTTCTCGCAGTTGCGGAGCTGCTCGCGGGGCCTGATGTGGCGGCACCTCTCTTGCCGTCCTTGGTTGTCTTCGTCCTCCTCCACGGGGGTGATTGTGGTGCGGTAGGTGTAGGCATTAGCAACCAGCATTAGCAACCAGAAGCGCAACTGCCAAGAGGGCAACTATGCTTGAGAGTCTGGCCAATGTTGTTTTGTTTTAAGCTCTCTTTTTTGTTTTTGCAAATATGGAAAAGAGTGGAGGGGATTGAAGAAGATGAGATTGTGAGTTGGTATTTATAAGAATTGGTGAGTGGTGCATGTGGGAGAAGTGGAGGGAGTGGTTGCCATGGTGGGATTCAGTGTTGTGGTTGAGCTTCCACGTTTGTGTAGGCATGCAAATGAGAAGCCACGTGTCATTAGAGTATGCAGTGCATTGCAGCTATTGAAGTTGTAGCATTTTAAATAGTTACTGATAGGAAGTGGGTACGTGATCGTTTTGCCGCGAAGATTACTTTGTAAACGGCAACACAAGTGGACTGTGGCGTTTCTTAGATGGTAGCTGAGTCGTATAATCTCAAAGTGATTCAATTTGTCTGTTTGGGATTGTTTTGGTTAAATAATAAATTTGTAGGTTATATCAATTTAGTCAGTTTGGTCCACGTTTAATTTGAATGTGTGGTCTCTATATTTTGGATTAATTTAGTTCCGTTTGTGTCTATTTTTAGGTTTACTTTCAAATTAGTTATTGTAGTTTAATTCAAACTTCACAATTTGTGATACTCATCTTATTAGCATTTCCTATACACGGAAAAGTTTCTAAAATCCCTTTAAATTTTTAAAAGTTTTAGTTTTACCATTAAATTTTAGTTATTTCAATGTGAATTATTTTGTTAAAATAAATATGGAAAAATGACGTGGATATGACTTGTAAAATAGTAGTACACAATGGGAAATGTTCCAATTTTCATTTATATCCTTGAACTTTTCAATTATATAACACTTATCATTCACGTTTCATTTTAAAATGAGGATGCAAATATACGTCATGGTGATCTATAGATAAAATAATCAAAGAGTCTAAGTCACCGTAGAAATGAAATGGATGTTACGTAATTTAGTAGCAAAGGGAACCTAATTTAGAGATTTTAAATATTTGGGTAAAATATTGTTCCTCTCATTAAAATTTTTGAGGGAGTAAGTAGTGACAAAACTTAAAGCATCTATCTCAGGATCAATTGACAAACATTAATGCTAGGACAAGACTAGCAAAAAAATCCAAGACAATCAAACTTAAACTGTGTACCCATACTTTCAATCAGCTCTACTCTACAACAAATTTTCCCTCATAAACATATTCCTATCATGAGCAATCAAACTAACTTTATCTCTTTCAACTTTTCCAACCAATTGGCAATGTGAACAATAACTAATTTATATTATAAACCTTTGTTAGATCCATACCCCTCAAGATGGTGCCTCTTTTGGATTCACGAATCTTGGTTGGATTCCTTTTTTTGAACGACTAGATCTTTTGGGCTCTTATGGTATCAGAGCCCAACAAATTCAAACGAACATTTGATTAAAAAATGAAATTTGATCAAGATCGATTAGCTAAAATGGTCACGATCTCGATGAGGCATCTTAAAGATCTCACTTGAAAAGATAAGGGACCTTATAAAGGTTTATAATAGACATGGACCATGAATATTAATAAAAGAGATTGTAATTTTTTACCCATGCATGTTTTTTCTCACTAATATGTGGCTTCTCCCGTCATTTAAACCAAACTATATCTCTTAAATCTACTTCCCCTGTAATTTAGACACTTTTGAATGTTACCGATTAAAATAATCAATTAACCCAAAAGCATAAGTTGATGGGTTAGAGTACATTTAATTCATTTATATGATATCTAATACTCCTCATCAATTGTGGGCTTGAAAATTTTGCACAAGGCCAAACAAGTTAAATCAATATTAAATAGAGAGGAAACAAATAATGCAAGAGTTCAAACATAGGACTTTATGCTTTGATACCATCGTAAATATGATTAAACGACCAATGAACCTAGCTTTTAGGTTAATATCATGTTTAACATGCGCATCTTAAATGAATAAACCACAATCAATCCAAAAGCTTGAGCTAATTAGTTAGGGTAAATTTACTTCATTTATAGGATATCTCATAAACTATTTAGCTACATCATATTTTCATCTTCATATTAATACGGAAGCTTGTGAGGTTGTTTTGAAAAAAATTTAAAAGTTAAAGGATTAAAATTAAACTTGTAAAACAATAAGGCAATAATTGAAACTTACCACATGTACCACTATTGAAAAGTCACACCGCTTCACTTTTTTCCACATTCATTTTAACGAAAGAGTTGAGGAAGTATAATTTTGAAATCATTTAAAAAGTTAAGCGTAAAAAATAAAGTTTTTGAATAGTTTATTTAACTTATTTTCGATTTTGTTAACTGGTATTAGGATTTAGAGTGAAAAAAATAGAAGAAAATATATAAAATTTCAAAAGTGTTATAACCTTTTTATTTTCTACCAACTCTAATAAAGAGATCTCTTTCTAGTTTTTTCTTTTTAATTACAAACATTCGAGTCTTTCTCTTCCTCTTAGATTTAATTTGATTCCTCGTCATTGTTTAACATTGCCTTGTTTGAGCTAACTTTCATCTTTAGTTTTTAGTTTTTCTTTTGATGCAGTACAGAGACGGTACTTTGTAATTCAAACTAAATAGGTTGAAAATGATCATATACGACCAACAAAAGATAATTGTTTCTGAACTCGTCCCTGAGCTTGAGGCCCCCTTTGTGATAGATGGGAAAAAAGAAAGACGATTTTTGTCTCATTCAACCAACTATATTTTTGAAGCAGATAGTTTACAGGGCTCATTCTATAAATATTAGAAAAGTCGAACTGAATGAAATTTCATATTAGTCAATCGAAATTGAAGAACCACATCCCAACCCAACCACAAATTCCGAACTTTTTGGTTGAAGTCGACCTGCCACACGTGCATCCAATGGATCCCACGGATACTTTGTGCTTAAATATGACAAGAATGAGTATGTTTTAAGTTTCGATGTATTCTCTCCGAACAATATTTTTAACCTCTTTTATATAATAATAAATGTATTATTATTATTACGAAATTATCCTAAGATTTTTATAAATTTAGTTGGCAGCATACATCACTATTCATTGATTTTATCAACTTCTAACACAATAAAAAGAAATCGTACTGTTATCTTATTTTTTTTCCTTTTGTTTTTTAACATGAATGCTACATATTTCTCTTAGTATGTATGAAATTAAAAAATAGCTAAAAACAAAATATTTTCTGTATATAAATGAATTTTCTATCAGTATAGTTTTTGCCTAATTAACAATGAGATGCTACAAATTTATTATAGATTCGACGGATAGATGACTAATGTGAGATCTTTTTAAAAATGAACGTTGATAAGAAATTTAAAAATTTAGAGCGTGTTGGATAACTTTTTTTTTCTTTAGTTTTTGAAAAACATGTTATTTCATAACCAATTCAATTTTCTACCTGTTTTGTTTTTCTAAAACCAAAAAATAAAAAATAAAAAAAATAGATTTTTGTTCTTCAGAATCTATTTTTGTCTTCTAATACTTTTTTTACGTATTTTTCTCTAACAAATTTCTTTTTCTTATTCTAAAATTTTTCTTCTAAAAAATTTATTTTTCTCACCCTAGAATTTTAATAATTTAAATATTTATTATTACTTCTCTCACCAAAATTTTGAACTCTATCTTTTTTTCTTTTTGTTATAGTATATCGCTCTCTTAAAAATTAATATTTTCTCAAACTTTGTTCTAATTTTAATCTTTGTAGACACCGTATTTGGTCCGGCTTCATTTTAATTTTAATTTTTACTATTTAATTTTTGTTTTATTAAGTTTTGTTTTGATTATTTTGATTTAAAATACTATAAGATTACTTTATTATTGGTTATAAGCAAAAGTTAAAATTAAATTAAAAAAATAGATTTTGTTTTAAAGAATTTGATTTATTATTAAAATAAAAGAAATTAAAAGATTTGATTTTAAATAAAGAATTTTGTTTTAAATAAAGGTTTTTTTAATTAAAAAAATAGATTCTGTTTTGGTTAAAAATAAGAATTTGGTTTCTCTCCTTCTATTCTTCTTCTCCCTCTTTTTTTCTCTCTTCTTTTGACTCTTCTTCTTTTACCGTTATTTTTTTTATGTATTTAAGGGACAGTGCATACATGCATAGAGGAGGGTTAGAAACCCATCACCTTATCACCGTATCTTCTTCTCTCCATCTCTCTTATCTCATCATCACCACTTTTCTCTTGCATACCCACGACCTCCGACGACGCAAGGGAACGACAGCAACAACAACCTTCTTCTTCACAGTTTCTTCCAAGCCCGCTGGCCCGTTGGCACTCCGACAATCTCCTCCCCGGTAAGTATCAAATACGTTGGAAAGATTTTTTTTTTAAAATAAGGGAAAGGCTTTGGAGATCATGCTTTTAATTTGAAATAGATTCTTTTATTTCCATCAAAAGTTTTTTTTTGTTTTTTTAGAAAAAAATGTTTTTCTAAGAAAAAGGTTTTTTTTTTTTTTACCTTTTTTAAAAGAAAATGTTTTTAATAAGAAACATTTTTTTTAAGATAAAAAAATCTTCTAAATTAATTTTAAATAAGGTTTTGAAAATAAAATAAAGATTTTGATATTTTAAAATTTGTTTTAAAATAAAAGGTTTTCTTTTTCTAATAAAGAAGAGTTTTTTAAATGAAATNATAAAATAAAGATTTTGATATTTTAAAATTTGTTTTAAAATAAAAGGTTTTCTTTTTCTAATAAAGAAGAGTTTTTTAAATGAAATAAATATAAACTTAATTTTATTTTAATAAAATATTTTACTTTAAAAATTTGGTTAAAATACGTTGAAAAAAATAGGAGTTTTATAAAATAAATCTTGTTTAAAAAAATTTGGATTCTTTTAAATTTGGATTCAAAGCTTAAGACATAGTTTTTATTTAAAATGATTTTTTTTACGAGGTTTATTTTTTTTGTGTTACCTTTGTTTTATTTTTTAATTAAAAAAGAATTGCTGCATGATTTTAAAGGAGGAGATAAAAACAGAGTATTTTAAAATAAAATCTCATTTAAATTTCTTTCAATGGTTTGGTGGTTATGGTTTTATAAAAGATCTTAACAAATTTCTTTTTTTCACTCTAAAATTTTGTCCTTCTAAAAATTTATTTTTTTCGCCCTAAAATTTTAATATTTTAAATATTTATTATTACTTCATCCTCCAAAATTTTCTAACTCTATTTTTTTCTTTTTGTTATATATATCACTCTCTTAAAAATTAATATTTTCTCAAACTTTGTTTTAATTTTAGTCTTTTATAACCTTTATTCATCTTCATAATTTATTTTTACTCTTTATATCTCATTTTCTCGTTCAATTTTATTTTTCTCCTCCTAAAATTTTAATATTTTAAATATTTATTATTACTTCTCTCTCCAAAATTTTCAACTCTATTTTTTTTTTCTTTTTGTTATATATATCACTCTCTTAAAAATTAATATTTTCTCAAACTTTGTTTTAATTTTGGTCTTTTATACTTTTTTTATTCATCTTCATAATTTATTTTGGCTCTTTATTTTTCATTATTTCACTATAACTTTTATTTTTCTTTGTATTTGTTTATTTTCTCTAAAAATTATATTTCAAATATTGCTTTTATCTCTAAATTTTTTTCTCACTATAATTTTTTTCTTTTTAATTTATCTTTTTTCTTTTAACATATCTTTTCTTGTAGGCTTTACTCTTTTTATCTAATTTTTTTTCTTTTGTCTTTAAACTTTTTTTTTTTACTAATGTTTTTTCTAAATCTTTGTCTTCTATCGATCTAAAACTTCACTTTCAAAAATTTATTTCCATCTGATTCAATAAATTTTTGCTTATGTTTGGTATAAATCATACATTATTACAACTTTGGATTTACTAATTTCAAGAGAGTTATAATACGCTGCATAAACACAAATATTTGAAATTCAACTCTCCATGAATTTCAAAATTTTTTTAATAATCATGTCAACTACAATCTATAATGGACACAAAAATTTGAAACTTCACTTCATCGCCTGTTAGATACCTTTTTAAGTTTTAAAAGGATCTTTTAAACACAACTCAGTAACCTTGAAAAATATATTTTCCAATATATCGGCCAGCTCGTACATCTAGAGGCGGCTTGAAATGATATGTGGTCTTAGGTAAAATTTTGAAAGGGATGCCTTAATATGATCTACAATTTTTTTTTCCGGTTGAAGTTCATTTTTGAATATCTGCTTCATTTTCAACCATATCATTGTCTACTATTTGTATTTAATATTTTGATTTGTCTGTACCTACGAAGATATTGAATATTTGACATGTCCACGACATTTTCATATCTTCATGCGACATCAGGGGTAAATCGACATTTCCATCATATTACAAAAAAAAATCGATAAAATATGAAAAATATCAACAAAATATCACTAATATATACCTAACATTTATTAATTATTTTTAACTTATTTAGAGATAGAAAAGTGTTTATTTGTTAATATATATTTTTTTTACAATTTTTTAATTTCTCTAACTTTTTAAAAAATATCTATCGACATCGACATTTTTATTCATATATTTCCATCGATATTTCAATAAAATTGAGACCTCAACATTTCCATCAACACCGACATTTAAAACTTTGGCATCTATAAATTTTTCTATTATTTCATCATTTTTATACTTTTACTCCCACTCAAAAAAATTTATCATGAGCATCCTTTTTAGATTCAATAAGTTTTGATGGCACATTTTTAAGATTCAATCATATTTTATTTTTCTTAAGCTTTTTATATCAAGATTCATATTTTCTCTTGTAGATGCATTAATATTCTATATTGATATATATAAGTAAACAAACCTAAACAATCTCAAATATTAACGTATCGAACAATATAAAATACACATTTTTTTAAAAGTAAAAAAAATGGAACAAAAAAACTTGAATTTTTATTTAGATCAAATAATAAACTTTGAAGCTTTGATTTCTACTCTAATTTTGGGGAGAAATTAAGTTAAAATTAGTATAACCAACCCAATATATTCATGCTATAGTTTCTCAAGAGAAGTTGAAAATTTTTAATTGTGAAAAAAATAAATGAAAAGAAAAAGAATACAGAGAGTCTAAAACTTGAGAGAGTTTTGAGGGGATTATATTAATAGTTTGGGTTTGTTTTTAGATAAAATTTAAAAGATTTTAACCATGAAGAAAAAATAAAAGTAACAAAATTTGAAAGGTATCAAATTAAAATCAAGAGTTCTTCGTCCAATAGTCTTAAATATTGAGCAGATCTTTAGAGAATACAGTGTTAGTATCTGGCAAAATAATAGTGAAGTCAATTTTTGTGCAGATTGGCTCGATAATCAAGCATTTTTTTTCTTTAGATTTACACATTTGCAAAGAGCCTCCTGGTACATGTCTCTTTTTCCTTGTGGATGTAATGGAGTCTCCATGCCTCTCTTATCATGTTTTCTTACTTTGATAGACTTTTGTTCCAATTTCCTTCTCAATAAAAATAAAATAAAATAAAATCGAGATAAATTTATAGGACTGATTAATTATATGTTTTCTAGAAAGATTTACATTTAATTAAAGCTTTTTTTAGAACTATTAGTTATATTTTCAATATTATAAGAATAAAATGTATGGAAAATATATTATTTTATATTATAAATACATTTAAGTAAAAATTAAATAAATAGATAATTATATTATATTATATATATATATATATGAAAAATATGAAGCCTTTTCGGATTGGAGGCCTTAGGCGATCGCCACACTTGCTATACCTTAAGCCGACCCTGTAGCAGATGATCATTTTGTAGTATATAATATGCGCCACATGTATAACAATAGTAGTTCTAAAACCATAAAAATAGAAGAATATGGATGTGCTTCATACGCTATAGAAGTTAATTAAAGATTACATATTATTAATAACGCTTGATATGGTTTGTCACACATCGTGATCACATAATCCGCTAAGTCCTAGATGAAAGTGATCAATAAGAGACGGACTTTATTTGCAACACATAGAAGAAGAAAAAGAAAGATAACAACACAATATAATATTATTATTATTGTGGAGAAGCACCAAATCTAGAGAGAGGATCAACCACAAAAGCCATTTGGACGGCAATTCCAATCAATGCACACCTCCCAGCAATCAGAGTCAGTGGTGCACTCCTCAAGAATTCTAGGGCATTCTCCTCCCTGATTTCCACCCACCTTCACCATCTTTCTTGGGTAATTCATTTTATTCACTCCGTCTGTTGCCAGTAGATGAATTCCCTCTCCGACGCCGGCGCCGGCGGACTCGACCAGAGCGACCACCAGCAACATCCCCACAATCGCCACCAACCCAACTCTCTTCCACTCCATTATTATTTCCTCTCTCTTATGATCTCTCTACTTTGTTCTCTCTTTCTTCTCAATTGCTCTGTTGGTCCTTTGTATTTATAGAGAAAAATCCTCACTATAAACCAAAATAAGGGTTCGGTGAATGGATACAATTTGTACAATATTTTAGGGATTTATTTTTCTTTTTTATGTTTTTTAGAATTGTGGGTGAAATCTTTGACTCGCAGACAAGTTTATGATTCACGTTCATATTGACTTTGTAATTTCTTTTTTTCATTTAAACCGTAAATTTGCTAATTTTTATAAAGTTACGTAAATATCTTAAATTGTGAAATCTAATTTTCGAATTGACTGCTTTTTAACTTGTTAAAATTATAAACCTACGCAATCAAACATATTAGGAGTGAGTTTTGGCCCAAGTTTAAAATAGGGAAAAGTAGTTTTAGCTACATAAATCACATTTCAATTTTTTTTCTTTTTTTTTTTTAGTGTTTGGTTATAATTATCAATAATACTTTTAAGAATCCTAAAGATATTCGCTGTAAAGTGCTTTATGTAGAAAGTAAATAATTAATCGTTTTTAATCAAATATTTCATTTAGGAAATCAACTACTATATTCTAGTGTATATGAATTTATATAGTGGAGATTGAAAAGTCTAGATATATAATCCATACAATTGGTGAAGAATGAAATGTAGTTTTGAAATTTATGTAATAGGCTTGTCCTTTAGAGTCTGTGCAATAGATTATCTTAAAATTACTAAAAATAAGTTGTACATTAGGTGCTGATGACAGCATGTTGTTAATAACTGTATCAACCATACATCCAACGTTGGTGGTATAGTTCGCCAGTTAAAATATGTATTCATTTTTTTAAAGTCATGAGTTCAAATTCTTAACCCCCTCATATTTGTTGTACTCAAAAGAAAGAAAAAAATCCCTCCACTTTCATTTATAGAGATTAAATCGGGTCTAACTTAAGTATGATATCTATTGGGTTTTGTGTGTGTTCGAATTTTAATGTAAGTTTAATAATATTTCTCAAAATAATAATAATAATAATAAATAAATAAAGTTAAGTTTAATAAATGCAAGTGTATATACTATATATCACATGTACATTCAAATTAGGCATGGCTGCTTCAAAATAATTAATAAATTATATTCTATCACATGTACAAATTAGGGGATGGCTGCATTAAAATAGTAATGAAGTTATTATTTTATGACATGTACATTCATTTAGGCCATGGATGCTTATATAGATAAATGTATTCAAATGATACAAAGTCAATTCTATGGGCTGCTTTGAGATATGTTGTAAACCTTTTGGTTTCCATTTCTTAGAACAAAGAATTATTCAAATGATATGTTTGATAGGACTTAGGGGGTAACTTGGTCGGTCAGTACTAAAAAAAAAAAAACTTGGTCGGTCAACTTAGCTTTTGGAGAAATTTATATTGAAATCAAGTGATCTCATTTTTATATAATCAAGATCCAGGTTGGACACAGATATAATTCTACTAAAATAATGGAAAATTTATGCATATATATGGCGTAGAATTAAAAAAGAAAAAAACATAGGTCAAACATTTTTCATTAAGAAAAATAGAATTGTATAGTCCTAACACCCATAATTTATGAAAATAAAACTATCATCTTATCTTTATTCATGAGCACTTTCTAGCACAAAGAATCAATCTTCTCTTTTCCATCTTCCGTGAGCAACCATTCCTCACAGAAAAATCAATTTCCTCTTTCCTAAATGGCTCAATTAGAAATAGCTGTTACAATCCAAACATTCCACCAATATTCAAGCCTTATATCCATTAAATTAAGCCCTACCAATTACCTATTGTGGAAATCTCAAATCCTCCCTCTCGTTAGAAGCATGGGGATTGAGCACCACATCTTAGGAAATTGCTCGCTTGATGAAGAAATCACATACTAGGAAGGGAACCAAGTTCCAAATCTACACTTCTCTACTTGGCTCACTAATGATGGACTACTAACCAGTTGGCTTCTAGGCACCATTACTGAGGAAGTATTGACTGTGGTGGAGGGGACAGATTCGGCTTACTAGATTTGGGCTTCTCTCAATGAACTCTTTTTATCAACCACAAAGGAAACAGAAATATATATCAATGAAGAATTACTCAACCTCAAAAAGGGAAACTCTTCTATGGAGGAATATATCAGAAATTCAAGTGTTTTGCTGACAAACTTACTGCCATGAAAGTTTCGTTGGACGATGAGACAACAAAGGTTTTTCACCTAGCTCGTGGATTGGGAAGCAAATATAAGGATTTTTGAGCAGCCATGCTCTCAAAACCTCCATACCCAACCTATAATCAATTTATTCTTGCTCTTAAGGCTCACGATCAAACGCTATCTATGGAATCAGAAGAAGAAAAACCACAATTTATCAACCAAAGTCATGCCTTTCTTGTCCAACGTGGAAGAAATAGTAGAGGCCGAGGCAGATACTTCAATTCAAAGGGAAGAGGACTTCAACCAAGTAGATTCAATCCAAATTTGCACCATGTGGACAACACCTCAGGTAAGAAGGAACGGGTTGTGACTTCTAACTCTTCTCCAAGAAAGAATGTGATATGTCAAATTTGTGGGAAATCAAACCATATCGCCCTCGAGTGTTGGAACCGATTCAATCACGCTTATCAATCGGAGGAGATTCCTAAAGCTTTAGCTGCAATGTCATTAAGTGAAGAAGGGGATCAAGCTATCTATGCAGATTCTGGAGCCTCCACTCATGTGCTAGCTGATGCAGGTAAACTCTCAAACTTGAGACCTTATAAAGGAAAAGAAAAGTTACATGTTGCTAGTTGTGAAGGGTTAAACATAACTCACTTAGGCCAAGGAGAAATCAAAACAAATAATAAAAATCTTTATCTTAATGATGTTATTATTGTCCCTCGTGTGAAAAAGAATCTGTTTTCTGTTAGCAAGTTGACAAAAGATAATGATTATGAAGTTGTATTTTGTGCTAACAATTTTGTGATAAAGGACAAACAAGGGAGGATTCTAGCCAAGGGGCATAAGCAAGCATGTTTGTACACTCTCAAGAAATAAAGAAGCCACATGAAGCCTACTAAGTGTTTTTCGTTTCTAACAAAGCTCCATACTCCTTATGGCACAAAAGAATGGGGCACTTGAATGAGAATAATATTAAACATCTTTGTTCTAAGCACCTTATTGATGTATCTAGCTGGAAGAAAGAAGAAAACATTTGCACTATTTGTCAATTAAGCAAAAGTCACAAACTCTCTTTTTCGGTAAGCAATAAAGTGAGTATTTCTCCTTTAGAAAAGGTTCACTGTGATCTGTGGGGTCCGACCCCTATTCATTCTTGTCAAGGTTTTAAATATTATGCTAGTTTCATAGATGATTTCTCTAGATTTACTTGGTTTTTTCCCTTACGGAGGAAATCAGATTTTGTTGAGTGTTTTTTTAAATTCCAAAAACCCACAGAAAATCAATTTCAAAGAAAAATCAAAATTTTTCAATCTAACAGTGGAGGAGAATTCCAATCTTTGGTTCTTAAAAATCATTTAGACAATCATGGAATACTACATCAATTCTCTTGTCCACATACGCCTCAACAAAATGGGATAGTAGAAAGAAAACATAGGCATATAGTTGAAACCGGCCTATCTTTACTCTTTCAAGCTAATGTACCTATAAAAATATTGGGTTTATTCTTTCTTAACTGCTGTGTATCTTTTAACTGCTGTGTATCTTATAAATAGGATGCCTAAAAATGCTGTCCATTTAGATAATCCATACAAACAACTATTTGAACATTTGAACAGGAGCCTAGCTATGATAGCATTAAAGTCTTCGGTGGTAGATGCTTTCCCTATTTAAGACATTATGGAAAGGACAAGTTTGCAAAGAAGACTTATCCTTGTGTATTCATTGGGTATAGTCTCATTCACAAGGGATATAGATGTCKWGATCCACAAACTAATAAAGTTTACATTTCTAGACATGTTGTATTGCTTTCCTTATGCAGAAATTACTTCACAAAGCACACACACTACACTTAAATCTTTGCAAGTTACTGAGTTTGCAGAAACAGAGCAATGGGAACCATCTCAAGATAGTCAAATTCTTGGCTGTAAAATTCAAGGCGAACACAACATTTCAAGAAATCAAAGGAAACGACCTTATTTGGAAGATGAAGCTGAGATCCAATCACCAAGTGATCAAAAGCAGCAGCAAATATCTACAAATAACATAGAGCAACAACACTTATACAGTGGAACCAAGGGATTACATCATCTGCCCAACTCAAGCAACACTTCTCATCAAGCCACTAGGAGTGCATTGGACCAAGGACAAGCAGCTCAAGATCCTGTAGATCCTCAAGGCAGCCCCTCACACCACAAAATCAATCACTGCCATATGCTCATTCAATAGAAATTATCAAGCTTCAATCTCAACTGGCAGGCAATGCACCAAACAATGAGACCTCTCTTCTTGCTTTAAGCTTTACTGATTTACGTGATATAAGTGATCAACTTTATATTGACTTATCTCAATCTCTTGTAAGTACACCTAATAATTCAAGAGAAATTACATAATCTTGCATTAATCCTACTACATGTCAGCCTCTCCCTCAAGGTCACCAAATGATCACAATAAGGAAACTTACACAAAATCCTAACCTTGACTTAAACCTACAACAAGAAGTAAAGAACCTAAGAGGGATCTCGAGACAATACCAGATACATCTCATATCACACCTTATGGATGAACCAAAGACCTATAAAACAGCCAAACAGATTCCTCATTGGCAACATGCAATGGAAGAAGAAATGCTAGCTTTACGAGAAAACCACACATGGATTTTGTCCCCAGGCCTCCTAATGTCAACATTATCGGCTTTAAATGGGTATACAAGACCAAAACCAAATAGGATGGCACCATTGAAAGGTACAAGGCTCGCCTAGTTGCTCAAGGATATACACAAGTTGAAGGCATTGATTATAGTGAAACCTATAGCCCAGTAGTTAAACACATTACTATACGTCTTATCCTTGCTTTAGCTACAACAGCTGACAGGACCCTTCGCCAACTCGACGTGAAGAACACTTTTCTCCATGGAATCTTAAAAGAAAGAGTATATATGGCTCAACCTCTAGATTTTGTTGATCTTAATCTTCCTTCTCATGTTTGTAAGCTTAATAAATCACTGTACGGACTAAAACAGGCTCCTAGGCTCCTAGGGCTTAGTTCGATTGATTATCTCAATACCTCCTACATATTGGGTTTGTATGTTGCAAGTCAGATCCTTCCTTATTCATTTTTAGACAAAATTCTGTACTTACACGAATGCTTATCTATGTGGACGACATCATAGTCACAGGAAAAGCTCATATTTTATTCAAACTTTCATACTTAAACTTAGCTCTGAGTTTGCCCTAAAAGATTTAGGAACTTTGCACTATTTTTTGGGTGTAGAAGTACAAACATGTTCTAATGGTATTACCTTATCACAGGGAAAATATGCAACAGACCTCTTATCTAAGGCAAAAATGCCAGATGCCTCATATTTGAACACACCTATGGCTACTTCCATCCTATGGCTACTTCCATCAACACATCCAATGATGATCATGATCTAGGACAAACCAACTATATGAAGGATTTACGAGCTACCAAGAGAATATTACGCTACATCAAAGGAATATTACGCTACATCAAAGGAACGATATACTATGGTATTAAATTCCTTAAGCACAGTTCACTTAATCTTTATGCCTTTTGTGATGCAGATTGGGGCGGTTGTCCTGACACGAGGAGAAGCACCACCGGATTCTGCATAATCCTTGGATCAAATTGCAATTGCATCTCATGGACTTCGAAAAGGCAACCCATAGTATCTAGATCTAGTTCAGAAGCCGAGTATCGTGCTATGACAACCACTACTGTAGAGATCACACGGATTACGTTCCTTCTTATAGACATTGGTGTTCAACTACTCAAGACTCCACAACTGTTTTGTGATAACATCAATGAACTATATATGACAATCAATCCAAAGTTCCATGCAAGAACCAAGCATATTAAACTTGACTACCACTTTGTTCGTGAGAAAGTGGCACTCAATAATCTCATTACTCGATTTGTCCCCTCTAAAGACCAACTTGTAAACATCTTCACCAAACCGCTTCCCAAGACTTCTTTTCAGTTGCTAAGGAACAAATTTGGAGTTCTGCTAACTCCTCATTCCAATTTGAGGGATCTTGATAGAGCAGAATCGTGTGCCCCTAAATTTAAGAGATCTTCTTGTAATCACACCCGTCCAGCCACCTCAACCTCCAATCCCTCAATTACAGAAGTTCCTATATATTCTCTCTTAGAGATTGACCCTCAAAATCTCCTCGTATATTATTATTCTCTTAATTTGTTTTCCTAATTGGTGTTGTATATTTTTCATAAAGGAGGATTGTATTACCATGTTTAGTCAAGGCTGATTGCTTGCACTTATGGTTTGAAATCCATTGAAAATAAAACTATCATCTTGTCTTTATTCATCCACTAACTCCCAGGTGTTATTTTTCATCAGAGCTGAATATTCTTCTTCCATAGCCTTTCGCCAGTGACTATGTTTCAATCCTTCTCTTGCTGTCGTAGGTTCTACCTCTTTAAAATTTTTTAGGTACACTTTATGTTTAAAAATGTGTTATCATGGCATGTGTATTCGAGGAATGAGGAATGAGAAACAGTAGATGAGACAATATTTTTTTTGTAAAGAAAAAAGTCATAGGCCTCCTTGAATCCTGAGAAGGAATCGTAGTAATTATTGTCCGTTTTTAACCATTCAAAGTGTGAGAAAAGCAAAAATAAAACGTTCGATTCTTTTTACCCCTCCTTTCGAAGCCTACATTTACACAAAACTAACTACGACTTTCAAATCTGCATTTACAAAACTAGTTAGCAATCTCAAGTATGTATTTATAGCAAACGAACTAGCTAGCTACTACTCAATATTCATTTACACCAAAGACGAAACGAAACATAACTAGCAATCTCCAACTACAGCTTTACACAAAGCTAGTTGTAAAACAAATTCGACGATAATTTTATTACGGAACAAAATTTTACAATTGCAAATAAAGTTTATATCTTCAACCACATGATCATAAAAAGACTACAGTCACATTGAACTGAATATATCTTCATTAACTCATAAATAAAACTTAATAACAAAAAAAATATCCTTAACATATCATGTACTTGAAAATGTCTATAAATATAACAAAGTCTAACTCGCATACGCATATGGAACAAGAAAAGTTCTTCAGAAATATGCATCACACGAATTATCCAATAAAATCACTTCACTCCCAACTCGAATCTCATTGGCCGTCTATTGTTCATGTCTCGTCTGGATATAGTATATTATAAAATACTATGAAAAACTAAAAATATTAATAAGTATATAAATGAGAATTAACATAAAATTTGTCCAATATCAATAAATATCGCTATGAGTTATTATATCTTGCATAACCTTCATTGTATAGTACCTATATTTTGTACTTCTCTGTATTTAGAAAGACATATCAGACAATACTTCTCTTTTTTTTAGAACATGGTAAATGAATCAGTAAGAGATAAACTAATGTTCGAATTAAACAAGTAATACTTGTTGGGAAAAATATATATACACAATAATATAAAATATCACTAGTTCTCAAGGAAGAACAATCCAACAGGATCTAACTAGTATTTTTGAGCAAGTCACAGTTCTATCAAGTACGAGATAGGGATAGAAAAGCAAACACCAGAAAATATACTGGTTCACTCCAAGCTCGGAACTACGTCCAGTCTTTTGCAATATGCAGGTTCCACTATAATGGGAAGATTACAATGACCTTTCTTTGTTTTATAACACTCTCTAGATGCTAAACAGTAACCACCTAACTTTTAGGCACTGCAACAATAACTACTTGAGGATATATAATGAAAAACCTCACAAGAATCGCGACAACGAATTGCCGACCGACCATACTCTCCAGGCCAAGATCTCGATTTCTCTTCCTCTGCCGGCCGGTAAAAATGGCCGCCACCAGCCTCCCTTTTTTTGCTTCTCTCTCCCACCGTGCAAAAGTTCATATATATGTAAAAATTGAGCAAACTTGATAGAGAAGGAAAAATTGAAGCTTGGGCCTTATCTTTTAGTTGGCCCAACAACAATTAATCATTCTCTTTCTTTTTGTCTCCACCATTCCTAACAATACTTGCTGTTGTTCATAAGGAACAAAGAGAAGGAAGAAAATAGGACAATAACTACTAAAGGAGATGACCATGTTATGAATCTATCTTAGGAAGGTGTCCTGAAAATTACTTTCATTATTTGTATTTGAGTTATCTGAGATGAAAAAGACATAGAAATGGATCTTGTAAAAATTTTTAAATTATGAAATGCTTGAACATAAAAGAAGGTAATTGACACAGATACAAATCTACTCTACTGGTCAAAAGCCACAGAATTGAGCCTACCTACTATATAATGCCCTTACATAATTTCTTAATTTGGCATTGTTTCTACTTTAATTTCTTTGGCATTCTCCACAAACAAAACAAAAGCAATCAAAGATAGAAAAGTTGTTATACAAATAATTGATTGATTTAAGACAACTGGTAAAACCAAGATATAAATAAGCTTTCTGCCTACATACTACCTGAGTTCAGTCCGGTTGCTTCAACTCAAGAAAAGCTAAAAGAAACTACAATACAATAAGAAATATTTCCATGTGTAAAAATAATAGCATGATCAGGCTTTCCTTTGTCCTACTTTGGATCTCCAGGCAATTTGATGGAATATAGCTCCTACACAATGGGAAAAATATAGCAAAATTAATAAATTATTCCAGAGGTATAAGATAGAATAAAATTCTCATTCAATATGTTGATTTCATTCTTCAATATATGAAAATGGCAGCTTCCTTTACCCTTAAAGGAAAATGAGTCTTTGCTCCTCAGCTTTAGAAGTAAGAGATTGGGAAACCAAGAGAATGCTTTCCGCTTTTCGAACGAGATATAGAAGAAGTTATCTTAAGGGGTCTCTTCTTGCTGAGCTTGAATACTGTCATTATCATTCGAAGTCTATTTTTTCGTTCTTTGAATGGTGCTAGTGATCACAAATTCCTTTCAGCGGCAGGAAGATACTACTTCAGTGTTCCCAGTGCATCCTTCTTATCCCTAAGAATTGACAAAATCTAACTAATTGCAACAAATCTACATTTAGTTGTTATTATAGGTTCAACCAAAATAGAGATAATCACGTACAAAGCCACCTCACCATACTCAGTGTGCTACCTTAATACCCCCAAGCCAATGACTTCGGGAGAAAAGAAATTGAGCTTGTCACAAATAGGAAGAAAGGTTTTTGCTGATAAAGGTTTAGTAAACACATCTGCAATCTGCTCAGTTGAAGGAAGATGCATAACAACCAACTTCTTTTGGAGAACTAAATCACCAACGAAGTAAATATCTAACTCAACATGTTTTGTTCGCAAGTGCAAAGTTGGATTCGCACTAAGATGTACAGCCTCCAAATTGTCACACCACAATACTGAAGGTTTATTGGAAACAATGGACAGCTCCTTTAAACGAGAATGCAACCAAATAAGTTTTGTGGCAGCATTAGCAATGCAACAAAACTCAGCTTCAGTGCTTGATCCTGAAATAATGTGTTGCTTCATGGATCCCCAAGTAACAAGATTACCTCCAAAATATATACAATAGCTGGAGGTGGACTTCCTATCATCTAGGTTGGAGGCCCAATCGTCATCAGCAAATCCATGGATATTAAGATGAGAAGGTTTAGACAACAACAAACCATGATGTAGTGCACCTTTCAAGTAACGAAGGATCCGTTTAACCGCTTGCCAATGAAGAAGCGAAAGTTGATGCATAAACTGACACACACGATTAACAACATAAGCGATTTCAGGTTGTGGTCGTGTAACTGTGACATATTGTAAGGAGCCAACAATACTTCTATAAAGAGATGGAGCAGGAAACAATTCGCCACCTTTAGCTGAAAAAACAGAGCTACTAACCACGGGTGTTGAAATGGAGTTCCACTAAAAACCGTAATGGAAAGTCAAGTACATCCTACCACAGCGTTCCGAAAATGCTATGGAAAGTCGATAATATTGTTTTTCTAATGTTATTGAATGTGATATTTGTTGTAGTGTTCATAGACATATGTTTCCCATGATTATCCTTTGAAACCTTAAACCAAATGACCCGTATTATGGACAATAGTGTTCTTCAGATAATCGAGCCAAAACATATTACCCGTGTCCTACAAGGAAAAATCTTTTCAACACTACTACAAATTCCTACAAGGAGTAGGATATTTTTTTTTATCTTATAAGGATTACAATATTATTATCCAATCAGGATTAGGATATTTGGCTTTCTATAAATAGAACCATTTTGTTAAGGTTTTATTTATACAAAATAAAAATAAAAGAGACTTGAGTGGTTGTGGGTAGTGTGTGGAAAGAAGTTTGTATCTCGTGGGTTTAGTGAGGGTGTTTTCAATTGTGTAATCTTAGGTAGTCATTATTACGGTACTTAGAAGCAAGATAGTCATTATATAGTGACATATTGAGTGAGATCTCAATTATAATATTCTCAACTATAATAGAACCTGCTTCTTTGCAGAAGAATGGACCTAGTCTCAAAACTAGGGTGCAGATCCCTATGTTTGGACTTTGAATCTGTGTTGCCCTTCTCAGGGCGGCTTGATTTCTTATGGTTGGACCTCTTTTTGTCCGACTTGTCTTGGTCTTTAGCAACTCTTAAATATAATGACCTTCTTGGCCTTTTACAATACCTCAATGAAGGTGGCTGGAGCTTCCTCACCTAATCTCATTTGTTAGGTCGGTGAGGAAGTAACACATTGTAGAGTCAGTCGTTCCTCTTGGAACCTATTCACATATTCCTTGAGCGTCTCACCTTCCTTCTGTCTGATGGTGGAAAGGTGAGTCGTCGTTTTCTTGTCATAATGTCGAGCCTAAAACTGACTGATGCGCTCTTTTCTCAACTAACTATAGGTCAAGATCAATCTTGCTGGAAGCTTTCGGTACCACATACGAGCTCTTCCCATTAGAACAATCTGGAACGAGTGACATTTAATAGCGTCTGTGGCTGCTTGGAAGTCCATGAGGCCTTCAGAGACCTTAACATAGTTTTTTGGTCCTTAGACCTATCAAAGAGCTCTATAGCGGGTGTCTTGAACTTGTTCGAAATAAGGGGCGTCTAGGATGTCCTAAATGAATGGCAACTCGCTCAAGTCGAACTCTACTTAAGGGCTTCGACCTAAGCGTCGAATTTGCTCTTCATCAAGTCGAACTCCTCCCTCATAATTACTCCTTGTAGCTCAATAGGAGTATATCGCGATTGGGCTTGGGGAGGCATCTGCACCCTTAAAGATGGAGCTCTTCCCTTTTTTGTCCACAAGATACTTTCGTAGGTCACCCTCACGACTGTAATCAGCTTCATCATTAATAGGATTGTCGTCCTCGTCAGCAGGGTGTTGACTGTTGTTTCGCGTTTCACCCTAGAAGGTCACTCTTCGTCCCCCTCCTGATACGACGTAAATCCCGTAGCGGAAATTATGATCTTTGTTCTTTAATTTTTAGGAACAAAACCCACGAATTTAAAAGAAAATCACATGGGGAAAAAGACTTACTTTTGAGGAACCTTTCTTCAAGCAATCACCAACGAACACCAATCCGTTTCAGCACCACCGGTCTTCCCACTATCCTCTGGGAACGAAGATCTTGCTTGTGTGACAAAGATTGGAGAATGCCAACCCTTGAAGGAAAAAACAAATTCATTCTGTTTTTGTAGAAGTGTTATGCAAAACCAAGTATGACGTGGGGTAACTCCCCACATCATAACTATCCCCCACTCCTTTGCAATTTAAGTACGGTAGTGTTAATATTAATTATTAATTAATATTAATATTAATAATTAATAATTAATAGGGGAAACTTGAGATATAGCAAAAAAAAGTTAGGAAAATAAGCAAAATAGCAACAAGGTTTGGGTTTTTCAAATATAGCATTTTTTTTTTGCAAAAAAACGGAGGCCCATGTTCTAAAAGACAAATATGCCCTGCAGGCCCGAACCAACAATAAATTACTTCTGATTGACTTCTGATATACTAATGATTGATAGATATACTTCTGATATATATGTGATATATGTTTAATATACATATGGTATGAAATTGATTTATTTATGATATAACTATGATATCTACTACTATAGGTGACATAGAATTGATTGACTTCTGATATACTATTGATTTACTTATGATATAACTATGATTGACAGATATACTCTTTATATATATGTGATATATGTTTCACATATATTAGATATGAAATTGATTTACTTATGATATAACTATGATATATACTACTATAAGTGATATAGAACTGATTGACTTTTGATATACTATTGATTTACTTATGATATAACTATGATTGACAGATATACTTCTGATATGTATGTGGTATATGTTTGATATACATATGATATGAAATTGATTTACTTCTGATATAACTATGATATCTATTGCTATAGGTGATATAGAACTGATTGACTTCTGATATACTATTGATTTACTTCTGATATAACTATGATTGACATATATACTTCTGATATATATGTGATATATGTTTGATATACATATGATATGAAATTAATTTACTTTTGATATAACTATGATATCTACCAATTATTTCGAACATATTACCTCTAATATATGTTTTCTGATATACTACTAATATATGAAATAGTTTTTTTTTTCAGATAAAAGCAATGGTACAAACACGAAAAATGAAATAAAAGAACATCGTCGAAAATGTTAATGTCGTTCGTCCCAAAAGACAACATAAACCAATGCCAAAAGTGTTGTCTATGGAAAAACGGAAAGCTTCAAAGATATTATCTCCGAAGACACGACAATCACCAAGGACGAAGATTGATGTCCCAAGCTTTTACCTAAAGATTATACAGGCATGAAACTTACGCTTTTCTAGAATGTTGGAAATTATGCTTATGAAACTTATGCTTCTTCTTTTATAGAATTTTAAGAATGACATTGTTAGTCTACTTTTGGTTTATGCTACTGGTTCGTTTTGATGTTTAAACATTTAAGTTTTTGGTTGAAAGACTTTGTTGCTGATTTGATGTTGATGTTGATACCCAATAATGATATTTAAAACTTTTAAGAATGCCATTGTTGCTAATTTCATTTTGATCTTTAAAACTTTAAATAAAACTTAATTGTACTATTGATATATGTACGATGTATACTTGATATATCACTGATATATTATTGATATACAGAAAAACCTTATGTTTCTCTTTACCTCTAATTTCTAATTGATTTCTCATTTCCTTTCAAGTTTTCTTTCTCATTTTCAGTAAATATCAAATTTTTTTCTCATTTTCCATACATGYCAATACCTACTAATTTCTAATTAATCAAAAAAATAAAAGACAAAGGGTTAAAACAGGTAAAATAGTGATTTACTATTATAAAACTGATATAGAACTAATTGACTTCTGATATACCATTGATTTACTTCTGATATACTAATGTTGTCAGATATACTCCTAATATATATGTGATATATGTTTGATATATAATAACAAATCGATAACTGAAAAGGATAATTTGGGAATACTGAAAATTTTAAAATCAGGATTTTCAAAAAAATGTTATATCTGAAAATATGAAAAAAGCATGCTATTTTGTTAAATATAGAAAACTTATATGCTACCCATTACAAATCCCCTAATTAATATATATAATATTAATTAATTAATTATTAATCTAATTAACAATTAATTAATATATATATATATATATATATATATATCAAATAAATAATTAAGACTTAATTATTTATTACAAAAATAGAATCATATTCTAAAGCATTTCTCTCGTATAACCTATAGTCGTAATGTACATCTTATGCACATTATTTTTAACCTATAGTTTATTAGGAATCCAATTCATATTAATTATTATTTGAATCTCATTCAAATAATTCCTCTCATAATTAATTTTGAATTTTTATCCAAAATTAATATATATTTATATATAATGTATCAATATACATTATATACGTTCCCGTATATAATTTGAACATTTCAAATTATTTCATTATTCTTGATCCTCGTTTTACCCGTTGTGAGCTAGCAAAGGGACTTAATGGACCTATATATCAGAAGCTTCAACGATATGAGATTAATCAGTCAAACTCATTGACCGAGTTAATCAACATTCGTTAACTACGGGTCACTCCATTAAAGACCGTACCCGTAGTTGCACTCTTCTCACTGCAGAATATTTTCGTGTCCACGGATATACGACCATTAATAGCAAGTCAATCCTTCACGAGCGTTCGTAACAATAGATGGGTCAAATTATCGTTTACCCTTGTGTTACATCTTACTCCTTAAATACCACTGTTCCTCTAATGAACAACCCGGTTATGGTCCAACCAATAACCAAAGGTCCCTCTCGGGCCAGTGAGAGGGTGAGATCGCTTGTTCAAGTCCTAGAGTCAGCATTTGAGAGAACACTCATCTACTCCCGAAAGTCGAGGAGAAGTGAATTCCATCTCGTGAAATTATGTTCACAGCACCCCACTCGGTCTCGTCCCCAAAATGGTAGGAAGATTGAGTCGGCAACTCAGGCCACTCTCACCCATACAGATCAAAGGACGAGCCCTCACGGATAGGAGTCCATAACTCACTCAGGATTGAGAATGAGTTGTCTGGTCATCCTATGAAATAGCAATCTGTTAGTCAACGACGTTACATCTAAAGATCGACTATTTCGTGCTCCGGTCTTATACAAACTCATTGTATTGGATACCCCCACTCACATATCTCCACACAAACGACCTGGATAGGGTCGTCTGTAACATTTACAAAGTGAGTTGTATCGATAGTGTTGTCAGGATAAGGTGCAAAACCTTATCCATATACTATAAACCCCTTAGGTTATTCTCGGGATATTATCTACTTGTATATCGAGAGTATATCAAATATATACCCAATACATATACTGTTCCGGTTACATGATAATAACCTTAGATGTTTAGTTTATTAGATTTTAGACAATGCAATGGAATGAATTCAACAACAAATTGATTGAATAAAACTTTATTGAATATAAATTTGTTTTTACATTAATTACAAACTACGAGTTTAGGGCAACAAACCCAACACCTCCAGGTTCCGAGAATGAGAGCCCGTTATGATTGAATACAATAAATTATTGTATGATTCCACCATGCTTCGCACTCGAGTACGCATGTCTTCTAACTCGAGTTGCATGGCAGCCAGAACATCAAGATCCACATGGTGAGGAAGCTTCCATGTTGTCTTATTCGCAGCCCTTCCTCGTGCTCGGTTCGTAGTTCTACCTTGGCGAGGAGGGATAGGAGGAATGGAGGATATGCATTGTGGGTTGACCTACGGGTCTGGTCGCTCGCACGGTCGCCCAGCCACCAATCCTCAGCATCCTCTGTGTTTACCTCGCGCTCACTACATGAAAAAAGCCTTTTTGCGACGCAGTTTTAGCTATATGTTACAAAGCACGTCGCTAAAACCTATTTTCAGCGACACAGTCAGTTGCCTGGGTCGCTAAAACCGGACTTTCAGCGACGCCACGTGGACCGTGTCACTGAAAGTACTTTCAGTGGCGCGGCGTTGACTTTGATTGTCACTGAAAGTTGTTT